>JAACJT020000001.1:38509268-38536392 GCA_009936485.2 Gymnarchus niloticus | reverse complement strand
TTCTCCAGAGATTGGTGTGCCGTGTTTGTCTTATCCTAACTGTAGTCCAAACCCTCCAGAGATTCTCCAGAGATTGGTGTGCCGTGTTTGTCTTATCCTAACTGTAGTCCAAACCCTCCAGAGATTCTCCAGAGATTGGTGTGCCGTGTTTGTCTTATCCTAACTGTAGTCCAAACCCTCCAGAGATTCTCCATTCCCCTCCATTTCGTTCTCTATAGGTGAGCCTTGTTTATGTATTTATTGGCCCTGTCTGTTTGCATATTGCCATGTATGTAACTATATTTTGAGCTGTCATCCATACATGGTAAATCATTTTGACACATTCCATTGCACAGGTGACTTAAACTGAGCTGGAGTGAATGGGTATACACAACGTCCTCTGGCAAAGTCAAATTGCTTTGGAAGGAAGTTTTGTTGTGATTCTTAGCAGCAGATGGTGAGCTAATGGTCAGTCTGCTGAGTGATGTTAATGGGCTGGTCAGTCAGCTGTATGGGTGAACGCGCTGTCCTTTTCTCTGACAGACCATCGACACACCTTCCACCACACCCACCACCCTCTCTCTACCCACCTGCCGCCTCCCGCTCGCGTCCGCAAGCGGGCGCTTGGCGCAGACCGCCGCAGAAAGAGGAAGCGCAAAAAAAAGAGAACATCCGTGCCCCCATCAGAGGTCACACCCACCATCCACGAGGTGGATGAGGAGGAGGAGGAGTCAGATGCTGAGGGGCGGGGCCAGGTGTCCACACCTGCTGAGCAAGCAGACTGTGACTTAGAGGTGAGTTGGGGAGAAAGAAGCTTCTAAGGAACCACTAGGAAGCTCACTCCTGGTCACTTTATTCAAAACTTAATTTATTGTTTGAAATACTGTTAATCAATGATGTATCCTGTATACATCCATCCTGTAAACAGTTTTCTGCTGTGGGTTTGTTTCTGATAGAATGTGAATATATAATTTTCAGGAGACCTCTTGTGATGGATCAGGTCTCTCTTCTAGGGGGGCGTCACAGGGAACACTTTTCTTTCAGGGAGAGGAACAATTTGTCCTGGCCTTACCACCTGCCAGCTTCCATGTGGAGAATGAGCGCCCCCCACTGACTGAGGAGGTGCCTGCCTGTGTGAGTCCAGAGGAAAAAGAAGAGCTGCAGGCGCCCGTGAGCAGGTAGGGCCTCGGCAAGATGCGGAGTCTCACGGAAAAGCTGTCTGGCAGCTCTGTCGGATCCATGTCAGATGAATCAAACAGAATCTGCTGACACCATGTGGTCTCTCAATCGACCAAACACATGCCTTTTGCTTAAGACCCTGTCCCAAATGGCACACTTGCACCCTGCGCCCTTCCCCAAGTGCACACTTTGGTGATGAGTGACATGTGCCAAGCGCAGACCTGAGGTGCGTGAGTGCTCAGGGACGCTTGGCTTTATACTGTGAGAATTTGGGGGACACTTCTTGCATCACGACGTTGCCTGGTAGTTGCCTTTGTTGTTGCCCCATTGCTCTGGCGATGGCTAAACATGTAAGAGACAACGATGTCTGCAATACAGAAAGGGACAAAATTGCTGCACATACAAATGCTTGCATCAGCGAGCGCACAACTCTTGTGTACTTTTCCAACCAATGGAAACATTCATACAAGTTTAAATAAGAAGCTGTGGATGTGCTTGACCTGTGCAAATGCTTTTCAGTTATGACATTTTATCTTGTAGCTTGTATATATGCAAGAGAGGGTAAGGACCGCTTCTGAGTACAAGAACTTTATTTTGGTTAACTACGTGAAGAAATAACAAGTGAAATGAACATGTAATAGAATAACCCAAAACCTAAGAATAAAATACAATCAGGAAATTTCTAAAATAAACTCAGGCGTGATCTTGTCCATCCCTGAAACAAATTATCACAAACATTATTAACGTTACCATATATATTGGGCTAACCAGACAAGTAGCCATCACAAATCAGTGGTCTTACATAATCTATATATTTACTTTAAATTTAGAGTATGCATAAACCATAACGAGAAACAACTCGCATTTGAATGTCCGCAGCCACGCTCCCTGATTGCAGCTTATCTTGGGTAAATGTCCGCGTGAAGGCCACAGCTAAAGCACACTGTTGAGGACTGCGTTTTGGGTTCATTTGGGACACTCGTGAGCACACTCTTGAGAGCCAAAATGAGCGATGATGATACCCTGTGGCTCTGCGCACCTTGTGGGATCGTGAAGGTGTAAGTGTGCCGTTTGAGACAGGGCCTAAGATATGACACACAGCAGGACAGGAAGCAGAAGAGGAAGTCCTTCATAGATTAGATTCGCATCAGATCCTGAAGCCACACTTCCTGTCACATTCAGCAGTTTTCTGTGCTGCTGCAGAATTGGAGTCAAACTGTGTTACAGCTGCGTTTCAATGGCTCTCATTTTTATATTCAAATGAAGAGCAGGGCCAGATGGCCAGTGTCTTGTGGAGAAGTTTGTGATGAAGGAACATGAAGTAGGAGAGAACAGTTTTGAGGTTTAAAATGCGTTTCATGTTGAAACCAGTTAAACTGGGAGTTGACCATACTCTCAATCTGTAAGAGACCATACTGCCAGTGACCACACTGCAAGTCCATAAGAAACCACATAGCATCTCTGCGAGACACCACACAGCCAGTGAAAAAGGGACCACACTGCTAATCCATGTGAGCACAGTGTTACAGACTATTCTCTCTTTGATGAGCCTGCTATCACTCACAGGTCCTCAGCAGGCCCTGAGCCCACCAGTGCATCTTCCCGGGTCTGGTTCCACCGGAAATCCCTCTACCGGCTGGCAGGAGCACAGCGGGCAAGTTACGACCTGCGGGACCGCCTCTGCATCGGCAGTATGACCGCTGTGGGAGCCGCTGTCTACCAGAAGGTGCCCACTGACGAAGCCGAGGCCCAGATGCTGGCCAGCGCCGACCTGGATGACATGAAGAGTAAGAAGAGCCTTGGACATGTCCCAGTGACAGCAGAGTCCAAAATGAGTACAATACAATCTTATTTTACAGTGGGATCCAAAACAAGTAGACCATGATTATATTTGTTCTGTTGGGTCTTAGTTTAGTTTGTAACAAGAATGTCAGGACCAGGATTGGAACCTGAAATAGCCATCAGTCTTCTGAGAAGGAACTTTCTGGAGGGCCCCCATCAAGTGACTGAGAGTGGTATCACACTTTAGGAAGATGAAATGCAGATGGGCTGAAATCCCAAAATTATGCTGCCATAAGCCAACTCAAGATAAAGATATAACCGTATACAGGGATAATGACTACAGAGGTTGATTGAAAGTACGAGGGTTACCATGAGAACAGTGTGCATTTCCTGCTGCAGGTCACCTTTCTTCCCTGAATTCTCATGCCATGTCATGTGCTTTCTCTCACGGAGTCATCTCTGTTTCCTGTTCTAAGCAGCAAGAGTCCCCAGCCTTTAGTTAAATCCTGTGTTCGGACTGATTTCAAGCCTCCCAGCCACTGGATTAAATGGACACAGATGTGCGGTTGTGGGGTTTAATAGCATGTTATTCGATATTTTATGTATTATATTTATAATGTACGTGCAGACAAATATTCTCAATGGCCACTTTATCAGAATCACCTGATTAAATGGACACAGATACAGTACTCGTGGTCATTGTCCAGTTTGGATAGATTTGGGAGGCAGTGTCACCTTGGCAAGGACAGCAGTGTGTCACTGTAGTAAGAAGAGGAGAGTGTCACTTTAGTGAGGAGAGCAGTGTGCAGAAGTCGACATACATATTGTATATCTACCTTAATACCTACCTTTAGAATGTTTTAAGGAAATCCTGGGTATAGTACCTGCAGAACCAAGCACTGATTTACTTAGATACAGTATGAGTGATGTTGTATGTAGTGGAGGAGTACAATGTTCACCTCATTATGGATGCTCTTAACGTTGTCCATTGATAACTGGGGTTATTTTCATGAACAGATCAGGATCATTGATGGTTTGAGGACACAAAGTTAATGACAATCCTATTCTCAGCTCTGGTGCTATGGTGATCAAAGCCTGAGTGTTCTTCTCACCACCTGATGTCCCCAACTCAGTGTAAACTCCGCTCACTAATCATGGTGACATTCCATTATTGTGATCTGGATTCACTTTGGAGTTCAAGGCTATGCTTAAACTCCCAGATGGTTACGGGTTCCTCTGGTGCTCTGTGTTGTCCCCAGCCCAGTCAGTTGAGACCCTCAGTCCAGTGAAGCCACCCCCTGCTAATCTCACATGCTGTAACTGGAGTCTATAAATGATAAAACTACATGCTGCTGAGGGTTAAGCTCCTCGTCGTCGTCTTCACTGGTGACCATGTTCTAAATTTGTATTGGCTCATTTTAATAATATGTCAGTTATCATTTTTTGCCCACTAGAACAAGCAGGAACTCCACATCTCATAGTAACCCCAAAATCCAAACTGTAGCTAGACTTAGAGCTAGCAGGAGGTTTCAAGAAATAAAATATTTATATACTTTGCTTAGCCCTCCTCTGGTGGTCGCCATGACAACAATGCTGAAGGGCCTTGGGGGAAATGAACTGAAAGGCTTTTGGGGATGAGCTATGCTGTATCTAATTGACATGTTCTATTAATAGGCAGTGTTGTTTTGACATCTCCCTGCAGTACTGACACTAGGGTGCCTTCTGATGGAGGGTGCCCTGCATTACAGCCCTCTGTCACATAGGTCACACCCACTCTCCCCCTCAATTTTGGCAAGGTCACCGTTTTGAAGACAACCCAGGAGTCCGACGTCACTTGGTGAAGAAGTCTTCACACAACCAGGTCAATCGGACTAACAACGGCTCACCTCCTCACCTTCACTCCGGCCTGAGGAAGAGGAAGAAGCCAGACAGGAAGACCCATGAGGTGGGTAGGACGTTGTTCCTCAAAGCTGTATCTTAGCCAGACAGGATGATCACAAGCGACCAGTCTGCAAATCGTCTGCACCTTCCTGCCTGTGCCTGTTCATTTGAATATGCACATGGAACCAGGTGTTTGTGGAGCTGAACGAGCTGATGATGGACAAAAACCAGGAGCTGCATTGGAAGGAGACAGCACGCTGGATCAAGTTCGAGGAGGATGTAGAGGAGGACACGGAGCGCTGGAGCAAGCCCCATGTGGCATCACTGACCTTCCGCAGCTTGCTGGAGCTGCGCAGGACCATTGCCCATGGTGACACAGCATGGCGACCCTCTCTTCAGTCCTACGGTCAGCTGTAGTGACTCCTGAGCCACGCTGAGATATCTGCATTCCCTCAACTCCAACAGGGGCTGTGCTCTTGGACCTGGACCAGACAACACTGCCCGGCATCGCCCACCTGGTAGTGGAAACCATGATCATTACTGACCAGATCAGGGCAGAGGATCGAGCCAGCATGCTCAGGGCCTTGCTACTCAAACACAGGTGTGTACACACACAGGCTGGGAAGATGGATCGGACTGAGCAGCGGCAGCAAGTGTCAACCACACAGTACATATCAGCAAACCCACTCTAAGGATACATACATACATACATACATACATACTATCAAACTTACTTACATACTTACTTTATTAATCCCCAAAGGGAAATCCGGGTGTTACAGCAGCAAAAGTAACACAATATTACCCACACATAGACAATAACAACACAATACTTAATAGAAGATAAAGGATAAAGAACTGTACATCACAAGTTACAATACTGTACAATAGTGATGAATCTGTCTCAGTGCAAGAAGAAAGCATGGAACAGTCGTCTGTGCCATAAGCAGGGCAAGTACACAACGACTGACTGTGCAAAGTCAAGCATCGATAGAAAAAAAACACTACAATAACACAAGTAATAATATAAAAATAAGGATGGGCCTTGGTGCATCGCAAACTCCACTAGTATTACACAGTAACGCCAGAAAACTCAAAAATCATCCTATTTCACAATAAAAATTTAAAATGATATTTTAGTGTTTGAAACCCGTTTTCTGCACCAATTGTGATTTCATAATTTCTATGTAGTTTGAGCATAGCTTATAACAGCTTGTTATGTTTCTCCATCTGGGTGATAGTCGATGTTTCAACAGGATCAGATACACGCAGATCAGCACAGCAAGGTGACAGCATGACACTTCTTTTTTTGGGGGTTTAGTAAATGTAGCACTGCAAGGGCAATTAGTGCAAACCACATTGCAGCAAAGGTCATCAGTGGTCTAGATGGTGATGACAGTTTAGGTTTGGACCTGTGTACTGTTGTCCGTGTTTGTGTTAAGGTGCTGGTGGATAGTGGCTGTAGTTCCTAGCCATGGGGATTCAGTAATGATGGCACCTAGAAGATGAATACACCCTTTCTTTCCCAGCCACCTGAACGACAAGAAGGATGGCTTCTTTCCTCTCAACCATGCTGTCCACGGTCTGGGCAGCTTCCACCGCAACCACAACCATCTTCCGGACACAAGTCTGCCCTTGGTGCCTGACGACCTCACCGACTCCCACGGTTCCAAAGGCCCAGAACCTGACAAAGAGGTGTTTTTGAGTTGGGTGTATGTGTGTCTGCTGGGTCTGTAATGAAAGGAACTGATTTCTGGCCCTTAATGCACAGCAATGCCAGATAATGTTTCAAACAGCAGGTTTACACTGGCACCTCACAGAAGTACTGTTGTCTTAATACTCAAGGCAAGGCAAGTTTATTTATATAGCACATTATCATACACGGATGTGCTTTACAGAGATAAAAATAAACAAGGAAATGAAATGCATAATTAGCAATAAATTTAAAATAGAATATACTAAATGACACTAAAACAATGAAAAACGGTAGATTTAAAAGTGAGGTAATTGAACATGATAGTAAAAAGTAAACAGAAAATAAATTAGGATAAAAAAGGCCATTACAGAGTAGAAATACAGTAGAGCTAACAGTTTGCTACGTGTAGCTGAAAGCATCGGCGGGGAGGGAATCTGCAGCTTTACCAAGTGAATCTAAATTCAGTACCTTTTTAGTATTCTGAAATTGGCTTTCTTTGTGCTTTACACTTCACCATTTATCTTCTTTAGCAGAAAAGGCACCGCATAATTCCTTAACTCTGCAGTCTGTCAGACTAAGCTGTCACCATTTGTGGGGCTGCAGTTTGATACAGATGCCATATTGAAAATTGAAAGCTCTGTTATACAGTGGTTTGCAGACATTACCTTGGAAATGCATTTGTGTGAGCCCTTGGTCACAGGTTTGAGTTAATGCACTACTGTCTGTCCCCTGAAAATCAAAGAAAGGGCTCCATCCTGTCCCATCTGAAGGACACCCTCCCTTTCACTGCATGAAGCTGCTGGCAAAGATACCCAAGGAAGCTGAGTCAGCTGTCATCCTAGTTGGTGAGGCACCTCCGGCTATTCCAGACTGTTCACCTCTGTTGTATTTGGGTTAGGCTGTATTGTGTTTGGGTTCAGCTTTCTTGTGTTTGGGTTCACCTGGCTTATGTTAAGTTTCAGCATCTGCTTATTTGGCCCCTGAAGTCTGCATAGTCTTATTGCCTCTAGGCCACTTCTTACCTGTCCACCTGTCCTATGATTTCACAGGCTGTGTAGAGTTCTTGGAGCAGCCAGCCACAGCCTTTGTCCGGTTAAGTGACGCAGTACTGCTGGATTCTGTCCTGGAGGTGCCAGTTCCTGTGCGGTTCCTCTTTGTTCTACTGGGTCCTCCCCAGTCCAATATGGACTATCATGAGATTGGTCGATCCATCTCCACCCTCATGTCTGATAAGGTGGTCTTTTTAAACATGTTATTTTGCTATTATTGCTGTCATTCTTGTTAATGACATTTTGTCATCATTATCAGTACTTTTTATGTATTAACATTTTTTTTAGCCATTGGTAAAATTTCTACTGTACCATCTGTATCAATAATAGTGTGTTCATTTTAGCCTGCAGTTATTGAGCTGTGTCTTACTAATAAAAAACTTCGTAATAATCTGAACATTTAAAAGAAGCTGTTAATAACTCGTGTCCATCTTGTTTCACACAGGCAAATGGCACATTACAAAAAGGAGTACTGTTTGCATCATATTCAACTACTTTGTTATTCTGTTGAAACCCTGCTAGAACTTCCATGAGGTGGCCTATTTCGCTGATGACCGTCAGGACCTCCTGAATGGCATCAATGAGTTCCTGGACAACAGCATTGTCCTCCCTCCTTCGGACGTGGAGGGGAAGGATCTACTAAAGACTGTGGCTTCATTCCAGAGGCAGATGCTACGGAAGAGGAGTGAGCGTGAGAAGAAGTGTGTGAGCATCTCTCCTGGGTCTGAGGTAGAGACCAGGGGTAAGGATGTCCACTACAATCCTCTTCCCAGTCAGTAGGCCACCTTTGCCTTACAGAGTCCAACATAGACAAATGCCCATTTAGTCTAACTAAAATGATCTAGGAATGATAGTGTTAAAATCAGTAAAAAGTAGTTTTAGAGTCAACTCCTGTAGAATATACACCCATGGTCCCTGGGGCCACTTTATTAACACATAGAGCCTCTTACTCTAAAGAGCAATTCATGTGGCTGCAATGCAATACATGCATCACGCAGAAGGGTTCATTTTCTGTTTAACTAAGCATCAGACGCTATTTCATTGCACTGTATACTGTACATGTATATGGATGTAGGGACAATAAAGATCTCTTGACAGACTAAGACGCCTGATCTAACCAATTTTGAACATGTGATGGTTAGTGCCATACATACTGGTTCCAGCATCTCACTGCTGTGTCTTGAGTTTACAGTGAAGACGGTCATTAGCAAAAAAAGAATCCTGTCGATGGCATTTCTGTAACCAAAAATACCCGTTATTGAGAGAAGTCAGTTAAGAATGGCCAGATTCATTAAAGCTAACAGGGATACCAGAAGTAAAAAAAAAAAAACAACAGCTCAGTAAAACAGTGGTGTACAGGATGGCTTCCCTGAACACACAGTTCATTTACCCCTGAAGTAGTCCCAAAGGGAAAAGTGGGTCCTACCTGGTACCAGTTATGTAATAAATTAGCCACTAACCAGCTGCCTAATTAAGTAGCCACTAAATTCACTTAGTTCTGCATGTATCAACACAGTAACTCTAATTAAAATTTAAGTTCCAAAACCTGCAGCACTTTGGAACTTAAGAATCGGATTTGCTTTCCTCTGTTAGAAGTCAGTTGTGTAATTCAGCCAGTCATTATCTGGCCATAGCTACTCATGGAGCTTGTTGACAGTTTTGTAGCCCTAGGAAGCCATGTGAGGTCTCATCAGGACACTCATGACTGGATGTCTGTGGGACCACCTTGCAGAAGCGAGCTTGGATGAACAGGAAGACGAGGACCAAGATGTGGACCCCCTGAAGAGGTCAGGAGTCCCGTTTGGGGGCCTATTCCATGATGTGCGGCGGAGGTACCCACACTACATTAGTGATCTCAGGGACGCCTTCGACACACGATGTGCAGCAGCCGTTATCTTCATCTACTTCGCAGCACTTTCTCCAGCCATCACATTTGGAGGACTGCTAGGTGAGTGGCCAAATGCCGTAAAACTGTTATTACCATTATTATGATTATTATTTGCATATGCATTTCTGCATAAAATGCAGTATACATCAATGAGCCAAAACATAGCCACCTTCTAGTGGAGTGATTGCCTCTTCCCCACAGCCAGATGGCGCACCCATAAAGGTATGAATGAAATAGGGGATCTAAATGGACAGACACAAGCTGACAAAAAGCAGTTGTGCTGAACGCTCCAGGCTACTTGTCCATCCTGGCAAACCAGGTCCACCCTTTCATGATGACTGTCTACCCCTATGACACAGGTTTTTTCCAGAAGGATTATTCTCCTTAAATGATTTGAGGAGCATGACAGTGACATCAGCTTACCAAAGTTGAAGGGAAGTCTCTCATGCTGCCAATACTGTAGAACCGTGGCGAGGCATCGATTCAGTGAGGCCACTGAATGTTTCCACAGGGATGCTGTACTATGCTGACACCACAGTTTGCTGTAGAGCATCAGTGGTTCCAAATGCCAAACCTGTCAGTCAAGGTAATGCCACAGATGTTGAATAGGAATGAAATTTGGTGAAAACGGTTCCCGAATAGTAAACCAAAGTCACTGTCATGCTCCTCAAACCATTCACGCTCACTTCTAGTGACAATGACAAGAGAATTATCCTGCTGGAACCAACCCATGTCAGTGGGGTGGACAGTCATCATGAAGGGGTGGACCTGGTTTGTCAGGATCGAAAATAGCTGGAGCATTCAGCATACTGGTTAGTATGTACCTGTTCTTTTATATCCCTGTTCTTATTTGTACCGTTATTGGTGTGCCAATTGACTGCTGAGAAGAGCCAACTGCTCTACTAGTCGGTGGTCATAATGTTTTGGCTCATTAGTATACCAAATATGCATAGTGTGTTCTGCGTGGGATGCCTGGGGTTCCTTTTCTTTGAATATTTTCATGCCATCTTCCTACTCTCGCGGTTCCCTGCCAATCCTTACAGGTGAGAAGACGGAGGGCCTCATGGGTGTGTCTGAGTTGATCGTTTCCACTGCTGTTCTGGGGGTGATCTTCTCCCTATTGGCGGGCCAACCCCTGCTCATTATTGGCTTTTCCGGCCCGCTTCTAGTGTTTGAGGAGGCTTTCTTCAAGGTATAACATACATACACTCACACTAAATGCATTCGGAACACATACCAAGATCCACTTCTTTGTCATGTCCATCCTAAACAACTTCCTACCTCATGTCCTAGTTCTGCCAAGCCCAGGGTTTTGAGTACCTGACTGCCCGGGTCTGGATTGGGTTCTGGCTCATCCTCATCGTGCTGATCATAGTAGCGGCAGAGGGAAGCTTCCTGGTTCGCTATATCTCCCCCTTCACCCAGGAAATCTTTGCTTTCCTCATCTCACTCATCTTTATCTATGAGACTTTCTCTAAACTCATCAAGGTGAGGTCCTCTTCTGGATTCCCAAGGCTCACTATTGTGCTTGGTATGTCAGTTATTTTTATGATTATTTTTAGGAGGTTTTTGTCATTGCATGTCATTATATTTGCAAAATGATTATTTTGGTATAGATGGTTGAATTTTTGTCCCTTCCCAACTCTCAGGTGTTTCAGGAGCACCCACTGATAGGAAGCTACCCACTGCCCACCTCTCCTTCCACCCCGGGCTTCTCCAACAATTCCTGGGAGGTGGACAATGAGGCCACCCTTGACCCCAAGCTCATGCAGCCCAACACGGCCCTGTTGTCTCTGGTGCTCATGTTGGGCACCTTCTTTGTGGCCTTCTTCTTCAGAAAGTTCCGGAACAGCCGCTTCTTTGGAGGGAAGGTATAGTGTGGGTCATGGGGGGCAGTCCTTCTTTAGAGCATGCTGCCGAGTAAGCTGAATGGGTTTATCGCTTTGCCTTGCAGGCCAGACGGATCATTGGTGACTTTGGCATCCCGGTTTCCATCTTATTTTCCGTCATTGTGGATTACGCCGTTCCAGACACCTACACACAGGTTCTTAAAGCAGAAATCACTCTCGAGGCCCTCGTGCATCCAGAGCACATTCCATAACAGTAACAGTGTTTTTGGCAGTTCTAACTCTTTCTATTTTGCGGCCTCTGTGCCGTGGCAGAAGCTGAATGTACCCTCGGGATTCTCAGTTACATCTCCCGACAAGCGCGGCTGGTTTGTCAACCCATTTGGAGACAAGCAGGCATTCCCTGTGTGGATGATGGCCGCCTCTGTCATCCCTGCCCTTCTGGTTTTCATCCTCATCTTCATGGAAACCCAGATTACCTCGTGAGTGTGTGTGTCTACGTAACATTAACCATTATACAGGATCTCAGAAGTTTATCTTATTGTCCATCCTGTTCTCCTGACTCTTCATCCCAGGCTAATTGTGAGTAAGAAGGAGCGTTGCCTTGTGAAGGGTTCAGGCTTCCACTTGGACCTACTCCTGATTGTCCTGATGGGGGCGCTGTGCCCACTCTTTGGCCTGCCCTGGCTCACGGCTGCCACTTTCCGCTCCATCACCCATGTCAATGCTCTCACTGTCATGAGCAAGGCCACCGCCCCTGGGGAGAGCCCTGTCATTCAGGAGGTCAAGGAGCAAAGGGTGACAGGCATGGCTATCGCCATACTTGTGGGTAGGTGCGACCTTTCTAGTCTAGCAGGTTTTAGTGTTCATTGTGGGTAAAGCAGATCTGTTGAAGCCATCAGTCAGAACAAAGTCTATTTTCAGTTAAATGTATGTAAATTCTGCAGGCTACACTATAGTCTTTATTGGATGATGCTCTGTGGGATTGTCTTTATCCACGGTGATGTCATTTATAGTCACATGACATTTCTCCTGTTCAGGTGGCCATTTTAGTACAGTGACTCAGGCTGGGTTTTAGTGGCTCCAGAGAGCCTCTAACTGACCATCCCTCATGTTGTCTCCCAGGTGTGTCCGGTGTGATGACGGACGTCTTAGGCCACATTCCCTTGGCTGTGGTCTTCGGCATCTTCCTCTACATGGGGGTAACCTCACTGACGGGGATTCAGCTGTACGAGCGTGTCATGCTGATGGTCACACCGGCTAAAAAACACCCCGACCATGTCTACGTCACCAAGGTGCTGGCCCAACTGGCGGGCAACAAAATGTATTAAACAGTGCCATACATAGCCGTAGCCACTAGATGGTGCCCAATCCATTTCCATGGGCAACCCACCTAATCAGAGGTTATATGTAGGATCCTGTCATACAGAACCACACAGCTGACAGAAACATAAAGATCTCTAAGAAACAGACAAAACGACTGAACATGGTAGATTCACTGCATGCTGTCTATGTAGTCTTCTATTTTCATCTTATTTATTGTACAGCACTTTGGTGCAATTGTGCTGCTTTTAAGTGTGCTTTATAAATTGATTGATTGATTGATTGATATGGGTGTCTGCATATCCCTCTGCATTGTGATTGGCAGGTCAAAACCTGGCGTATGAACATGTTCACAATTATCCAGCTGATGTGGGTGGTGCTACTGTGGGTGGTGAAGTCCACGGTGGCATCCTTGGCCTTCCCATTCGTCCTTATCTTGACTGTGCCGCTACGTCGCCTGGTCCTCACGCGGATATTCAAGGAGCGAGAACTTAAAGCGGTGGGTGGGGTTTCTTGCATTCTGATGATCTTATTTCCCTCTCTGTCAAGTTTTCTGGAAGCCTTGGAAACAACTCCTCTTCCCTATAATGCCTTGCTGCACCTTCAGACTGGAGTTTAGGCAGTCCTGTAGCATATTAAGTTTCTGTATTTGCGGATGATTTCAGCTGGACGCCGAGGAAGACTCCCCCAACTTTGATGAAGACGGAAGGGATGAATACAATGAACTCCACATGCCTGTATAGCCACGTGGCCTACAGGGGATCTTGACTTGGAGCAGCAACAGCAGGCTAGCCGCAGGAAGGAACATGCTAACACTGAACAGTTGGCGAAAGGAATGTAAAGTTCCAAAGGAGAACAATCAGTGGCACTTGTGCAATACCCATATGGAGGGAAGACCAATATGTGATGCAGTATATTGCACTGTAGGTTTCTATGTGAACGCAGTACAAAGAAAACATTCTGTCTGAAACTTCTGTGTGTCTGCGTGTGGGATTCATCTTTCCATAGTGTTGTTGTTGTTGTTGTTGTTGTTGTTGTTGATGTTGTTATGGTGGTTGAACATTCCCTCAGAATCCCAGGACATCTGCAGGGGCTTCAGGAAACCCCGGTGTGAACAAGCCCTCAGTCCTCCATCTGTATACCTTTGTCCCCTCAGCCTTCTCTTAACTGACTGAAACAAAATCTGTGGGGATGTTTGCTATGTGCAGTAGTGGTCATATGATGCAGATCACACCGGCTGCATTGGTGAGGACCGTGACAGGTCACTGCAAATACAGGAACCCGGGCTATAAATCCACTGGCCAACACAGCGGCGTGTTTTGTGTGGGCTTCTGTCATCGGGGTGATGGACCCAATGATTGTGTGTCACGTGATGCACAGCGCTCCCAGCTGTGTGTGAATCATGGTGGAGGCCTGACATGGTCTTGCACCTTGAGCACAGATGACCTGCACTGAGTCCCAGCAGGTGCAGGAGAGGAGAGAGGTGGGGGCAAAATCCCCCACCAAATAAAACACTGAATTGAACTGCATGTATCATAGGGAGGTATTTTTATATGACAGATTTTACAAATGTACAGACTGTAATAAAAATGTACAAGGTTTTGGATGTAGACATTAAAGAATAATACTGCAGGATTTGTTGGAAGGGTGCTTCCTGTTTCACTCAGATGGTAGGTGATGTATGAATGGATGGTGAACTGCTGTCTTGTGGTCACTGCAGGGATCAGGATTTGTGGAGAATTGACGTGTGGGTATTATAGAAAGCGGGCTTAAGAAATCCTATAGTCAAACCTGAATTCTAATTTCTTCTAGAAATTCAGGGAGATTTAGGGTTTTGATGAATCCTGAAGGGGCTTTCGGTTTTTTCCAATCAGAATTCAGGTTTGACAGTCGGCTATGTTAAGCCCATTTTCATGAATACTCCTCCGGATAAAACGGTTTCAGCTGACAAGTAAGACAAAGTGGTGAGCTCTACTCTGGAGTTAAACTAGTCAGTTTTTTACCCCACGACACCGACCAGGACAAGAGGATAGAAGATGGATGAATTTTCAGTCACCACAAGTCTGAGGAGCTTGCATCTCTGGGTGGCATAACAAAAACAAATCATTCACCATGATTAGGTTTAACAGTGACATCAAATATAAAAACACGTGATTCCTTTGAATGAGTATAAGCGTATGTCACAATTCCCCATCGTAAGAGATGATGTAAAACCTGGGACAGGAAAAGTGGAGACTATGTTTTACATGGAGTACACTTTGTAATGGCATTTTTATAGCCAAACTGTAAGTACCACCATGAGGACATGATAGTTAGAGAGTGGGAGTTAATAGGGTCTCGGGACTGGGCCTACACACGGACTTCATGAGCAAGTCATGCAAGATTGTCAATTGGCAGGAAGGTGGACATGTGCTGTACTGCCCCACCACATTATTTTACAAATGAAACAGCCACTCCAACCTCCACTTAACAATGGAATTGCACTTGGCATATTGTTTACTGAATAGAGGAAACAAACATCCCATAGACAAAAATCTGAGCTGCCCTTCCATTGTTGGTTCATGATGGGAAACTGTGTACACAAAGCAGCTATTTCCTATACAGTATTATGCAAAAAACCCAGAAGGCAAGTCATAACCAATCCAAAACATCCTTGTTTGATTGTCTTTAAAGATGTTTTACAGTCACTGCTACAAATGTAGATGAGAGGATTGATAGCAAAAGTCAGCCCACTTGTTGGAAGTACCGCCAGTGTTGGCATAACATCAGTGCACTGTGGATGCATGTTTAACAGGCCACTGCCGCAGAGCCAGATGTTTAACGTCATGTGGAATTCTTCTTGGATCCGGATTTAATGATGGGGATGCCCCACCTGTCCAAAGCAGCTAAGCCTCGTTTTATGAGCTTGAAATTGTGCTTCAGAAAACAATAATTAGTTTTTATGGAGAATTAGCTTTCACTTCCTGAGGCTAATAAACATTCTTATTCTTCATATGAAACTAATTTTTGTGTCGATCAAACAAGTGGCCCATTGGTGCGGCTGGGTTGTGCATTGTGGGTAGTTTCTATGTGTTGTTTCAGTGTATCGTTTGAGTGTATGATTGTTGACCAAATGACTGTAATATGGGAAACAGATTGTTTGTATGAGGACTGACTAAAATCAATGCAATTTAAGAGAGAGGGTACTGGAGCCTTTGACGTGCCAAACCCCCACCTGGGTTACCCGACTGCTGTTGGCAGAGCTCTGAGTGATGGAACTGGTGGTTGCCATGGCAGCAGACATGCAGCTGCCCCAGAACAAGAGAGCTGAGGCGAGAGCCCAAGCCTCCATGAAAAACCCAAAGCCTTTGTTTCCTGAATTCCTCTCTGGTTGGAAGAGAGAGCAGGCTCCAGGAGACAACGGGTGGAGTTGGACCTACGCAAAGCTGACTTCCTCCAATGTGAGGTGAAGTTATTACTCAGAACTGTAAAAGACTGCCAGTCGGTGTCTCTGCTCCCCAAACCTCTCCAGGAGATTAAAAGAGAGTCATTCCATAACCAAACACTTTTTCCCAGTACAGGTCTCAGTCCAGACCACCCACTAACCTGCAGTCATATAATCTTCCTTAACAGGATATCCGAACGGGAGGTAGAGGGAATAGCCTCTTTTTATTAGAGTGTACACTATGTTTTTGTAAGGAAGCTCACTGCTTTGCTCTCAAATGGAACCAGATGATGGGAACCTTAGGGGTATCAAACCTAGGAGGAAATCCAGGAATGACCACGAAGGAATAGCCCGCCAACAACTGGCCCTTGAAAGTCCAGCTGAAGGTTTGCGTGTCACGGTGAATCTGCCCTTAAGTAGGCCACTTTCATGACTAACGGCTTGGACACGCCACTGACGACAACACAAGAGATGACAACACTAAAAATTCACAAGAAAACCAAAATTATGTACAGATTAGTCAATGGGAGAGCCTAGAAATGTCTCAAGGATGCATTCAGTGATATTTTCCAAGAGAGTGGCCGTGTTGTTGTGTTGATAAATGGAATATGGAAGTCCAATGGATAATAAACCAAGAAATAAAATACAAACAAGCTCTCTCTGAAGTTATACCCTTTAACTGAAAGTGTCTATGAATTTTCCTATGTACATGAAAAGCAATCCATAAAAATTTTCAGTCTTTCAGTGGTTTTGGGATAAGCATCTTTTAAAAGTCATTAGAAGTTATTTTTATTCTGTTAATTCACCTTTGTGTGTCATAAAATGCTATGAGATCATTGGTTGCTCATTCCGGCAGTGGCAGAAACAAATGATGGGTGAGATTAATGAGGCACAAATAACCAAGAATATTAATACAGGAAATGAGTGATGAAAATATTTTCACAATAAGGCAGGACCAATATGCCAGTGGTTTACCAGTTCCATGGTAAATAAATATTGACTAAAGCAACTTTGGACATCATTAACAATGTAGGCTTGCACCATCAGGAACAGTTTAACTGGATGAAATGCTTTTTATTTATAGAAAACCTTTACACTGTCAACAATAAATAAATGCATAAATAAATACATAAAGCAGCTAGCGCATAAGTGCTATTAGATATTTTGCTGGTCACATAATGGTTAAGTGAAATTAAGAGAAATGGTGACCAAAAGCTGCTCTAGCACTGGAAAAGGCATGTCCCCTTGAGAAAGGCACTTAACCTGGACGACTACTGTAACATTCACAGCCACGTTAAGGCCTCTGTTCTACCCACAGCAGGATTGTCAGCATCCATGGGAAAGTACCCAAGCGCTTCGCATTTGTACATATATGACTTATATAAACTTTGTGATTTGTTTCTCGTGGAATATCTTTCAGGATGGCAACAGACTATATTTCAGAGCGAGCTTGTTTGGCTATCTCTCTCATGCACGTGCGCGCACACACACACACACACACACACAAAAACTTAAGGAATTGATTATCTAAACATGTGCCTTCTCTACTGGAAATTATACTGAAATTTTCCAGCAGAATTTTACAGCTGTACTGGTCTGCATTGTTCACTAGCTAGATTTTCTAGTTTGTTGCAAATCTGTGCCTCTAGATTTACTGCTGAGTGACATAGACCAGTTATATTCACTGTAAAACACATTGAATAATGTTTGTGGAAACCCCCCCATCACCAACAGTGTGTTGTAGATACATCTTTCAGAATATAGTGTTATGAAATATGTTATCTCAAAATAGAAAACCAATATCATTATGTTTTAACACCAACCAATTCATGTATGATCGTTAAAATAACTATAATACTAATAGACTATTGACAAAGAACATAAAGGTTCCTTGGGTGTCGGTTCCGGTTGCAGGCACTCGCTGGGCTGCTTCCCCCAACATGGCAAGGGGCTGACTGTGTGGCCATGAGCCGAGTCATCAGGGGCTCCTGCTGGGCCTCTTCTTTCGCCCCATGGTCTTCAGTCCTGGGTCCAGGGCCACTCTCTCATTTCAAGCAGCAGTTCAAACTAAACGGGAACCACATGTTGAAATCCTTCGGCTGGGCTCCTGCCTATCTAAATGAATGTCTCAGCATCGCTGCCTGAGGTCAGTGAGGTAACGGAAAACAGAAAAACACTCGCGCTAACATCATGAACAATCCCCTATCAAATACAATTTCCTCAACTGAATGCCCATGACTGTTCACCTCCAGCTGCTAAGCAACACACACAAAATATGATGCTAATGCAACACTAACTAGACAAATTTCCATGGGTGGTTTTAAATAAACATTTCCATTTCGCAGCATTGCAGTGCCCCTTGCAAGAAACATTAACTCTGGAACAAAAATAAAGGCTGGCTGGAATCACTTTGCACACCCTTGGGGATACACATCTGTTATCTCTCAGGCAGAAACCCTGGATCAGCTGTACACGAGACTCCGAAACAAAACAGCAACCTTTCAGTGCTGTGCCCAGTGCTACAAACAGCTTTGATAAGGACACCCCGAAGGATGTGCCCTCGCTGCCCAATCCCAGCTTTGATAAGGACACCCTGAAGGATCTGCCGTCCATGCCCAATCCCAGCTTTGGCTGGTGAGAAGTCAGCCATACAGAATCGTGGAAGCTGCCATGATGCTGGATTCAGCCAGCTTTGTTAGTAGTGGGGCCAGCATGAGCTGATGCTGGGATATCAAAAATGTTGCTTTTGGCCCATCATTGAGCCAACGTGATACAGACATCTGAGAATAGACAGTTCCGATTCCCATTTCATCCAAAACTCACCACCTGCTGTAGTGCCACCTAAGAACAGATTCATGTTTTGGATAAATGTGTTGTGGTTGCATCTGAGAAACTGTGCAATGCTGTTCTACGAAAACCCTAACCGGCTCAGCTTTAATGGAGCCCACTAATTCAATTACACTGTCGGCTCATAAGTTCATTGGAAGCTCGCACATTTGTATATGCACAGGGGTCATGCACTCGTGCGTGCTATAATTCATTTGACTTAATAGGTTACACCCTGGGAATACACAATGACAGAGCAATTAAGCGTTAAATTGCTGGTGATAGGCTGAGAATTAATTGCCTTCCACAACACAAATACAGCATCTCACAGGAAAAGGCAGAGCATGATTTGCATGCACTCAAATGCCTTACATCGAACATGCATGTTGTCTTAACACCTCCAAATATTCTGTAGTAATGTGGCTCCTCAGACCCTCAGCAGATACAAAAGCCCAAATAACGCTGATTCCCTGTGGCTCAATGGATGGTGCAGCATTACTGAGACACAACGTAATGAGTGTATTTCATAACACACATACCCATCCACCTCAAACTACTGGATACCCGACAACTGCAGTGTTGGTGCCTAGAATGCAAGTATTAAACAGAAATGTTCTAATTCAATTACTTCTACCAACTTTGTGTAACAAGAGAAAATACACCTCATAATATTTTGAAGCTGCTTCATCCTTTGCCCCCTGCTATAGCAGCTGTGATACAGAACATACCTAGAGTATATACAGAACAGTTTCTCTACTTGGGCATGTTTGACAGTCTAAACGGTTTCAGATCATCATAGAAAAATGTAAGACAAGCAGATGATGAGGAACCAAAAGAGTTTTTAAATGATCATTTCATTCATTGAAGGATAAAGGTTATCCAACATTTATATTATCCAAGTGAAAAAGTAAACTTAACTAGATGTGCCACCTTCTGTAGCAAGAGCTGCAACCAAAAATTCCATTAAGAGGAGATCCATTTCACATTGCTGCGGAAAATATTTTAATCACTTTTCATTGTAGAATTGCTTTAATTCAGCCACATTACAGAGTCTTCAAGCAAGAACTGCCCATTTAAGGTCCTGCTACAGCATCTCAAGTCAAAGTTCTGACTAGGCCACTCTAAAACCTGAATTATGCATATTTTGAACCATTCCGTGGTGGACTTGCTCTTGCGCTTTGATTAATATCATAACACAATTGCACTTGAGAATCTTATCATGGACTGATGACTGGACAGCCTACTTCAAAGATTTCTGGTGGAAGGCAGAATTCATGGTCCAACCGATTATGGCAAGTCACCCAGGACCTGAAGCAGCAAAGCATCCCCGCACCGCTGTCACTAGGTTCGACTGTTCATATGATGTTCTGATTGTGGAACACTTACCTTTATGCCAGATGTAATGGGATCCATTTCTTCCACAAAGTTCCACTTTCAACTAGTCAATAGAACATTTTCCCAAGACACTTCTGGGTCATCAAGGTGTTTTTTTGACAAATGGCAGATGAGCCCTTAAGTTCCTCTTAGTTAGCAGTGGGTTTTGCCTTGCAATGTTCCGATAAATTCCATTCCTGTCGAGATTCTTTTTAATAGAGGAATTGGGAATTTGCTCACCTTATCTGAGGTGAGCAAAACCTGTAGCTTCTTAATTGTTAGTCTGGGTTCTTTTGTGATTCCTGAATGAGTCATAAATGCACTCTTGAAGGAATTTTGGTAGGCTGGCCACTCTTCAGATAATTCACCACTGTTCCAAGTTTTCCCCCATTTGGAGATAATGGCTCTCATTGTGGCTTGCTGGAGTCCCAGAGCCTTAGCAATGGCTTTATAACCCTTTCCAAACTGATATATTTCAAGAACTTTCATTCCTTCTTACCCCTTACAGAATTTCTTTTAATCCTAGCACAGTTTGCTGCTTGTAGAGACCTGTAGGTTTGACTTCACAATGCTGAAGAGATTCTGTTTAACTGATATTTAAATTCACCAGGGCTGCAGTATTCAAGCCTGGGAATATCTATTCAAATTGAATTTGGTTAATTGGTTGATTACTTTTCACCCAGGGCCAGTGGGTGTTAACTTTCTTCCTTCAATAAAGGAAATAATAATTTAAAAAACATAGTTTGTGTTTATTCAGATTTTCTTTTATAATGAATTTTGTCACATGATCCGAAACGATTACGTGTGATAAATATGCAAAAATAAGAGAAAGGTGAAAGGGTCAAATACTTTTTTTCACGGCACTGTATTTACGAAATACTAAATACATACTGACATCCACAAAGAAAGCCATGAGGTCCAACGCTTTCAAATGGATGTGCAAACAGTTCCTGGAAATTGTTCTTTGGCTTTA
Source organism: Gymnarchus niloticus (assembly GCA_009936485.2). NCBI lineage: Eukaryota > Metazoa > Chordata > Actinopteri > Osteoglossiformes > Gymnarchidae > Gymnarchus > Gymnarchus niloticus. Next base: position 38,515,171 of record JAACJT020000001.1, on the reverse strand, counting down.
AAGTTCAAAGGAGTATTATACGAAATGCGATTCAGACTCCGCAGCGGCTACGTGGTCACCCATTCACTGACATTTCGGGGGGTCCGGCACATAAATTACTTTTATTGTTTTTTTACACGTTTCATTCATTTGATTATATACTGTTATTTTACTTTTGACTCAAGACCGCAATTCTCCTTTCCAGTATAAAATAAAATATTCTAAATGTTCTATATATTTGTGACGCACTTCACCCGAGGACCCCTGAATGATAAATACAGGGGTGCCTCGGTTTAAGTGGAAATGTGGAAATAAATGGACATGACCATACTGACATACTTCCATTATCTTATTCAAGAAACATTATCCGGCTACGAAACAGTAAACGTCTCAAGCAAATTCGTGAGATTTTCGAGGGGGATCGTGCTTAAACCCAGAAATATTTTTTCTAAGTTGATATGCGAGCAGAATTTCATATTAGAGTAATTCTGGACGGTGTACAGCATGGGAGGGAAACATGACCGTTGGTAGGACCCTGCAGACCGGGATCGGACCCGGCTGCTTTTCTCCACACTTCACCTGTTTGCACACACAGTCCAGCTTCTCCACCTGAAGCCTGGAGAGCTCGCTCTCAGTAGTCCTCGGACACTGGCAGATATGATCTGGAGTATGCACGTCGCATTGGCGTTATTACTGAGTCTGGTGGCGCGTAAAGGCGCCCTGACCGGGGAGGTGGTGTTCCGGTGCCCGAGCTGCACCGCGGAACGCCAGGCTGAGTGCCCTGAGCTAACGGAGACCTGCGCCGAAGTGGTGAGGGAGCCGGGCTGCGGCTGCTGCCCGGTCTGCGCACGGCAGCTGGGCGAGCTCTGCGGCGTCTACACTCCGCGCTGCTCCAGCGGGTTGCGCTGCTACCCGGAACCGGGCTCCGACCTGCCGCTGGAGCAGCTGGTGCAGGGGTTGGGGACCTGCAGACGTAGGGTGGAGGCAGAGCCCACGGGAGGTCCGGAGCGCCGGGAGACCAGTGGTGAGTCTGCTGGCCAGCGCATCGGTACTCACAAGCATATTCATAATTAGGGACCATGACTCGTTGGTAAGTTCGCTGGATACGTGCACGAACATCAGATTTAGCATTTTACATCGCACGCTGCGCATCTACATAAACCCGTTTAATCTCCTCAAAGTGTAATCAGACATCCTGAAAAGTGGCTTTGTTTTCACTAAGCTCGAAAATCGGATGGTGTGGACAACATCTTCAGAATCTGTCATGAAAAAGGCACTGTGGGCACGCTTGTTCCCTCTTTGTTTCTGGTTCTTGAGTGTTATTTTATGTAAGTGCAGTCACTCATTTTTTTTCCTGGTTAAAATAAAAGAACCAGCAAAATACATGGCGTTCTTACAAAGTAAATGTTATTAGCCAATTTCCTCCAAAAAAACAAAGGGTCCTCACCATACTGGAGAACCTCCCCTTGAACTGTCTAACCCCTCCCCACGCCCCCCTACCCCCTTTGGTTACATGTGTTTACATCACATGACCACAGGATCAGCTGGCCAAGTAAACAGGATTGCCAGTTCCTTTTGGGCTATCCGGTACCTAATGCGTGTCTAACACGTGGCCCGCTTTGAGTCATGGCACAAGGAGGTTCTACTTGTTTTTGTAAGAGGCCTGCAGAATTTGTGGTGAAGTGACTCCCCCCCAGAGGTTTAGCTGTAACTCTCTTCCTAGAAACAGGCAACGTGTCCAGGAGCAACAAACTCCCCACGTATACAAACCTCATTTGGGAGTAGTTTGGACTTTAATGTCAAGATTCCTGTTGAAGCCAAACTTAACAAAAACCAGAAGAGGAAAAAAAACATGTTGGCATTGATCTGTGTGGTGGACCTTGAACCACGACCCATTCCGCTCACTGCAGCAGACTTATGCTTTTCTTTAGTGTGTGCATTATAGGCCATAATGAAGCATTTTTTAATGGGGTTGTAGTCTTTTTCTGTCCAACCACACACAGGCCCTCTCACTTTCTCTTGGGGTGACTGTGGCCCTGGAGACTGGCTAGCACCACTTCTGTTTCCTCGACGGCCAGCAGACAGGCTGCACCTTCCACACCACCCAGGGTCACTAGTTCATTGGAATGGTTGGTGTTTGCAGGCCACAGTGAGACTTAGCAGAGCAGGGTGGGATCTTGGAAAAGGCAGATACCGTGCTGCCAGGTCTCGGGGAAAACACGCAGACGCCCTTGCGTGTTGGCTGCACTCAGAGGAGTGTTTTGAGTGTTTTTTAACGTGTTTTTTCTGGGCGTGGGAGCTGTCGGAAGGGTCTCTCTGTCATGCCGATGTTCTTCAGCGTGGTTTTTGGCCAGATCGGTGCATGCCAAGCTTCCACGGTATGATTCATGGTGCTTTTGCGATGCTGTGCTTGATTCTGGTTTTGCTTGTTTGCTGTGTGTCAAGTGCGGATCCTTAGGGAGTGATTCGTATCTTGATAAATTGTCCTATTATATGTACTGTTTGAAAGGGCTGTCCATTATTTCTCACTGTCCATCGAAGGCTTCCGTGGCAGTGTGGTCTTGCGATCCTCATCTGTCTCTCGAGGGTACGCCCTACACATTGGCACTAGTCTCTCACACTCCCGACAGATTCAGCTCCTCACATGAGAAGGACAGGGCTGAAGACATCTTGGAATGAAAATCACCCCTCGGGCAGCTAAAACCCATTGAAGTAATTACTGCAAAATGGGTTTAACTTCCACGCTAATAACAGGAAGATGATGGTGACCTTGTGTAGTGCCACTGGTGAAGTCGGTGGCATTCTGGCAGCAGATGAGCGGGCAGAGACTCTGGCTGGGAGACAGTAATGCTGTTTGCCTGTTATAGCTCTTTGACATACACTCAATGCCTGGGCAGCTGGTACAGGTCATTTATATTTCCATGCCACAGCACAATGTGGGGATTTCTCATTCCTGAACACGAAAAGGAAACCAAGCTTCCCCTTCAGGTTAATTTCAGACGTTCTCTGCCCTAACACGGGTAGTTAAACATTCGCAGACATGGCTGTAATCTCGGTGTGTGTAACATACAGACGCACACACGGGCACATAGTCAGAGATCCCAGACTCCACTCCAGCAAAAAGCCAAATAAATTTGCACTAATTACATATTCTTATAATATTTAAAAAATTGAATATTTTATTAGGTTTTTAAAAAGGGTGTTCATTTTTTGTAGATTGTTATAGGGATGTTTTCTTAAAATATGTCCCTTCACTAAACCAAATATAAGGTCAGAGATGATGTCCTGAGATTGAGGGCAGTGTGAGTGAGTGTAAGATGCTGGTCGGGGAGAGTCTTTCTACAGGTAGTCCACCTCAAAATGAGCCTGTAGTTCAAGTTCATTTTGTCAACAAGTAAGAAGAAAAGTGTATCCACAAGACAGCACTTAGTGTCCAAGGCAGACATGCATGCGTCATTGCTCCGGAACGGTAACAATGTCTGGCAAGGCAAGTAAAACACTGCTTGTCTGTAAATAAACAGACTTCTCTGTCACTCTTCTGGGGTTCTGTAGCTCCCAGGGGTCTGTCTGCACTGGAGTGGGATTAGACTGGTTACTCTGGACTCTTAGTAATGCATAGGACACGTTACACCCCCACCACCTGCGTCATGCTCTTTGGACAGTACTAGCAGCACCTCTGTCCCTGTGCTTTAATAAATGTCCTCTAGCAGAATTTCAAAGTTTAATGGCATATAGGAAAGTCGCCAGTCAATGGATGTTATTTTGTAGGAACTATGGAACACTATTATCTCTCTCAGCTTGCGCTGTACTGTTTAATATTGTCTTGAGCCGTCTTGGGTTTCTGGCATCCTGCCAGATGGAGACGGTCCCTTTCGCCCATCACTAGGGTCTATGGAGGACATGCCCATGGTTGCAGATGGCAGTGTCCCTCTGTGTCACTGTCCCACCTTCCCTCGTTTGGGAATCCGTATCCTTATTGCCCTGCTTTGGATGGTCCAGTCCTCTCTGTGTTCTCTCACCCCCATAACAACATTACACTCACTGGCCATTTTATTTGGACCCCCTACATAGTACCAGGTAGGACCCCCCTCAAGGGTTGACAAACATATCTGCTCTCCAATGTTGTACTGAGCTGTCATTTTTGTACTTGTGGCCTTCCTGTTAGCTTTAATGAGTCTGGCCATTCTCCTGTGAGATCTCTTTAACCAGGTACTCACAGAGTTTTCTTTTTTCCACACCACTCTCTGTAAACTCTAGACACAGTAGCGCAGGGAAACGGCAGGAAGACACATACCTTTCTCTTTGATGGACTTGGTTATTTGTACTGACTTAATCAATGTATGTTATTGCCACCCTTCCATTAAACTATGATGCTTTGCTTCTATAGTTTGTGAAGTTTATAAAGGCTCCGGAGTAATGTGTGGCTACTCTGAAACCTTAAATCATTTTTTTTTGTATCTTTTGGTTGATGGGCTCATGAACCCCTGCTCATTATAAGCTATAGGTGTGACCTGACACCAGTCACTTTCCTGTTTCCTAAAGACATGTCTCTTTTTAATTTAGGGTGGAATAACTCATTGTTTTAACAAACATTATAGTGAGGGACGTTTAGGAAGCTTGTTAAGGAGTGGGTCTTTGGTAATCAAAGGGTGCTGTACTACCACAGATTATCTATGGTCTCCCTGGGTCTTTTTCTTTAGCGCAGGCCCAGGACTTGCCGGAGGGGGATCAGATGGAGGTCTCCTCCATAAAGAGGCCCTCCAAGGACAGCCCATGGGGAGGACCCAAGAAGACTGCAGTGTGGCTTCACCGGCAGGAAATGAAGAGCAAAATGAAGCTTAGCAGAGTGGAAGATGCCAAAGCACCATGTCTGAAACCAGTAAGGCCAGTAAGTGAAGATCAGCGGTAAGGGTCCTGCTTAGGACAGGCTTGCCATTGAAGGGTGAATGGTTTCTAATCTTCTGGTCCCATCAGTATTCAAATATCCTATATCACTAGAGAGGCCATTTGTAGCATTTTTCTACACATGGGTAAACAGTGCCCTCTTGTGGCATCTTTTACGTTCCACTACCTCTATATCAGGACAAGTTTGACACTTGACAAATGATATTCTTGTGTATATGTGTCAAAGTTCGGGGGACAAGCAGAGCACAAGGGGGCAGCCGTTCACTTCTGACTGCTTGGTCTGGGTTTGTTTGGACTCAGCAGACCCAGTGTCAGCAGGAACTCGACCAGGTTCTGGAGCGGATATCTAAGATGCCCTTCAGTGCAAACCGGGGGCCGTTGGAAGACCTTTATGCAGTGCACATCCCCAACTGTGACAAAAGGGGGCAGTACAACTTGAAGCAGGTGAGCTCATAACAGGGGTGAGCTGGCACAGCAGTACAGATTCTCCCATGGAAGTGTGTTTGGCAATTACTGACAGGCCTAAGTTTGTGGGAATAGTACAGAAAAACGGACAAAGTATTTGGCTCAATGAAGACCTGGGCTTTCCCTGATTTCCTCCCTCTAATTAACTTTTGTCTGATCATATTAAAATTATGAAATGCAGATTCTACGGCTATGCAGTATTTTCAGCCATTGTGTGAAATCCACATTTCCAATGCACAGATGCTCTTTAATAAGTGGAAGTGACAGAGATTTTGAACGGATAGGCCTTTCAATTGCCCTTTTTAAGGGCTACCACCTGTGTGGTCGGAGACCTGCTCATATTGTGTAAATGACACACTTAATATGCCATATTATACATTCTTAACTAATTTATCCAGATACCATTACGCACCCTCTGACACTTCACTTGACCTACATCAGCAGAGCACCCCCCCCCCACCCCCCCCCCCCCCCCCACCCACCCCCTCCCCCCGCCCGCGCTCTCGCCCCCTCCGGGCGCGTCGCCCTGCGCGCGGTCCCTCGCCCGATACCCC
>JAACJT020000001.1:38471408-38495703 GCA_009936485.2 Gymnarchus niloticus | reverse complement strand
AAAAAAAAAAAAAAAAAAAAAAAAAAAAAAAAAAAAAAAAAAAAAAAAAAAAAAAAAAAAAAAAAAAAAAAAACATTCAAACGTGCATTCATTCTTCAGGGCCTTCTAGCACTGCTCTCCTAGCCTCAATTAGACTGATGCCACACAACTGTGAAACCATGGCAATGGAAACTTTTAGCAGGTCCTAGACTAAAAGGTAACTCTATCCAGGTGAAGGAAGACACCAGAGATGAGGAAAGCGGCTGAAAAGGGCTGTTCTGCTGCTGCTTTAGCACATCAAGGGACGTAACTCCGATCACATTACTGTCACACTGGGGAAAAACCCAAGGCTTCCTCTGTCACTTTTTCTGGTGGAGGGGGGGTGGGTGGGTGGTCTTTGATTTGAAACTTGCGTCTCATGACTTTGTCCCCTGCCGTCTGGGTCACTGAGCTGCACAGCTTTAAAGCTCTATAAATAAGCCGTGTCGCAGGCCTGTCATTCTGCACCAGGCGAGACTCTGCCCCCACCCCCCCGACATAGCTCGACACACACGCGCTCACTCCCCACAGGGCAGCGGCACGTGGCCCTACGTCTGGGCCTCCCCCCCTGCTGGCATGGGCACATACCTCCTATCCCCCCCGCTGGAGTGGCGAAGACACACCCAGGTTCTTGAAAGAATGCCAGGATGGTGGGCTCACGTGACGGCACCCCGGTCACACGCAGAGTTGTGTGTGTGCGCGTGCACGCGCGCGCTTGGTCACGAGTGACAAATTGGGACAATGTCCCCCAGAGACATCTGAAACCCTATAAGAGAAAGCGGCTGTGTGAGGGCCATCCACGAAGAAAATACCGCGCAGAAAATCCGCTAGTATCGATGCGTAGACGATTTCCTGTTACCAGTGCTCAGGTTGACTTTTGCTGCGGTGGGTTTGGAGCCATTAAATCATCCATTGCACTCAAGTTACAGTCAACAGGAAGCCCCTGCAAAGACCGACACTGCTGTGTGTGCGTGCGTTTACATGTGCCCGTGTGTGTGTGTCTTTTGCTCTTGCTGAAGTTTCCATAAAGGCAAGCCATTGCTGGGTGGCAAAGAGAAGTGTAGCTGATCCTCTCTTTAAATATTAATACTCACATCGGCCAATTAAACTTCATGAATATCTTAAAGTTCCTTACTTCCCAAGATGGATAAAGAAAGCGGATCTGCCCTCCTTACTGTTTTTGTAATCCTTGCCGGACCTCTCTTAGAGTGACGGTAAAAATCGCCGTTGTCGGTGTCCGAGGCGGACTTGAAACTCTGTGGGCGTTTCTGTCCTGGGGCATGCTGGGTGTGAGGTCTGCTGAAATGCATTTCCGAAGGCGTCTGGTTTGCAGAGTTATGCCCAGCATGTCCCTGAAGGCGTGCCCTGCTTGTTTGCACTCTCTGCTCTTGTAGCACACGGTTCAAAGGCTTTACACTTCACCCACTTAGAGAGTCATGCCATGACGCAGCCTTCCAAAGCCTGAGTTAATGGAATTCCGGCTCATCTTTTTTTCAGGAATTGTTCAGCTGTGCACATTTAACAGTATAAGGACGTACAGACACATTCTTCAAAAAAGATTTTAAATGTCAAACAGCAACTAAAAATGTCTATAGGACATAATGATGTGAAGACAGGAAAGCAGTGGAGATCTCACAGCAAATCCCCATAGGTGAGTGTGACCGACGTGCTCAAAAATCTCCTGGTTCTACCAATAAGCACTAGCTTGAGCTATGAGCAGGTTCTGATTATCTCCTCTACATTGTGGTCTGCACATCATCACGAACAGAATTCCACAAGTACGGCTGAGTGTTTTAAAAACCAGTGGATTTATTGAGGTTTATTTTGCAACGGTAAAGCATTTTGATAAAAGCTCTCTGGCCTGTGTAGCCATGATGTCGTGAATCCCACACACCACATTGCTCTACTCCTGGCAGAGCTCCTGTTAGACCAACCCATCCTAACAGCTCACAAGCACAGCACTCTGGAAGCCTACAGAGTCCAGAGGGCACTGTCAGTCATTCCTGCCTCTTCCCTTATGTTTTTAGCTCCCAAGACTGCTCTCTGCTCCTTCACATTGATGGCCCACGTCCTTCAGGGAACAACCTCAACATGATACCACTATAAAGTCATCCCACAGCTCCTTGAAACGCAATCAGATCAATCTGAAATCTACACTACTCTCACAGAAAACCTATTTGTTTCAGCCCTGGGGCAACCTCTTCCACATCAATGAAAGCAAGGCAGGAGCATGAGCTAAATCAAAGAGCTGCCTCAGGTTCAGGAGAAAATTGGACTCCTGACCACTGTGCGTTCTCCCACAAAGCATTTTCTCACCCTCCCATCCTAATGCTCACCTGCCGATACCCGGAACTGGCAGGAGTGCTGAGGAGACCATCTGTATTCTCTGTCAAAGCTCAGCAGAAGGCAGTGCAGATCTTCTGTGGTGTGAGCCATTTCCCACAATGCTCTGGGTGTCTCAGAAAACACACCACTCTGATGTGCTAAAAGCAGAGAATTTGCATCGGGGTGTGCTGACATGAAGAGTGCCTCTTAGGCCACTGCTCAACAAGGCATGGACCAATCACTCATAGCAGCCTTGGTCAGTCAAGCAAACCTCCAGTGATTACTTTGTTTCCCAACTTGTCCTGTTTCAAGATGTCTCCACAAAAAAAGCAGAGACAAATGACAAACATCATGTGTCTGTTTTTTCTTTTTTAAACTCAGGATTCTCCTCAAATGAACAAGGATAGCATCTGCATACATCAGTACAATATTACCAAGCTTGGTTGACATATAAATCAGACACCCTGAAACCATCCTTCAATCATCTCATTGTGCACTGGCTTTACGACAACAACGCACAGCCTCCCAGATGCACAGCTCAGACATCTAGCTCTGAAGGTCCCAACTGTTCAAGGTGGATCCTATCACAGATATGGTCAATGCTGGAAATAGACCAGTAAGCTGTGCTTCACAGTCCCGGGCCCACAAGAGACGTGTTCCAGGTCCTTCAGATCATGACCAAAGGCACAAGATAGACAACAAGCAGATGAGGAACACAAGACCTGTAAACAAAACTTTCTCAATTTGGTGTCAGCCACTTTCTCTCCATTGAAATGACCATCTTGATTAGAAGAGTAAATCCTGAGAAACACCTGGGTCTGGTCTATCTTAATCCTAGCCCAGCTATGCCAACCCCCCCTCCAACGTCATACCTGACCTTCCCTGGTCTCCCTTTGCCCAGCTGGTAAATCTGGCCTGAAACGGGACCCCACAGGAAATGAGAAGCACTGTTCTAAATTCACCCGCTGCCTGATGGACGGCTCTTCACAGAAGTCTTCCAAAGGTATTCTGCTGAGTCATTGTAGCACGACTCGGTGCCTGCTACTTGGGGCAGGCAGGGACTGTCTACAGGCAGACAGCCCTGTTACCGAGGTTCCTGGAGCCTGGAGGTTACCATGGAAGTGACGTGTGACCAGAACGTGCCAATGGTGGCTCAGCCATGACCAATAAACCTGTAAATCTCCATGACACGGAGCTGTCTGGCCATCAGCTTGGTCTCAGCGAATCCCTACTTGTAGAAATCGGCACCCCCTATCACAGTGGTCACTACGTGAATGTGCACGTGGAGCGCCCTTCTCACATTACGGGAGCCTCCCCAGAGCTGAAGAGCTGGAATCTTCATTAGGTGGGTGTTGGTTTGAGTCCCCTGAGGGCCTTCATAAAGCTCCAACAAGTACTTAACTAACTACACCAATTTGTTCTGTGTAAAAATGGAATCCAAGCCAGAAACATAATGAATAAAACCACACACATTTTACACATGTAAATTTGCCCAGGAAATAACGAGGAAACACGGACGCACATAATCACTTGTGTACTCATACAGCTGCATTCACGCATTTTAATTTGACACCCCATTAACCCTCCACAACACACAACTTGCATCCAAAACCAGTAATGTCACTCCCACTAAAAGCTTGGTCTCCAGAATCTTCACCCGGGAAATTCCTACCTAATCTGACATGTCTGGGGACTCCTTCGGACATTCTCAAGATTTACAAGACCCATTCAGTCTAATCCCAGAAGCACTGGTCTCCGAGAATTTAACCCAGTCAACAGGTGGAGATGATCTTGTCCTTTGAAGCAGAACAAGCCAAAATCACAGCTCATCCTTAGAAGACGCATCGTATAATTTGCCAGTCTTGTATATCCCTGGGACAAATTAGGAAGCAGTAATACAGACATTGGCATGAATGGACGACCGGGATGGTTTTCACATCACGATCTCTCGCCTCTAATGTAACAAGAAACTGTGACAAAGGATGTGACGCTCACACAAAGCCTGGAACATCTGGATGCCTGCTGTGAGTGTTTTATACGGAAATCTGCTAAACCTGAGTAGACAAGGCATGAAACATTGAATTACAGAGTGTGCTACTGTGAGAAAGCAAGGCGGACACTGGCCGCTTGGCAATATCCTCACCGGTTCCCAATATTACACACCTTAACGCCCCCGTCCACATACCTTTATACCCTGGTCTGAATCCCACCGCTCTCCAATCTTTACATGCTTTTACGCCCCGGTCTGCACACATCACAAGCCTCCAAATTGCTACCTCGCGGATATGCGTATCCAAAGCACTGAATTGCATGTTAATTATATGCCCGTTTTCATTATACTCGCTGCCAATTCGTGATTATCAAAATATTTTTCACTGCCAAATGAAAACGGAGGGGCAAGAACTATACAAAAAAAAATAAAAAATAAATACTACTCGAAACCATGCAGAAACACACAATGGAAAAACACACAACACTATGAATTTCTGCAAAAAAAGAAAATAAAATGAATAAGTCAGTGCATTTGCAAAACGCCTTTCTTTAAATATAAAATAACCCGCTCCCCTCCCGAATACCTCTTCCTTAGCGAAATGGCAGACGCACCTTCCAGGTTTACGTAAGGCTGCTTTGTTAAACTGACGCACGGCAGACAGCCGGCTCCCGTGAGAGCACTGTAGTGACCACAGTGCACCCAGCACCCACCTATCGGCTTGTATCCTTTCTCGTTTGTGCACATTCCCCTGCCGTGGAGCAGGGCGTGAAGCGGTTTCTCCTCGCCGCTCCTCGGCAGGCAGCGGAGCCCGTGGGCGCACGTCCCGGTGTAGACGCCGCACGCCTGACCCTCCGCGAGAGCGCAGGTCAGACAGCAGCCGCAGCCCGGCTCCTTAACGAGCTGGCAGCCCAGCGGCACCGGGGGGCACATGGAGAGCGCCTTCTGGTCACACGGCTCGCAGGGCACGTAGGAGCCCGTGCATCGAGAGAGTCCCGAGAAGAATGCCACAAGCAGACAAAACCAAGCTATCATGATCTCCTTCGGGAATAAAAATGAAATTGTCCCGCTGTGTTAGTAGTTCAGTCAACTGAGAGGAGTGGTGGATGATTTGTCTCCGTTCATCAGAGTTTTAAGCTCAGAGATGCCGTTGGAAAGACACCGCATCCAGCAACACCGGTGTGCGTGCTGTCCACCTGGCCGGTTCACTCAGTGTCAGTGGTCAAAAAGGCTGCTCACTGACTATATGCGATTTTTACTTAGTCTAGTGAAAAGGTAACTTGCATAGGATAATACCCTTAATCAGTTATTTTTTAGTTATCAGAGGTGATGTCCCTGACTATCGGTAAGCAACTCCAGTTAAATAATGCCTCCAACACTTTTTCCCTTGGAGAACTTTTCAAGCAATCTACTCCGATCCAGAGTAGGCTTGCCTTTTTAAAAGCTGCCAGGTCCAAACCCCTAACCCTGAATAAACCAAAGAGGAGTGCAGGGAGGCGCACTTGTCTCCCTCGTAAGGTGGCGGCTCCAGGGCGGGTCCTGGCTGCGTTCCAGCCTTTTCTCCCCCTGCTGTGGGATCGTTCTTTTGCGTTGGAGGTTGGAAATGGTGCCAAGGGGAAGCGGTGCGAGAAACCAAAATCAAAACAGAGAAGCTGCGTTCAGGGGGTGTAAGCCTCGGACGATTGGTACGATATCTATGTGCTCCTGTGAGATAATCGCCAGGCGCCTGCGTTTCCTTCATGAGTTCGTGCTACAAATGACACCAAACGAGATCCTCATGAACTCCTATGGACAAAGACAATATGATGCAACCTAGCTTAGGCTGTCAGGATGGTTTCAAACGTGGTATCTTACAGGCTAATTATACGGCCCTGATTATAGGCATAATATTTAAACAGTTAGATATTGTAAAATCTTGGCTAACACGATAACGAAAATGCATCCTAAGTGGAACGTCCAGAGATCGGCATATTCACACAGCAAATAACATACAAAGGATCTTAACGCGAGTTATTCGAGGACAGAGCGGGAAGACGGGTCATATATCAGTTAATTTGCTGTTGTAGTCATTCAAGGCTTGTGACTAAATGTGTACATGAGCAGACCGACGTCTGCATCAAGACCGCAGTGCCGAGCGTAAAACACGTATATTAGGGGCTTTGTGTGTTGTGCTGAGAAAACTGATCACCCGTATATTCCATGTCTATACGTGAAACATACAGTCGACGGGGATAACGCTGTGGCAGCATGACTGTAGTGAGACCCATCTTGCATAGTTTGATCCCCTACTCCTTCAAAACCCACGCGACCAGCTATTTCCAAAGTGTGACTTATCATAACACACGATCGCGGCGTGTCCAGCCGTTCTGCAAGTTCCCGTTTCTAACTCCGAAGTAGGCAACCGATCCTTTAACGTGATAAAATGTGTTTCTTATACTCACGCAAGCCGAGAACTAAACGCAGAAATTACACATAGTGGTTTTGATGTATCTGCGCCATATGTGACATTTGTTTTATAAGCAACATAAATTCTATACATTTTCTAAGCCGAATCTTTACAAGGGCACAGCCACTAGACGGCGCTGTTAGCAACGGAGATGGGATGTGCTGGATGCAATAACTGTCGGACTGTTTAACTCTAAAAATCCGTCGTGATGTTCAAATCTTACACAACACGTAAATAACGTCGCTGAAGTATGTGCGCTGGTAATGACTACCTGCTGAAATTATTTTCCAGCATGGATGGTTATGGCCCGTTCGCATTCATGTCATGTCTCACGTCCATGAAATGTCACGGTTTGGCATTTCCGCTTTAACCAAACAAAAAACTTAGCCGGCACCTAAACGTACCCAACCTTTTTTTTTTTTTATCTTTCGCTATATTCCCCCAAACATTCAGGTTTTCCATCACACATCTTGCTATTTTCACTGTAGTTAGGCTGACATGCATGCATTTACGTGTTAAAAGCGCTATATAAATAAAATTGAATTGAATTGAAATTGAATTTAGGAAAATAATATAGTGAGGACTCTGCTGGGGGTTAACTTGAGCTATGGACTGAGTCCCAGGATCCCACCAGAAGCGGCCGATCTTCACCACATCTGAGTCTACTTCCAATTTTATTCCTGCTTAGGGTAGCCATTTTGGGACCTGCAATGTAAAAATGGACTCAATTCAGCTGAATTATTTAAACTGTAGGGATAAAACCCAAAGTAATATTAAAAATTTAGGTCACAATCTAGCTGAATCTAGTTTAACCACTTAAAAATGATCTATTCAATTCATTTTTAGAGAGCAGTGCCTTCAGCTAAATTACTAAAACAGGATTCAAAAATATGCAGTTAGGCCAACTGGCGTTTTGTTAATTGCCTTCAGCATATGAGTATGTAGATGCTCGTGTCCTGCAATGGTCCAGCATATCATCCAGAGCGTACCCCAGCCTTGTACCCTATGGTACCTGGAATTAAGACCAGAATAAGCAGCTGGAAGATGGATTCATAGACAAAATATGGTAATGATATAGACATGGCAAAACCCAGACACAGAAAAGTTCTTCAGATTCTAAGGGGTGTGTGTGTCACCTTTAGATAAAGCAATAGCCAAGCCATTTACCATGCATTGGTATGGATGTAATGGTCTATCCCTGTCAGCCACTGGGTAGCAAGGCTAATTTTCTGCTTCCATGTCCCAATTTTCTGCCCTGCTTTGTCTTCACTGACTACTTTGACTCCTTGCTGGCATGCACTTTGACTCAGGGGATTAATTGGTGCTTGGATTTGGTTCCTGATGTTTAAAGTGTCAGGCGTCCCTGAAGCACAGCATAAACACCTACCGGATTTACACTGCAATCATCATTGGGCTCATTAGGGTAATTTCCCAGGTCTGGGATTGCAGGACACTGGGTCCGCTTTTCTCTTTCTGGCTTGAGATGTTGAAGCAGCATGTCGATATGCTCTGTGGCCTCTTTAATACCTCTCTGATTTATGCATTAATTTATTCAGGCCAGCCGTTATGTTATCAGTAAATTTTTGCATTTTTATTAGCGATTAGAGAATTGCATCTCCATTGGGCACTGAGACAGAAGAGGACAATGTTGCAGTCAGGACTTCAAAACAAATGTGTGCTTGTATTGGACATGAGTGAAGTTCGCACAGCATGAATTGCATTTTGGTTTTGAATTCCTGCAAGGAGTGACAGTAAAGCGCACTCTGATGCGGTTATTCTGAGCACCCAGGCTCATGGACCCTCACTCAGGAATGGACCTCGGAGTGCCATCATCAGAGCTTCTTCACATTCCCTGCTAGGTGTTGGTGTCGTCTGCTTACCCCAGTGCCCATAAACTGCCCGTCACCTCAGGACCACATGGGTCTCCTTGGCCACGTTCAACTGTTACCCGCTCGACACTAAACCTCAGAGATCACGGCAACAACCAGAAAATGGTGTCTTTATGTCAAGGCATTGTGTGTTTCACTTATTAAATCTACTGGAGAGTAATCATACACTCCTGTCTTGTATATCGAACTACCCTGTTCTTCAGAAGGCCAAGTTCTCAAAGACAGAAATATTATACAAAAATAAAAGCTGTAAATTGAAACAAAAAGCAAGAGAGCAGACACTTCAGAAACGCCAGCTTCAAGCTCGCCAAGTTTAGTTACACTGTTTTCTGTGGCATTTATTCTGTTTATAAATATTTATCCATCTTTCCCTGCTCTGTCTATATGGACACCCACACAAATAGATGACTTCTATTCTTCATCGTCAAAATGTCCCCCCCGAGAAGTCCTGCAACGTGGGACTCATCCACATTATCAGTAACCTGGAGGTGAAGCTGCACATCTCTGTCTTCCAGTAGTGTAAACACGGCCAGTGAGTGCTTATGAGAAGCAGTGTTTTCTGTTTATCTTACACTGATTGCATGCATGTGGCTGGCCAGTCATGCATCAATTGCTAAATAAACATGTGGGTGTTTTGTGTACAGCGATCGTACATCTGCATCTCATTTTACTGAAATAAATAACGACAATCACGACCTTCGGGCCGTTTATGGAATTACTAAACTAATGATTCGATTATCTAAATCCATGCCATAATCAGAAATTATTCTGTACGCACTAGGATATATGCTGCTCATTGTTATGAATGTCAGTCTAGGAGGATTTGTTATATAGCCTGAAATCTACCCCCAGTAAAAAAAGTAGGAGGGGCCAGGACGTTAAAACCCAACAGCCTCCAACACTGGAGTTGGCAAAACTCCATGCTTCAGAAAGGGTCAGACACACAAAGATGCCAGAAGTGATAATTTGGGGATCCTCTGAATGCTCTGGGCTTAAGGATGGAGAGGAATGGCCAGAATGGGCTCATTTTCTCAGGATTAGTGTCCAGGCTATGTTTCTGCAGCACAGGAGAAGCCACCTAATGTTTCAGCACATGGCAAGAAGCTGAAACAAAACACTTCACAGCTTCATGGCCAGATTCGTTTCCCAAAGGATCAGCCTCAAATGGCCTGGCTTGGTTTTAGTTATCCATTACTAGTCAGGGAGAAAGTTTGATTCAACATCTTGATTCTGGTGCTATTGTTCCCCTCTTTGCTCAATGCTCTGTGTTCCAGTAAGCTGTAGAGCTAAAAGGACCTTCATACTTCACAGTTCACATCTGCAGAGGAGCATATCACTGAGTTCTATGACACTTCACCATCCTGATACTTCAACATTTGACCTTTACTCTACCTTCTACTGTATGTTCTAAGGCCTCGCAGGGGTGGCTGTGGTCCTTCTGCTGATGTAATATCCTGTTTTATGTTCTACAGAACTATTTGGCAGTCAACCATTTGTGCTAATTACTCCCTAAAATATCCATTTTTCGTCCATTGTATATAGCTTATATTAAAGCACACATGTGGTTGGCACCTTTATGCATAAGGGCACAAGGCTCCATTTTAGTTTGCTGTTTTAACAGAGTTTGTACTGTTGTTGAGATAATGGAGCCAAACAGCAGGTATCATTGAGGCAGAATCTTTCTGTATGTGCCTGTGACCATCAGCTGGGCGTCCTGGATGGTGCTCTAGGCCTGACTTGCAACTCTGTCCTCAGCTGTCAGTGGAATTGAGGCCAAGTGGGTGTACGCTGTGATTTGCCTCGGGGGGACACACCAAACAAAAGCTTGCTGAGCACTTCCCTTGCACTGGGAGGCACCTCACTAAATACAGCCAGCCTTAAAGAGAAGGTGGTTCATGCAACTACCTTCCCAGAAGTAAAACTGGCATCACAGTAGAGACTTCCTAAGTCGCTGAGACGAGGCTCATTATTGATGTGAAGGTCTTTCCAAGCAAGACTGTGGCTCTGTGTCACATTGTACTTTCTCTCTGATCTGTTGGAGCTTGGAGGCCTTCCACTAATGGAACCACTAAGGCAGAGCTTAGGACATGATTGCCCATATGGCTGTAGACTCTGGGGGTCCACCAATTTAGGGTAGTCCCTCTTAACTTAGACAGACCTGTGGATTACTCACTCTTTACTAGTCCTGCCTAACTGTCAGCAGCACAAAGTGTGTACCCAAACCTCAGAGATAGGCATGGGGTGGGCTGGAATCTTATGTGAGCAATCGCTGATTGGATCCCTCAGTCTGCCATCCATCAAGCTGCCTGTATTGACAAAGCTTATGTGCTGAAACACTGAACAGAGGATCAGAGGATGTGTCATCTTCAACACAAGTTGTAGCTCCATCTTGATTTGTTTCATCTTGATTTGTTTGCTTTTTTGAGTGGTAGATGGGATACGGGTTGTTCTGTCAGATATTTTTTAGCAACAGTTGTTTTTAGTGTATCTGAGAACATTTAGTGTACCAAAGCTTTTGCTGAAAGTAAGTTGGATACCACACATCATCAAACATGACCACAAGTGATTTTGGATGTGCATTTTGGATGTGCTTAAGGAACTCCCAGTATTTCCTCCCTGTACCATTCTGTCATAGGGTTCATTAGGAGACGGAGGGGCTTCAAGGAAATGGAATTGGCAGCGGTTTGGTAGAACACCATCATGACGCCTGCAAACTTCTCAAAGCCCTTTACTTATAAGGATACATCACGGACGTGATGGTGACTCAGTTGAAGGTGTTGGACGGATCTCGATCCTGCTTCACAAGGGGGTTTCTGTACTGAATTTCAGCTGTGTTGTCCAGCTAACCTGAGACTTCAAGCTATATAGTTAACCTATAATTAAGCTACGGTGAGCATGTCAGGTCAAAAATATCCTGTATCTCCTTCCCTTTATTCCACAGTAAACATGGTTTACAGTTGTGGTTTATAGTCCACACAGAATTGAGGGTGCTTTTCTTGAATTGCTTTATTAAGTTTGTTTTTACCATAAATTACTTGGATCATTTTGTACATATTGTTTCTGTAACTCTTGTACCAAGCATCGTCCTCTGACCACTGTGGACCTTTCAACACCAGAGAAAATAAAGAGCAGAAAAAGAGTTTATGTTCCATGTCAGAGAAGCATGGGAAGAAGATTTTGGCTTTTGGGGGCGAAGTGTCTCAGCAGAACTGTCAAAGTGGTTTGTTATTGTTACTACTTGTGTAATACAGGCAGTATATCAATGTTTCATCCCAGGCCCTGGAGGACAGCACAAGCAAACAAGAGCTTTTGTCATGGTCTCTCTCTCCTCACTCTTTTGCTAATCGGGTGGGTGAACGTTCCATTGCGTGGACCCATGAAGACCACTACTGCGCCATGAAGTGGTAGCCAGCAGTGGAATGGAGATTTGCTGATTAGTCCCCAGCATTGCTGTGACAAGCTAATTCTTCAACAGCCAGCAGTCCAGAGAGATGGTAGCTTCTCAAGAGAGCTGTGGCTGCTATTCCTAACAGTGTGCATAAGGAAGGACAATGGATTCCCTGGGCTCAAGGCATTATGGGTACTTTTCTGTAAGTCGTCCACAGTTGGCACAAACATTGACACGGGGGGTTTGGCTCCCCTGAAGTGTGTCACAGTATTACCATCGAGTGATGTGCATAACCTGAATCAGTCTAGGAAAAGATCAAACTATCAATCTGTATGATTGACTTAAAATTTGCGTTACATGAGAGCATGGACTAAGCAGCTTGATGTAATTAGGTTTATATCCTTCCAGATTGATGCTGAAGATCATGATCAGATATTTTCATTGACACAATTCAAGCTAAATATGTCAGTCAAAGGTCCAAGAGCATGTCCCCTCCTTGGATTTGGGCCAGAAACCAGCAGGCTGCCTGGCTGTCAACGCTTAAACGCTGGAGCTCGGCCTGTGACCTCTACCCGTCCATTGTGACCCTCATCATTACAAGCCCACAAAGACTTCCATTGTGGTCCTGCATCCATCTATGCTGTACTAATGCAGTCATACATTTTTTTTAATATCACCCACCGTAAGTTATTCAATGTTTTCGGCACGCATTTGAATTTCACAGTGGAAAGTCACAGAGTAGATCTTTCCTCACATGAGTCACATGCAGTCAATGGATTTGAAACAGAAGTGATAAATCCAAACACAAAGCTGTCCTGGCTTAGAATAACGGACTATTGGTTTTGACTGGTGAGACAGAAATAACTTTTATGATCCTCAGATTACTTAAGTAGTATTTCCCTGGGGTTAGAAGCACATCATATGAATTAATCTCTAAAAAGAACGAAGTAACTATTACGTAAATATTTTCTGAAAATTTAAGATAAATCACTCTGCATCTTTGCAAACTTTTGTGGCACCACACAGTTCTGGGTTTTAGAAACGATGCATTTCATGTTCAAGGCCTTGGGGTTAAGTGCAGCTCTACCTTTGAGTGATGCTAATTCAGTGAAATCTCTGAGCTGTACAGATGTAAAAACATAAAGGAGTGAGTTTGACTGAAAGCATCTGGAAGTCTTTGTACAGAATGTTACAATACTTTTCACAAGATCGTAGGTGTGGTCTTCATTTTAAAAGCAAAATTTTTAGGGCACCTGTGAAAATTATACAAAATTTATTAGGGTGAATCATTTCCATGTTTGAATTGATTTATCATGTTTTTATAAAAAGCAGATGTATGAAAGTGTGCTTATTTTTTACATGATGTTTAGATGTACACTGGCACAGAGCGGCCTGAAAAAGTGAAAGTTCACACTGGTCAGGGGTGCAGAAGTGTCTCGTTAACATCTATGTTAATGTGTTGTTTGATTTATAAAGCACATGACAATCTTGAGCTTGAACCACTTGGCCTGTTTACCTTATTACTTACGCCGGTTTAGGATTTGAACAATCAACCTACTGGTTAATAGTGGTGATTAAAGGATAGATTATCTCATTAGGCACCACATTTGTAAATAATTGTCAATTCA
Source organism: Gymnarchus niloticus (assembly GCA_009936485.2). Taxonomy (NCBI): domain Eukaryota; kingdom Metazoa; phylum Chordata; class Actinopteri; order Osteoglossiformes; family Gymnarchidae; genus Gymnarchus; species Gymnarchus niloticus. The sequence goes on along the minus strand of JAACJT020000001.1, from coordinate 38,482,019 downwards.
GACCTCTGTTGTACCACTGAATTGAGAATCCTCCACATCTCATTCAGTGTGGAGCATTTCTGCACAAATGCCATGATAAAGGAATTATAGTAGTAATAGGATGTCCTGCATGTTTGAGATTTGTGTGTTTAAGGATAAGGAATGACCTACTGAGAGCAGAAGGCTGAAAAAGATGGGATGCCTTCAAAGGTTTTCCAGTTCTCTCAGGCATTTTCAACAGTTTAGCTCTAACAACCCGATCAAGCCCACAGAAAATGATATTCAGATAAGCAGCTCCTGAAGATGCAGATGAAGACTGATGCTTTTTCACTCTTCTTCTCCGGTAGCGTCATCTGGCTGGCGTTGATTTCTGTTTCGCACATTACCCTTCTATCTTGTGCATCTCCTGAGGGTGAACTCCTTGTTTTCTGGCTGTAGTGCTGTAAAGTGGCCTACCTGACTGGCTCAGAGGAGCTGTTTCTGTTTACAGAACTGCTTAGCTCAGCTACAGCTTCCTTCAACCTTACCTGGCCGGCTGTGCAGTTGAGGACAGATGCAGCTAATAAACGCGTACATCTGAAACCTGAACGGGCAAAGTTCTCCCTAATAATTCTCAGCTACACTTCAAGAAAAATAAAGTTAGCCCCCATCAACCTTTTTCTTTCAAAACCCTAGAAATAAGCCGGACAGAGCCAAAACCACAAATTACGAGTGTACGCGGGACAATAAAAAGACCTTTAAAAGAGCAACTTGAACTGTGGAGCAGGGACAGAGCTGCTGACTCACACTGCTTCTCTGAGGCGGAGGAGACTCAATGCCTCAGCCCATTTAAAGTGATTCATCTAGCCTTGTAACTGTGCCTGTCTATTGTGAGGACCTGGGGGGGGGCATTATTCATACCCCATACTAGAGAGCAACGAGCCATGTGAGAAGAGCCTCTGGCACCCACACACACACAAGCACACATGCATGCAAACATACACGCACACAGATAGATATGCCCAGAGGTGTAGACTGTAATTCCATCCTCACCTCTTCTCAGCCCAATCTGGTGTAAAATAGCCTGGGGACTGAGCGAGTATTGCAGCTTCTTGCTATCCAAACCCCCCCTCCCAACTTGGAGGAGACCTCCCCCACCCTGTTGGAACATCCGTGGTGCACCCAAAGACATTTTTACATCTTTATTTATTACTCCCACTAATATAAATAGTGTGTTCCCAGCCTAAGCTACTCTACCAGCCTCCAGCAGCCCTTCAGGGACATCCTCAGCAGCTCACCGTGGCTCGGGGTTCTGAAGGTGGTGGAAGATGGAGGAGGGAGTGGCTGAGGTACCGCAAGGCCTCATGGGTGCCGTCCTTCAGCCTCTGGGTGACACAGGAGCCAAATCACTTAGTGATAACTCCACCATGGTGTGAAGGCGGGGGTGAGCAGGGAGATAAGAAAACAGTGGCTAAGGCCTACATCTTCTCCATCTCTCTCACAGTTCGCTGAGTGTGCACTTCATGGAGGTACTTCATGGTTACGCTGGCACTGATGTCCTCCTGATAACCTTGTTTGGGGTCACTTTGCCATGAAGCCAAGCGGACAGTGCTCACAGTTCCTTGGAAAGCCCACGATTGAAGCTCTTTTTGTAGACTGCATCTGGATCTTGTCACACATTCTGACCATACAGATCTCTGGTCTCTCAGCTGCCAAGAACCCATCAATTTAGCAAAAACCTAAAAAGGTGCACATTTAAATCCAGCACTAAATCAGCTGTTGTACCATCACTCTCTAACCTCCACATTTGCAAAAACAATAAAAAGCACAGTTAATGAGACATTCTCGGGGAGTGTAGCTGCTGTGTGCATTGGTCAGGTCACTCTTCTAGATTAGTGGATTGTCTTTATGTGAAAACCACAATGGTTTAAACATCCATATTCCATTCAGTCACCACAAGTCATCCATTTCCTCACACCGTTAACAATGATAACACTTATGGCTGCCTTTGAACTTTCACTTAGGCCTTTGTGCCCATTTCTGAAGTACTGATGTTTGCTCCTGTGTCTGTCTCCTTGTTTCCAAACATTCCGCTAGGCCAGGCCTTTTGGTTTAGGAGAAACCCCAGGACATCTGATACTCCCTTGGCTGGAAAGAAGATGCCGAGCTCTGGTCCCAGTACAGCGGGACCTTTCCAGAACCAAGGCTCTTGGAAGGCTTTCAGGGCTGCGAAGTGAAGCCTGGCATGGAATTGATAAGATAGCTGTCGCCAAGGAAATGATGAATACCTCCCCTTTCAGTGTTTGTGAGTCATGGTCAATATTGGAAGAAATACTGGAAAGACCAGCATTGTGGGGGAGAGGAAGGCAGGCTCCTGGGCGAACCCTTCCTTGGTTTACCTTCCCTGAACTCCCTTAGGGCCTCTGAGCAGAGGTTCACTGGACCCAGCGATGCTGCCTGCGCAGCACGGTCACATATAGCATCAAGAAAAACAGAAACAGCACCCAGTGGGGGCCAGAGTAAGGGCACATCTGCACCTCCGGCCTGGAGCCTCTCTGCGTCATGTTGGACAGCAGCTTGGTTATGTGGAGACTTCAGAAGTACGGAGGTCTTGGTGGTGCCCTTTGGCTGAAGTTGTGGAATGACATTTGTCACTGTGAAATCCGCTCTTAGTCAAAATATTTCCTAGTTCCCTTGGACATTAGGTCTAGAGATAAGAGGCTTTACCTTTGATAATCTGAAATTTAAAATGTCATGAAAACAATACAATGTAGCAGGATTTCCCAAGACTGATGAGTCGGTTGCCAATAAAAGGGTTAACTGATTTTCAAATGGTATCCAGACCACAAACAGTAAATTATTGTGCCAGTACTTCAATCCAAGCAAACTTAAGTGCTGATTCACTGGAGAAACCAAACGTTTGAGTCCTAGCTGCCCTTTTAATAACCTGAGTCAATCAGGATTGCGAAAACTAACAAAGTAACCATGATGGACTCTCTGATGTTGCCACCTTTGCTGGGGCCACAGCCTGGAGGTGAGCATGTCTGGAAAGGCTTGCACGGTCCGAACTTCAGCCACCAAACGGAACCTTACTGTCCTGGGTGGAGGTGCAGAGAGATAAGAGTGCTCTTCTGGAGGTTTCACATCTGAATGAAGAAGAGACACAGCATGGCAATGGAAATAGATGGAGATTTCACAATAGTCCAACATTTAGAGGATTCACTACATCTTGAGACCTTGAAATACTACGGAAGTGGTCAGCAACTGACTGGAATGAGCTTGTAAAACTTTTTTCCATTGTAGTTCTTCATGTTTCCTGGCAACTTCTTGAGAATGAATGGCAACTTGCACAAAGGTATATGGTGATCTAAAAGGTCAAGTCTAGTGGAGGTGGTGCTGACACAGTGACGGAATAAAAGACCAAACAAATGTACCACAATAAAAGCCTGACACATGTTGTCATGTTGCAAATAAAGGGTAATGAAGCAAGAGGCACATCAGCGGCAGAGAATGCCATGACGTGCTCCATGAACCCATGGCCTTTCAGACACCTTCTTCCAAAGTAACAACGTGACTGAGTCTGAGTTCTGGACAGAGTGTCACATTCCCATAAGTGAGCTGAGAAGCAGCATGAGAAACAGGAAGTCTCTGCTGAGGAGAATATTCCATCTCACCATCATTTTCCTCTTTTGGATTTCATCTTTATGTCTTTTTACCCAGAACCAGAGTAGTTTATTTCAGTGAGACAGAGCAGAACTGAAGACTCGTAATCCCACGGTGACCGTCAGTCTGTTTGTCACTGTGGTTTTGCGCTTTCTGTCATCCAAGGCCCAGACGCCACTGGCCTGGCTTTGTCCGTCTCAGGGCCCAGTTCTTTCTTTCTGTCTCCTCTGCTAATGGGAATGAGTGCCTGTCAATTACCTCTGGCTTGGCACCACAAAAAGGGGAAGCCACAGTGTCCTGGAGGGGGAATTCTGCAGGTTAACAAACAATCCAAAGAGAGAGATGGGGGCATGGCATTCCTGATACCTAGCCTCTCCCCCCCGCCCACCCTAAACACGCCTTTCAGTCCTGATGAAAGACTTTCACCATGACAAAATACAACTTGTAAAGGTGAAGGAAACAACATCTCACCATGAAGCCCTGGAAAGTCCCCAGCAGCTAGTGGGCTGTCCGTCTCCAGTCTGTATTTTCCCATCTTTATCCTTTCCAGTTATGGTTTGAGTATCGCGCTGTCATGGAGAAGTCACAGTACTGGGTATTTCCTGGAATGATAATGGGTGGAAGGTCACATAGGTTTGTCCTGCTTATTTTCAACTAAAATGACTTAGGAAAAAAGATTAATAACCTTTCTGTGATGTATAAAAAAATTCAGAAAGTCAAGCAGATGAAAGCTATAAAGTTATTCACACCGAAGATGTCACTGCTGGTTTACTGGTGCTTGTCAGAAATGCTGGCGTCCATTTTCATAATATATTCATGGGTCATGTGACCCACTGTCTTTGACAAACAGATGCGAGAATTATGTCCATTTATGGCTTTGCAATCTGACACAATTTATTATCATTGGGAACTCATGATCAAATCTAAGCTTTGTGTGATGAAACAGATTTGTTTCTGAACCTATTGTCAAAGCCCAGAAATGCTTCTGCCTTCATAGCAGGGGTCAATTGGTCCACATCTCTGACATATTGCTATGCTGCTGTGATCTGTAGGTTTGGATCGGATGGGTCCATCTTGACAGGTCACACAACCTCCATTTGAAAGAGAGTCCCAGTATGAAGGTGGTCAAGTTGTAGTGTGAGGGAGAGACAACTCTATTAATCCTGGCAATGTGTTAAATTAGATTGGATTAGATTTGATTTTACTGTCACTGCACAAGTAGAAGTACTCAGGCAACAAAATGCAGTTTGGCGTCTAATCTGAAAGTGCAAATAGTGCGAAAATGCCAGAAACATTTTGATGTATTGCATTACATACATTAATCATTAATAGCAAAGTATGTTATGGTGCAAATAAGCGTATTGATATAAAGAAATATCCATAAATATATACACTGCCTCTTCACTCACTGGCCACTTTATTACCTACACCTTGCTAGTACCAGTTTAGAGACCCTCCTTGGTCCTCAGAACTGCCTTAAATCTTCATGACGTAGACTCAACAAGGTGTTTGAAACATTCCTCAGAGATTTTGGTCCATATTGACATGACAGCATCATGCAGTTGCTGTAGATTTGTCAGCTGCACTTTCATGATACGAATCTCCCGTTCCATCACATCCCAAAGGTGCTCTATTGGATTAAGAACTGGTGACTGTGGAGGCCATTTGAGTACAGTAAACTCATTGTCATGTTCAAGAAACCAGTCTCAGATGATATGAAATTTGTGACATGGCACGTCATCCTGCTGCCTTTCTATCAGCTCGAACCTGTCTGGCCATTCTTCTCTGACCTCTGTCATCAACAAGGTATTTTCACCCAGAGAACCGCTGCTCACTAGATATTTTTTCTTTTTCAAACCATTTTATGTAAACCCTACAAATGGTTGTGTGTGAAAATCCCAGCAGATCAGCAGTTTCTGAATTATTCCGACCAACCCATCTGGCACCAACAACCATGCCTTGCTCAAAGTCACTTAAATCACCATTCTTTCCCATTCTGATGCTTGGTATGAACTTCAGCAGATCCTCTTGACTGTGTCTACATGCCTAAATGCATTGAGTTTCTGCCAAATGATTGGCTAATTAGATATTTGCTTTAATAATCAGTTGAACAGCTGTACCTAATGAAGTGGGCAGTGAGTGTACAATAAAAACGTAAATTTTTGTACAATGAACATTATTTCTGTACCATGTATACAGTCCACATATCGATGCAGTCCATGGTTATGGGACCATGGTAGGGGTGTTAATGACAATGTTCAGAGTTCAGTAGGGAGCTGTGGGGAAGATTCTCAGCTTACTGGTGTGGAAGCTTAGGTTTCTGTCCCTCATTCCAGATGGTAGTAGGGTAAACAGTTTATGGTTTGGGTGGGGAGGGTCTTTGCTGACTGAGGGAGATCTTTGATGGAGGGCAGCTGGGTGCCAATGATGTGCTATACAGTTTTCACCACCCGCTTTCGGGCCTTCAGGTTAGAGACAGAACAGCCGTGATACAGCTGATCAAGATGCTCTTGATGGTGCACCGATAGAAGTTAGTGAGGGTCTGAGGATAATGATGAACATTCTTCAGTTTCCTCAGAAAGTAAAGATGCTGTTAGGCTTTTCTGACCAGGGAGAAGAAGTGGAGAGAAGAAGAAAGTGATGATGATGATGATGAACATGACTTTTCCTCTGAATGAGGTGCAGCTTTACCATGCATTCAGGAGAGGTGTCATTGCTGGAGTAAGCCTGGGGTCTTGCCGTGAAGTGCCAGCTCCCAATGGCACCAATGCGGCGCCCACCTGTCTGTCCCTTCTGGGCAAGGGCCGATCGGGTGACGGGGCTGGATGTCGGAGGGAGTGGCATCCAGGCTTGTCGTTGGTCCACGTGCACAGGGTATGCTAAATCATGGTATGGCATATCACACGCATGGCCTCAGAGAGGTCAGGACACAAGCTGGGGAGATATGGTGTCCCAGAGGTGTGCAAGAAGGCAGATACGCTAATGTACCAACGTGAAAAATAAGAACATCGGGCCTCCAGTTATCATTACCAGATGGCTGCTTTTTATGGCAAGCCTTTCTATAATTGTTAACCAGTGAACCATCTGCCACTCGCATGCAGCACATAGAGTGATCTGGGCTGCTGGGAGGGTTAGGGGTATGCCTGCATTATTTTGGTTTTGAGGAGTAGAAATAAAGTCCTCAAAAATGAGGAACATCAAGTGGTGTCTCTAGGTTCAGAAGAAGCTGAAGAGATTGTACCTGCCTCACTGTCAGAAAGGTGCAACACATCTGCAAGGTTTGGAAAATGAACAAACCATGATTTTTTCAGACAGTTCAGTTCTCATGAGGGGCTCAGTGCCCTCCTTCTGGGTCCGTTGCTACTGTTAATTGGCTTCGTATTTTTAAGATGCATGAAAGACCCTTCATTTTATTGGCTCCTTCATCTGCTGTCCGTTGCTGTTGCTAGCCAACCATATTATGTGAAGTGGCCACAAGGCGAGCCCTCAGAACACACTCTTGCACCTTTGGCGCTTGGATGAGCTATCGAGGATCACACCTTCTCACAGGGGTTGGGCTACACCTTGGGTGAACTGATAGCACCTGTTTTCAGCTGGGGAACAAACAAAACCAGGTGTTTCCAAGAACATCAGGCCTGAAATCCAATGTACTGCACATTGTGTTGGGAATTCTCAGTAAGCATGGAGTGTGCCACTGTCGACGTCCAGAAGGCACAATGAAGTTCGGGGTGGACTGAGAGCCGAACTTTGGGCCACTGCAGGATCTGTCCGTCTGTGAATCTCATTTCTGCCTGAGGCCTGGCTGACATTTTGATAATTCTTTGAGAACTCAGCTCTGTCATCGATATCTCCGGGACAGGGGTGCACATAACTGTCCCTGACCTGGGTGGGGAGGCTTCTGCGCTGTCATCAGCATTGGGGTTACCATGGCGAGGAGGATTAACACAGAAAGGGAAGGGGATTTTCCTGCAATGAAGACCGGCAGCGTTGTCTGCCTGGGGGAGGCATGCTGAGCAGGCCCTGCTGTCCTGTAGGTGTATCTCCCAGCCACCACTAGTTGCCCCAGCATAAACACTTCTTCCCCTCATGATATTGCATCAGCTGCCAGTCTGGACTAAAAATACATTGGGGAAATTCTAGGGACTCCAGTTACAGAACAGAGGGGGCTTCCAGGAAGCTACTGCTGGACCTCTGGTACCGCCTAGAACAGAGGTGCTAATGGACCCATCAGCAGAATACTGACAACTGGTCCAAGCCCAGCCCAGAATGTTATTATTAGTCTGGTTGCCTGGGAAACACTTTCACATAAAACAACACCTAGTGGAGGATTGAAGCCTTGCAGGGTAAAAAAATGGGAAATTGTGTGTATCTCACTTAATTAACAGGACAACAACTGAGGAGGGTAGAGTGGTATCAGTCAGTTGACATATTCATCAATCAGAAAAAACCTACTTGGACTTACAGCACATGGCTTATTCTCCCTTTTTATTGACATCACAAGTCCTGCACTGGAGGCTTATAAATCACTTGATTTATCATGTGGTAAAGTCACATAAATTACATGGGTTGTAATGTACTTGACTCAACGTAAGCATTTTCATTCACATGTAGCTGTGTGCTAAATAGCGTTTAACAGCTCATGCTAATGTGGAAAGCTGTCTATGGAGCCGCCTACGACAGAGAACAGGCCGTCAACAAACATCTTTGAGATGTACTTAATTACGCTGAATGGTCTGTGCATGTGCAAAATGTTTATGTTTGACTTAAAACGAGATCACCAAATAAACAAAAGTTTTTTTGTAATCCAAATCTCTCTTGAAGATATGGATGATCTGCAGCATCCTGCATGATTTCTGCTGATGACATAGCTGGAGACATTCGTCAGCTGCCTTCGACTGGGGACGTGAACAGCAGAAGGTGGTCTGCAGCAGGACGTGAACAGGGGAAGGTGGTCTGCAGTGGGAAGTGAACAGGGGAAGGTGGTCTGCAGTGGGCTGAGGTGTATTGTTTGGATGCTTTGTTGCATTTTTAAAACATATTTGATTTTGGCCTCAGTTTGCCAGAATAGGCTAGGTTTCAGTCTGTCCTGCATGTAGAAGAATAAAAAAACAATTCTGGTGTCAGTCAATACCCAAACAGGATGTACAGTATTATGGTAAATAGTGCTGGATTTGCACTGTAGGAGTTTACCTGCTTACTCGAACACATATTCTCATGTGTCTGCATATGAACTGAAATGCAAAAGTAGAGAAAGCTAATCACATAAGTAAACATGAACATCTCAGCTGTCTGCTGCCTGTGTTTGCAGTGATTTCAGGCTGTGTGTTTATTGATTTGACTGAGTTTGCAGTGATTCAAGCTTGTGTTTGGCTGGATCTCTGGCCTTGGTGTCAATTCCCCAGCGATAAAAGGATGATGGTCTGTTGTGCATGAAGAAGTCACTGGGTTCACAGTTAGCCACATGGGTTTGTTCCAAATTGAAATTAAGGAAACCACAACAGAACTCAAAGTTATGAAATAAACAAGCTAAACAAACACAGAAAGAATTAAAAAAAAAACATTTTTCAAGAAGAGCCAATTGAAAAAAATCCTGTGAGCATTCAATGTATAATTTTTGTGAAGATCTTTAACTGCACCATTACATTCATCCATCTTCTAATCACTTACCCTGGTCAGGGTCTCAAGTGACTGTAATGTACTTTGGCACATTACATATTTTTTATTTTCAGATTCCTTTCGGATAATATTGATGGGAGCTTACCAGGAATCTGTCCTTTCGAGGTCCAGAAAGAGTTATTTCTGGAAAGACCCATTGTAAGGAGATGTTTCATGCGGTGTCAGAAATGCAGTGTGTGTGTGTGTGTCAGTGAAACCACAAATAAGGCCCTAATCATTCCACGTAACAGAATGCTATTCTAAATGCTGGCTTCAGGCTCAAACTGGATAAATGTCAGTGAAAGGTGTTATTGATGCTGTCCACAGAATAAGTGTAATTTTCTTCTACCATCTCTAGCAGGTAACTAGTAGAACGATGCAACCGATGTGTCACACCTGTCACTCCGACGAGAGCATACGGCGGGCCTCTCCCTAACCGGGATGGCTTGTGCATGGTAACCCTCAGCAGCCATTAAACCCAGGTAGGCAACACTGGTCTGATGGAGAGCTACACACAGCAGCAAGGAGGGCTGTGGCTCCTCCTCTGCTCCCAGCAAACCATGGAAACTTTCCTGATAAGAATCCCCATGGCTGAGCAGATCCTCACAGCCCGCTTACCTCAAACCACCGTGAAATGTCTGCCCAGGCTGATAAGATACAGAGCTGTCTCCCCCAGGCTGCATCCACCCCCCCATGGCACCCCTCCCACCTGCATCCCTCAGCCAGACACCAGCATCTCATCTACACCCCCTCCCATCTGCATCACCTGAGTCATCGTCTGCCTGCTCACCATGTGTCTGGAATTTTATGGAACACCATAATATTCTAAATAAAATACTACATAAAACAAATACTGAATTATTAAATTACTTGAATGTGTCATTTTTAATTCAATAAAATACATTATATTTCATAATGTCATGTCCCAATCATGAGGCCTGTTTCCACAGAGAGAGGGACACAAATGTAAAGCAATGTTTTAGGCTCTAAGCAAAAACCTAACATCAGGCTTTGCGCCTGAACCAAAGAGAAACTAAAAGCTAACAAGGAGAATGAGGTTAAGCTCAAAGGCAGAGCCTGTGCGCCGCCAAACAGCCAGCAGCAGACTACAGAAACAGAGAGACTAGCAACATTCAACTACGAGACAGGCCAAGACACTGACATATATGGGGAGGACACAGGTGAAACACATGAGGGTAATCAGGGCTCGATCATTAGTAATTTCAATTCAATTCAATTCAATTTTATTTATATAGCACTTTTAACATGGAGCACGGTCACAAAGCGCTTTACATAGTCCCGGGCCCACAGTCCCCAGAGAGTAAGCCAAAGGCG
>JAACJT020000001.1:38409924-38471308 GCA_009936485.2 Gymnarchus niloticus | reverse complement strand
TTAAAGATGGAGAGTGAGCCAGATTCCTGCACTGCTGCGGGAAGACCATTCCACAGCTGTGGAGCTCTGTAGGAGAATGCTCTGCAGCCCAGTGTAGCTTTGTTTACTCTTGAAACTAATAAGTAACCTGCCCCCTGAGAGCGAAGCAAATGTGGTATATGGTATATGTGGTACTGCAGGCTCAGTTGTAGTCTTTAAGCAGGCCTCGCTCAGACCCACTTACTAAGACAAGCGTGCCTGCCCAGGCCGGCTGAGGGGTGAGGTGAAAGGCCAACATCCCATCACTTTAACAAACCATCCCATGCTTGCTTCAAAACCAGCTATTGCAAACACACAGCCGTGGTGCTGGGAGGGTGCTGGACATCCCAGCACCCAGCAAGAGGAGCTCGGTTTCCAGATGAAAGCTTCTTCTGCCTGGTGCCCAGGAGAGCGGCAGGGAGTTAAAAGCCATTCAGATTTGGCCAAGCTGGTTGTCTGTGTTATGAAATGGCAGTGGAATTGTATTTATTCCTGCTGTAAAGACACCAAAGTGTGAGGAGATGAATGTAAGCAGGAAGGCTTGGGTGTGACCTTAATGGCAGCTGGCAAATACTGCTATATCTCAGCATCGCTGGTCCCCCCCATGATGATGACATCAGTGGGACTTTCTGGGATGTGGCTCGCTGTGGAGAACTCTCTGCAGAACATTGTCTGTGTAATCCGTCTGTGAGATGATCTCCATGGGAAACTGCTTCTAGCATGAGTGACCCATGCCATTTGATGGTTGTGGGGGGGAGGGGTCAGCAGAGCAGGGCCATGCCATTTGATGGCCGTGGGAGTGGGAGGGGGAGGGGTCAGCAGGCCTGAGCCATGCCATGCCATCTATGACCACCATGCCTCTGCCCCTGCTCTGGTGCTCAGTTGCGGACACAGCTGACTGGCCACAAGGGTCACAATGTCACCTGGTCATATGGTCACAAGGGTGGAGGGCCAGTAACCATGCCTCAGCAGTGCCACAATGAAACAGGCATCCGAGCGAAGGTCCATTGTGCAAGAGCAGCTGGGCGTAGCATGAAAAACAGTCAGAGTTCAAGGGAGGCTCTGCTGTACACAAGAAAAAGCTCTTAATCTGAAAGAGCACTGTAAGGATTATCACTCCACCAGGGCTTTTCAGGGAGCTCGCTATAAACACCTTCCATGTGTAGTATCTCCTGTGCATTGAGTCCATGTTAACGTGCTGTTTGACATAATCTGAAATACAAATTGTGCTTGGTATGGAACAGTCATTGTTATTCATATTTTGTACTATATTTCAGGGAACGAAAGTTGTTTCAGATCATTTTGTCAGTTCTGCTCTGTCTTGAGCATTTTAAGTTTTTCTTCAATAGTGTCCTCCCCTACTTTCCCCGCATGATGGCCCAAGTCAGAGAGAGGGATCTGGCCATACTCCCAGAATGCCTCGCAGGTGAACATATTTCAACATTTTGAGGGCAGGTGAGGTTGGCTCCTCTCCTCAATGGATAAATCTAATTTTCAGTTACTTTGTTTTATTAAAAGAAAAAATACTGACAAGCAAGCAGATTGTTTTGGGGATTTGCTAGAGAAAATTGGAAATTGATTTTTATGTTTATTATAAAATAAAAATTTGAAAATGGATACAAGTAGCCATGGGTGAAATGTGTGTAATGATTCAGAACACTGTAGGATCCAACTGCAGAATCAGAGTTTAACTGGAGTCGAAACAGACAGGGTCAAGACCAGAACAGGTAGGATTTCCAAAAGCCAGTGGTTCTTCCAAAGCATAGCCAAAACATGCAGGGTCAAAACCAAAACTGGTAGGATTTCCAAAAGCCAGGGGAGCACAGAAAACATAGTTATGGTCACAGGCAGTAGATCAATTCCAAGGCGGGATCAGGGAAACTAGTAGAGATTCAGGACCGCTTAGTAATACCTCCCAAGGAGGCAACTAAACTGCAGGACTTATATAAGGATGAACAAGGCACGGCTGGAAACTACAAAATGATAATTAAGAAGGCACAGCTGGTCAGTATTCAGGGGATGATGAATGGGAGTAAGTTGGGCTTGGCAGGTCCGATGTAGGCTGGCTTGGTGTGTGTGAAAATGTGCCTGTATATCATGACTGCAGTACTCCATCATATTAAAAGATTCCTGACTGTCAATTTAATAAGGCCTTCTCTGACACATCAAGGTCACTGGGTAGCTATAGTGCTAAAGTTGGCTTGAAGTTCTAGTTGGTGTGTAATATCACACTTCATTAAACCTGAAAACTGGCTCTCCCCTTGTAGCAGCTGCCCTAGTCAAAGATGCTAGGAAGCTCTGAGCTGTGTCTCTCTCCATCCATGTTTCAACCACACCTCCATGGCAGAGATCTTTTCGTCTTTATTGACCAGAACAGCGTTTAGGTCTCCGCTGAACACTTAATTGGCCTGTGTGAATTATTCACGGTACTTTTGATAAAGAAAGCAATTTTATGAATTTGCATGTTGTCATGAATTTCTGCTGGAATGACAGAGAAATGTACCTTGGAAGGATGGTCTTAGCCTGGAGCACACGCACATTCCTGAATCAGTTATTCATTAGCTTTCATCTCATTTGGTGTGTCCTTGTTGGATCCCCGAAAACTTCACCAGGGTAGAGAGGACATAGTTTGAGTCTGAGCAGACTAGACATTCTGGTTTTTCATTAATAGCGGTGATAGAACACCAGGTAATGAAATATTAAAAGGATAACTTAAAAAATGGAAGTTATGCAAGGGTTTGCATGTGGGGGGTAGCTGCGGATGTCTGTGAGTTCAGCTGGGGTGAAGCCATCTCCTGGTGGGAGCCCTGTCTCCTGTTTTAGCTCTATTAGCATGCATTATTCATTTCAGAATGAAGTCATCCACCATGCTAAAAAAATAGGTCAGTTGCAGTATTATATATACATGGACCTGCTGGATGGGAACATTCCCTGCTGTATGCCATACACTTCAAAGCTGACGGGAGGTATGATATTTAGTGTGCATGTCCCATATTTTCACTGATGTGTCTTTGTACTTGAATTACTGTGTGTAAATCGCCCTGATTCTGACAGTAAAAAGTGGGGGAATGCTTCAATGATAACCCTGCTACGGCTAAATTCAGTTTTGGAACTCAGGTCAGTGTATTTTCCCAGAATCCATTGCGGCCTTGGGCCAGCTGTTTATGGCATCCCACAACCATCCTGCCACCGCCTTCGTTTCAGTATTAATGACATTCACACAGCCACACCTATATCAAAGAAACATTTAGGTGCAGATCCATAAGTCAGTCTTAATTAACTTTCTGCAAACAGGGTGACCTCACTGTGAGAAAAAGTTTGATTTATCTGTTCTCTTTATCCGGGCGGCATGTTTTATTTCACTATTAGATTTTTGTTTTCGTAAGAGCACCTAGGGGAAAAAGATTGTTGGCAGATCCAGTACTTGGAGATGATCTGCACTCTCATGCTGTTCTTACAGAAGGCTGGCAGTCAGGGGAGTAATGGGTATGGCAGAGAGTGACAGGGAGATAGGGTCGTCAGAAGGACAAGGAGAGGTGAGAGAGTTGGAGAAAGGTAAGGGAGGCAGTGAGACAGAGAGAAAAACAGGGGAAAACAAAGAAGGGTAGCAGAAGAGAGACAAAGAGAGGGAAAGAAAGACAGAGATGAAGATAGGAAGAGAGAGGCAGAGAGACAAAGAGAAGGAAAGAAAGAGGCAGAGAGATGAAGAGAGGGAAATAAAGAGGCAGGGAGAGAGCAGGGAAATGCGATGGAGGCAGAGTAATAAAGTGGTCACCAGCAAACTGTTTGTGCTAAAAAGAGGGTTACTATGCCGTAAGAAACCCTAAGGGAAGCAGTAGTAACTCACGCAGAAGCTCAGTCTCTGAAACCGAATGCTGTGGCTCCTGGAGCAACTTGGCCTCTGAAGACAGACATGTGCTGGCTGCACCGACTCACGTTATGCTCTTCTACACGGTCCTCCGAAAGCGCAGAGTACAAAGTGAGCCTGCCCTTCCAGAGGATGGAGGGAAGGTACTTTAAAATCTCTGCAGCAAGGCTTTTCAATTGTGAGAAGTTCCATGAATCACAGGGGAAAAAAATCAGAATCCTGATTGTATGAGAAGGATTATCTAAACAAATTAGCTAGAGTAGCATCTCTGACAAAGCAATGTGTTACCCAATCAAGGAGAAGCACAAAGAATTTGGTAGCACTCAAGTTTATAGGAATGATTGTGTACAGCTGGTTAGTCTCATTGTAACAGACTCTTACAGTAACAGAAATCATAATAAAACTTTATTAATAAGATGGCTCAATTTCTGGTTGAAGATGTGATGCTGAGTGGTACCTCAAACCGCATGTAATTACAGTGCACATTTTACAAATGACTGGTAGCAGACTTTGAATCAGGAGTTTCTGTGGTTATGAGCTGGCTATCGAATGGCCAGAGGAGGGGAAGGTGGCCTTGTTTTGGGAATGAAAAATGTCCATTTGCATCATGACGTGGTGCCTTGCGTCACCATTTGCCAGCACTTCCTTTAGCTGTGCATTAGCTTCCTTCTCCTCTGGGAAAAACAATGACGTCTTGTTCTCAGAGTGGTGTGTGCTCACCAAGGACCCGTGCTGACACAGAACCACAACACGTCTGAGCCGGGGGCCATTCAAAACTCAAAGAAAATGTCAGACCATCTAATTCAATCTTAAAAAAGGCTTGTTTGGGAAATGTCATTGTGTTTATGTGAGAGATTAATCTGTGTAGCCCAAAGAGACCTTTTAGATATTGCAGAGCAGAGCTGGCTTTTATTGGTAAATAAGACTCGGGCCAAGATGGAGGAGGAGACAGGAGTTTGGTGACCTTGCAGTATAGACTCACTGGGCCCCTCTGATGATAGCTTTGGGGTCACTGATGGCGAGGAGGCACTCTCACCTCGCCATCTCTGGGCAGGAGCTTTTCTACAGCAGGACACTCATACTTACTCTGTTAATAAAGGATTGTGGGTAAAAGTAGCTGGAGTCTTTTTTAAAGAATGGCTGGTTACTGGTACACATACCAGTACTCCACACACACCCAGGACCAACACCTCCACCCCTTCAAGTACCAGAGTGAAAGAAAGGAAATCAGCAGCATGTATCAGCCTGAGTCTGTGCTGCCTGTGTTTTTCTTGGGGGGCGGTGAGGAGGGGAATTAATAAATGTATAAAAGAGACTGAGCTGAGGGCGTATGTGACAAGGCATCTGTGCCAAACTCTCAGCTGTAGTGCACCATGAAAATCCAGGCCCTGCCCCACGATGTTTGAGATTTTGGGCAAACAAGTTGTCATATATCTCACTATAACTTATGTCGTCAGCAGTTCAGCTTATTTACTAACCATGATGCATTGCGGTAATGATATCACAACTTATGTAGTCTGAATGGCATATTATTATTTTATATTTCAAAACTGTGGGCAAAAACCTTTCCAATGTCATAGATCCCCTTTTCGGTTTCACTTATCCTGGAGTGTAATCTGAAGGCTGACCAGTTGGGAAGACATGGTGCTCTGAGCCATAGTAAAGGACAGTGAGAGCGTGTCACAGGTGCTGGGGCAGAACCCAGCGCTTTAGCCATTAAGGTATGAGGAGCGAGGTGGAGCCCGTAGGAGAAACTGACAGCTAGTCAGGCCCTTGAGGCCACAGCACAAGTCACGCCAAGATATACAGAGGCTCCGATGAAGGGTGCGTGAAGCGCTGAGGCACGTAGGCTAGCTTAAACACACAGTTTCTTGCCCTTGGGGAGCTGAAGAAACCACAGTTTGTAGTAGCGCATGCATCCAATTATCAGCTGCATGCAATGCAGATGCAGGCTATTCCGTTAGCGAGGGGTCAGCAAAGACCCCACTTCAACACCCCATGGCTATAATAGTGTGCCAAAAGACAGAGTGCAGGTTCATTTTGATGAAATCTGGAAAAATTTGGCTAATAAGGAATATAAAGTGTAAGCCTTGTATGAGCCAGTGGGAAGTATTGTAACAGCAAGGGCTTGAGTATCTGTCATTTTGGTTGCTGTGATCACTAGCCTCAGTTAACGAAAGACAGCTGAGCCTGATTGGACTGATTAACCAACTGGGAGCCAACTGAGCAGATTCTGGGAACTGTACCGTGCTTTGATGTGCTCACCTTTCAGGCTCCTGGACATAAGCCTGTCAATCGCTTACTGTTCTAATTGCCTTACTTAAATTTATCACTAGTCTAGTCCTTTGTCTCATCCATGTGAAGAAATCTGCTTAAGATGCAGTCTGATATTGTGGTGTCTGTCGTCAATGTTGATGACCAATATGACACTTTTGCTTGTACCTTTCAGTAGAAATTACGTTTATCATCTCTAGGCAGATTAACTAATGTTACCCGTACCTGTAAGGTGTTCAGTTGTATCAAGCTGCAAAGTGAAGTTCAGGTGACCTAAGTTATACCTGGGGGATAAAATAACATTCACTAAGGCGAAAGCTGAAGGTGTTTCACACACCTTCTAACATCGCCTTTCCTTCACACGGACAGGACTGGACTGCAACTTTGGCTTGGTGTATTCTTGCCTAGTCCTAGCTGGTTCCTTTGCCCGCTGTGTTCTGGGTTATTCCCAGGTTTTACACTGTCTGTCATTTATGACCATTTCTGACACTGAAACTTAGTTGTCAATGAACATGTGGTTCATTCCGAAATGCTCACTTCTTCTAATAAAAGTGCCCCATAATGGCCAGCCCTCCTTCTGCACTTCTCTTCTGTCCATCACTCTCACCCATTCTCCTCCATCATCCAAGCTGTCTTCTGATTTGTAGGCTGCTCACAGACCTTTAGACCTTCCAGTAGCATCCACTTCCTGCCAGCGGAGACCGACCTCCCTAAAGCCACTCACCATGCCGGTAACCTCACGCTTCTCAATGCAAGGGAGGCATATTAGGCTCTAGTCTGGCCCTGAGATGCTGGTCGGTCATATTTCTGGGTCACGTGGTTTTGTCAGCCTCCAGGCAGCAGTCCGTCACGTGTGAACATGCGAAAACAGGTGATATTATTAAAGGGTTTGAGTGGGAGAAATGTATTTCACTGCCAGGTTGGAAAATGTCTGGTAAAACTCTTCCCTTAAGACTTTAACATACACAGGTTATAGGTTCCTAATAGAAAATTCCCCCAAATGCCACATTAATAACTATTTTGTTTAAACAACTTCGTACAAGTTAGCAAGCCAACAGTCCAAGAAAGGTATTAACAGTACCTAAAAAAATCTACCTTTCAGCAAGACGATCAAATATGACTTGGAATTGTAAAGAGCTCATAGCACACTTGGAACACCTTCAGATTTTCCATTTTCCAGCTCATTCCAGGCACTCTGTCCCTCAGCATGGTTCCAGTGCACTAAGAAAGTATCCCTGCAGTGACTTGTGTAGGATAGGAGGACTATACAGAGCTGAGTAGGCAATGAGAACAGGTGACCAGTGTAAGATGACTGCTCGAGTAGGCCTTTTAGAAGACCTAACAAGGCAATGACTGTGTGCTGCAGGATTTTTCAGTTCTTAGCTCCGGGAAACAATTAAACAATTATTCTGAATTATTAAACACAAAGCTTTTAGCTGTACAGCAGTCCTAATAATGTCAATGGTTTTAATTGGTTCCACAGTGCTGATTATTGCCATAAACCTGGTCACCTGTGGTCACACTAGTACGGCATGATAAACAAAAACACAGCTTCATTTCATGCCATTGTCATAGCCTGTTTTGACCTGAACCAGGCTGTTATTCTCCCATGTGCCTTAGAACTAACTGAGCACGCATGTGAGAGAGAGGAGAGAAAGGCGGATCCCAAACGACACGCATGTGCACCGATGCTGCCAGCCAAGCAGTTGTTGCTGTTCACGCCTCTCCAGAAGGAGGAACGCAACGCAACGCCTGGGGCATTGTTTAGCGTGACATTCTCTGTTTTCCACTGATACGCCTTTGTGCTCCAAGGTGTCTTCTTAGTATTACCAGGTCTTTCCCAGAACAACGTGTTTTTCCTGCTCAGTTAAATTCATCACTGATACGCTAGTGTCTCAGATCAACCTGTACAGGATCTCTAAGATAAATACACACTTCAGTATTCCCTTATTTCTTTTTAGCATTCTTTAAAGTGAAACATAATGTGTATTTAATATAATTACAACCCCAAATCAGGAATGGTAAGGAAAATGCAAATTAAAAAACAAATGCAGTGATTCTTGAACATGAAATATCTTTGGTTCATACTGTCTGCAATGAAATGAAAGTCAAAGTAAATTTAAGAATCATGGCATTTTTTTTTTTTTATTTGCATTTTCCATACTGTCCCAACTTTTTCTGATTTGGGGTTGTAAATGTGCCTGACGTTTTCAGAAGCCCATCTGACTGACTAAATTTCACACTGTAAAAGCTGCCTGTGTTACACTTTTACATCCCTTATCAAGAACTTTATCTAAATATTTTTCACATTTTACCAAGAGTGTTCTGTGATGACTCCTGAGTTTTCCAGGGGTTTTATCTAAGTGTTACTGTGAAATAAGTTCCTTAAATAGGATGGGTGTGGTTTCAATAACCCCCCCACCCCATTCCCTCCCTCGGCATTTGGGCACTCTTGAGGTGTCACAAAGGGGGGTTCCTACCACCGGAGACAATGAGCAGATTGGGGTGTGAAACATTTCCCTACTGACCTGCAGATGCAGTGACTGTGAATCTTGTGGACTCAGCTCAAATCCAGACTGCTCTTAATGACTGCTTCTGCCAGCCCCACTGGATGAAACAGGGCATGGAAGAATGGGAGAGGCCAAACAGAGTCGTGTTCCACACCTCCTTGGTTTCCACCCCAGGAAGCTGTCACACTGAAAATAAAGAATGACCCCCAATATGCTCATCACCTGATCACCACAAACGTCCAGTTGTCATTGTGTAGTTGTTCATTTATAGAAAGAATACAAGACAACATCAGAGTAAACAACACTGATGGTCACCTGACCAAAAGCAGAGAGACAGCAGGTCTGCCTCTCACAGGCAATGGGGCTCGATGAAGCTGCTGTTTAACACTCCAGGCCTTCTTCTCTGGTCAATTCCCAGAATTTGCATGAAATGGAGTCACTAGGAACAGGATGACCCTTACTTCCCTGCGAGGGAATTAAGTGCTTGTAGCTCATGTGAATCACCTCGTTTCTTAGTAAGTGTGTAACCTGGACAAGCCGTGAGCTTCTTCTGGTGACCTCTCCAGCTCAGTGACAGAGACAAGCTCCTAGGGACTTGTTGATGCGATGGCCGATGCCGTTCTTTGCTTGCTAATTTTAGCTCTTGCGTCTGCGTGCCTTTGGATGTGTGTGATGTCAATAGCGGCCGGTTGGCTCATTTAGGAAGTGGAGACAAACCCCAGCTGACATTTCACAGTGACATAATTGATGTCATCTGGCATGACGTTGGGTGCTTTGCACGCTCCAGTCATGGCACGCTCCCTTTCAATCACCCTTCTGTGTTTTGTAAAAGGCACGGTGACAGAACTGGCATTTGTCACAGAAAGTGTATCAATTTGGCGATCGGCCAATCAGCTGTCAAGCCAAATTGATGCATGGGGAAAATAACCAGTTGTGTGTGAGCTAATCCATTTACACAGCTGGATGGCTGAGCAGTATAAATCCCTCAAGTATTGGTCCCACCTACCCCAAGGGCTCCCTGATGCATACCTACCAGCCACATCACAAACATGTCCTTCAGATCAACTAGGAAAAGCTCAAGAAACCAGCCATTCCCACTAGAAGGACCTCAAGAGAGAGGCAACACAGAAGCAGAAACAAATTATTCTGTTTGTCTTCATTGCTTTCTCAGACTGTGTGCACGCACTCCAGTGCTCCCACAAACCTGCAACTGGATTCCAGTTATTAAGCATGCTTGAAGCATAACATTATGCAGTGTATCAGAATGCAGCATCCTAAGTCCAAGGGTAAAAGAGATATCTTGCTTCAAAATGGAGGCTTCAGAAACAGGTCTCACTGGTAGATTCAAGGACAAGTGACACAGTCGTCATGTTTCAGGAATGACAAATGTGAAGAAAACAATACCACTTAATTTTGGCGGTTTTCATGTAACATAAGTAACATGAAACATGAGGCTCCACCAATTGATTCACTATGGCGTGGAACCCAAGCCACCAGATGACATCTGCTTTCTGCATGCCTGATGGAAAGATAGAATGATGTGGCTTCAGTGTGTCTGTCAAGGATCTGTCAGCCATTGATTAATGATGAAAATGTCACACCACTGTTCACATCAGAACAGGGCGAATCAGAGGTGAGTGCTGACGTGGAAGGTGGGCAGGCAGGACAGACAAACAGAGGGGAGGAATATACACAAAGTCTTATTGTTCATCTGAGCTGGGATAGATAGAAGTGAAGGTCTACCAGTTACAGGTGGCAGTAGTGCAAGGGATATCCAAAAGAAAACTATGTGAAGATCCAAATAAATAAGATAGAAGATAGGTTGTGTAGAACAATGGTTGCCGTTAGGTTGTGTAGGACAATGGTTGCCGTTGAAGTAAACGAGTATTCTGTAAACAGAACTTGAAGGGATACTGAAAAACATGGCTTTCCTCATCCATTAGAGCCAGCCATCATAATCACGTGGGTTTGTACTGA
This sequence comes from Gymnarchus niloticus, assembly GCA_009936485.2. NCBI lineage: Eukaryota > Metazoa > Chordata > Actinopteri > Osteoglossiformes > Gymnarchidae > Gymnarchus > Gymnarchus niloticus. The sequence continues at coordinate 38,460,661 of JAACJT020000001.1, read as the reverse complement.
ATGACACACATTATTCATGGAGTCAAAATGTTCACAGGAGCTGTGGTGAGGCATGAACCCTATCATTAGTGTGTAAAGGCTCAGACATAATTAGAAAACAGGGCTAATGAGATCTTAATGAAACCCCCACAGTATATACAAGAGAGACATGTAAATCATGTCTGCACACCTGTCACACCACACCCCCCCGTCCCCACATAGAACTCCAACACCCATATCTGTCCTCTCACAGATTAATGATCCTAATGTGAGCTGGTGATGGTTTTCAGCTTATACCAGTGCCCCTCTTAAACCATGTAAACATTACATGTTGGTGTATTCTTTTCATTAGTAGAATCATTCATGCAGGGGTTCTGGATATACACATAGGAGGTGTACTTTTCATGAATTAACAGGTAATACAAACAAACTGGTGATTTTTCTGAAAAAGGTACCTCTTGTGTCAATTAATCTATATTTTTTAGGTTACTAAAAGCTTTTGAATTTCTGCCAGCAGTGGCTGTTTCAGGAAGGGGAGAAGATAACATTAAAGTTGCTGGGTTTAGACACAGAAACGGGGACTGACACACTTGTGGAAACTGCTTACTCTGCTATTCTGTCTTTCAGATTGTGGGACCTGAAGGAAAACTGAAACTTACTGTTAACCAAAGATGGGGGACTTGCTTCTTGTCCAAATTTCTATTCTTGACTCTTGGCTGTTTATACCACACAGTCCATCACTGTCAATTGGCTGGATGTGAAGTCTTTTCCTAGACTTTAAAGGGTGTTCAGGTTGTTACTGGCAAGGCATCTGATTGTTGGTAATCCATCTGTTGGAATTAGTAACCCATTACCCCACTTTTGTTGGAAGATGAAACTCAACATTTGGTCATCTGTTTGTACAAAACAACAGGAAGATGTGAGCAAGGCGTACATAGAGAGTCTGCAGGGCCTTCAAGTCCTCTTCTCTGAGTGTCCTGCTGATGACATCGCGGACTGGATGCCGTGAACATCACCCCCAGATGAAAGGGTTGAAGAGCAGCAGCAGATTCTAATATAGACGTTAGACCACGGGGTGGTTCTTCAACCGTCAGGGTGGTCTGTGAGCTCCACCCTCCACCCAAGGAACCACAGTGAAGAAATTAAACCAAAGGGAAATCACAATTAAAAAAGAATGAAGCTAGGCACTCCTGGCTAGCTAATGTGAGGTACACCCTTTAAGAAAACATGAAACGTGGTCGACTGGAAGAATTCCCAAGGAAGTCAGTGAGCAGGTCGTAAGTGACGCCCAGTCTGTGATGGCATGGTGAGTAACTCATCAGACATGTAGGGCAGAGTTTGTCATGGAGAAATCTGGGGGCTAACAATCTACAATTTTCTGCCTGCGCAGCTCACTCCCCAGGGTTTAACCAACCAATAAACCACATTGTTTTCTGATTGCCTGATGCCCTTGTGTCACCCTGACTGTATGCTCTTTGTCTTTTAGGAGAATTTGCAGAATGAAGCAAGCTTCAGGCCTCCACATTAAACACCAGGGATCCTCCTAAACTTTGAACTCAGGTTACCTTTGGGACCAGAAGTCCGTGACATTAGATCATGGCTACCCAGTTCAGGTCCCAAATTACCAAAATTGTGATGTTTTTAATTCCACCTCAGCAATGTAACTCTTGAATGAACTCACCCTATTTCCCCTACTGGAATTAATTAAGTCCCTCAGTACTAATTCTGGCAGTCTAAGAACTGCACAAGTCAGATGTAATGCTTTACCTTCAGCAAATCCAAAGAAAGTATTATGAATACGTTTTACAAGTCTGAAGAATGTAGGTTGGAAGTGAAGTCTTTTTATTTTTAGACAGACAGTGACTCTCTCAAGTGTGCATGTGCAGTGTGACGGGGCAGATGCACATTGACAGGCATTAAAGGAGAACAGAGAATCTGGCATGTCTCCCATGCAGTGTGAGGTGGAATGGAAAAGCAGCTCAAGAGTGCTCCCTTTGTCCACTCAGATTTCGGTACTGGTCACTCGATGCCTCCTTCAGCCCATCTATGCTGATGTGGTGTGAGGCAGAAGGGAAGAAGTGTCCATCTGCTGGCCATGTCAAACCTGTAAATCAGCTCTGAATGGAATGGAACACCAGCCCCAACAGCAGGGCACCCTGCTGATGAATGCCCGGCAGTTTCCACATAACGGTGCCCAAGTCCTCCTCAAATGACATTGTCACAGCTCAATGTTCTTTGTTTATGTCTCAGAATAAGTGATAGTCAGCAGTGACAGGCTGGGGGCGACGTAGTTAACATACTATATTTGTGTCTAGCAGTGGGAATCCTTGAAGGGGACTGCTGATATACCATTGAGAGATGAGCAGAAAGTACTCAGTTGTTGGACTGTTAAATTATATATTCAGTATCAGTTTATTTACTGGAGCATCCAGCTGTATCGGTTTTTTTTTTTGCAAATAGTGAAGATGTGCTCTATTATAGGACAGGGTTCCTCAGCATGGCCTGTTCTTGGCACTCTCACAAACAGGGCTCTTCAGCATAGCCTGTTCTAGGCAGTGTCACAGACAGGGTTCCTCAGTATGGTCTGTTCTAGGTGCTCTGACAGACAGGGTTCCTCAGCATGGTCTGTTCTAGGTACTCTGACAGACAGGGTTCCTCAGCATGGTCTGTTCTTGGTGCTCTGATAGACAGGGATCCTCATCATGGTCTGTCCTCGGTGCTCTCACAGAGAGGGTTCTTCAGCATGGCCTGTCCTATGTGCTCTGATAGATGGGGTTCATCATTATAGTCTGTTCTAGGTGCTCTGACAGACAGGGTTCCTCAGCATGAGTGTTCCAAGCACTGACCCAACACTGAACCCGGCCTTGAGCTTCTTTTCCAGCTATGGAAATGATCTCTGCTGCTTTTGATGTGCACTTAAAATTCAAGACCAGGAACCATGAAAAAGATGGATGTTCCCCACTGGAGGGCTTAGTGATGGCTGTACAACCTGGCAGGCAGTCGCGGTGTCCCAAGGTAGTGTCCCTGAACCGAGGCTAAGGAGTAAAGACTGCAGCACTGTGTGACATCACGGTTAAACCAGTCATTCGTGAGACTACCGCCCTCTCCACCACAACAGATCAGCCCCAGAAAGAGCGTGGTTAGGTTACAGTCCCACTGAGACTAATCAGCAAGCAGCTGCATGCAGCAGCATAACGTGTGAAATGTGGCTTTCCTCAGTGATGAGGTGTCTTTTCACAGGGAAACCTGCTCCACTGTTTACGTTAGTCTGGGTGTTCACACAAGCAATCAGCTCATTACCTGAAGCTAATTCATGTTTATGGGTGAAACAGTAGCAATATAGTAGTACATTTGGGTTAATAACCACAAATTGAAATATTTATCCATTACAGAACAATATGCAATTTTAATGGAGTCTTAAAATCCAAGCAAATATGTTATAAAGACAAACATATACTATGATAAAAATATAGGGAGTACTAATAACTCACTGAACTCAATGCCTGAAACCCATTTTGAAGTCACAAAGGTAGGAAGAAAATGTGGCAGTTTTCTCCTAAGATTTGCACACCCTTCAGACAGAGTCTCGGAAGTGATAGAACAAATGTCTCCTGTTATACTCAGCCTTCTGATTGTGGGTCATTCTGTGGTCAGTTGTGCTTGCATTTAGAGCACAGGAATGCTGCTCTTCTTCACCGTTGTGGCTTCTAGCATTTGCCACACTTTTACTCAGAATGCTCTGCTTCTCTTTCATGTATCTAAGCTGCAAAGGCCTATATGCATGCCATGCTACCCCACATGGGGTCATTTTTGATTAAAATGACTCCAGGGTGACTACAGTAAGAGATAATACTGAGAAGCTAATTTGCTGACTCAAAGCTGCAATTTAATCAACAGGCTTAATTACAGTGGCATGCTGCAGATCTATTCACAAGCACTGAAAAAGGAGCTGAGTGTTTAGGAAACTGCAGGGTGTCTGGGTGTCCAAACAGGGAGCTGATGTCCTGGCCCAGCATGCTGCTTGTTACCTTCCTCTTTAGCCATATCTCCTGTCTTCTGTGGAAGATGGGCTGGTTCCATAGGACCAAAAAAGCACAAATTGTCATTTATCTGGGCCTCTGGCAACCCTAAAGTTCATTTTATGTACATCCTCAGGATTGCACTGAATTCTCATTATATGTTTGTATGTACTGACTTTCCTGTATGTATTGACACTGGACATATAGATGCATGGAAAGTTATCTTCATCGCTGTTTATGACAATGTTACCTTAGAAGACTCAACAACATCTATCTTGAGGAACCAAAGGCCAAACTTCAACACTGACATGCTGCTTTTGGCAAAGTACTGAATCCTACACTCATCCTCAGTCCCCCTTTAGATGAAGATAAAAATTGATTCCAGGTCATTTCTCACTGGGTATCCAATCAGTTCTCTGTTCACGTGATGAGTAAAAACGTCTGATGAGTATTTTGCCAATTGTAAAGACAAGGAAAATTCAGTCATTCAAAGTTTTTTTTTTAGAAAAAGTCAGGCAGAGGAATCCTATAACCAGCACAAACTCTGCCAGCAGTTGCCGTGGTTACGTCTCCCCCTAGGTTTATCCATGGACTGCCACGGGCCATCAAAGTGGTTCTGCTTGCCACAAAGTAAAACGTCACTGGCTGGTTAAACTAATGTTTGTTTCATGAAAGCAGCTGGCAGAAGAATCCAATGAACTTTATCTACGAAAAGGTTGGACAGCTTCTCACACATTTGCTGTCATATTCCACTCACCAAATTACTACACAAAAATAACATATTATCCGTAGTCTCATCTTAATTCAAAATCAATATTTCTTCTTCTTTTTGAATTTCCTTTCATCTGCTAAGTGTGTATGCTTTACAGGAGAACTGCTGCCATCAAGTGTATGACAAAAAGTAGATGGCCTTTGTCTTTTCATTGCCCCTCCATCTAATGGTTCATTCCATCTCTAAATTGCTCTTTTATTGCCTTTTTTGGTGGCCGATGGGTGTTATGTAATAAAGACTTGTGACGTCGTCAGTTTGCTCAGAATTCCCCTTCCTCCATGATTTATATACTGCGTGCATGACTACTCTAATGGCACATGAATGCTTTTTATTAAAGGTGTGCATGTGAGCTTTGGTTCAGATTTAAGACCCTGGCTCACAGGCTAGATGACACATTGTGACCCTCCCCTGCCCCTGCATCTGGCGCCTTCCCTTTTCCAGGAAATGAACATTTGAACAGCAGCAGACATTTCCTTCAAATCATGTTACCGCAGTGTCATGATGTAGACATTATACATTTTACATTTTTGCAATTAATTTATTCATAAATTAATTTATTAATTTATCATACTCCTGAGTTACATAACATACTCTGAAATACGTATACTGGACTTTTCTGAAGTTACGCTGTGTTTTTGAATAACAGTCCATGATCTTTCGGACACCATCAAGCTCATTATCATAGGATCCCTGCAGGCATTGCTGTTCACAGGCAGCTGTAATGGTTTATGTTCTGTATACCGTTACCCAGCTCTGTGCCTGGACCTCTTCCTGGAACAAGACCCAGACTCCGTCAGTCACTAAAAGTGCCTGTAACCATTTAGGAATAATGGCTGCAACTTGCTTAGTATGTAAAACCAGCGTGTAATTCTTATTCTGTGATTCAGCAGCAATCAAAACTTGTGGCAGAGGCTGAAGGAGCTGAGGGAGGATGCGTTTGAAAAACCTATGACTTTGTGTATTGGTCTGCTGGGAAGTGTCAACCTGTGATCCATGCTACGTGTGAGCTGTCACCTGCCATGGCCGGCACGGCAGCTTGGCGAATTAGAGCCGGGCAGAACCTGCTGCCATTAAACATTTACGTTCTGTTTATTTCATCCCATTTGATTGCAGTTGTTTGGGCTGATTTTTTAGTTAATCAGCTGAGCAGATCTAGATAGTTGCAAGCCATAACAAAGGCCAAATGTCTCCTCTCCAAAACATTTATGTCACCATGGATTTAAATTACATAGCTTCTCAGAGGGTAGCACTATTGGTGTCATATCTCCAGGTTTGGTGTTTCGAGTCTGTGCGTGTGCAGTTCGCTTTATGCAATCACAACTGCAGCAGAGGTGCCAAGTCATGCTGATTTACTCTGGATTCTCCAGTTTCTTCCCACAGTTCAAAGACATGCAGTTAGGCCGATTGGCGTGTCTAAACTTCCTGTACTTTGCAAGTGAGTGCATGTATATGTCCAGTAATGGATTGGCATTGCATCCAAAGTCTATGGTGCCTGGGATAGGCTCCATCACCCTCTCCCAATCCTATCCAGAAGAAAGAGGATGGAAGATGGAGGGATTTGAATTAGGGCAATAAATTAGCCTACCAGCTACTCTACAAATGCCAGTTCTCTCCACTGTTTTGAGTATGTTTATTTTATCATTTTTAATAAAAATAAGTAAATTCCATTTGGAGAATGTCAGTAAAACAATGTCACAGTGTCAGCTTAGGATGACTGAAGCCCCCCAACACATGTGGGCTCGTCGATCCCTGTCCAACTTGGATCAGTGAAATGGCACTAAAAATAGATGTTCCCCCAAAGCGAACCATCCCAGCCATTGTTTACATTACGGCTTCTTACTGGAATTGCAGACCGCTCTTTGTATTGGTGTGAAGTAATGTTTGAATCAAAGTAAGCCTTTGAGGGCAGGATTAAAATGGGACAGAAGATAAAAACATGGCTCTTTTTCATTTCATTTAACAGGCAACATTCACTATTAAAGCAGAATATAGTGGTCCGACGTTTTGGCTTATAACGTGGTTTTCAGTCCCAGAGGGGTTGGTGGGGGCTATGTGGGTTCAAAATACCCCACAATCCTTAACCGCTGCGCCAACCATCTCCTCCCTTTCATGGATTTCCATTAAACCAAGGAGCTCCAAACTTGTTTATGCTCCTGATTTGAGTCTACTCGCCAGTGAACCAGCAAAGCTGTAAATACATATTGGGGTGTCAGCCATTTTTAACGTCCTGATATGATACATGAAGAAAAACATTCACTAAGGTTTACTTTACCAGCATATTAAAATGCCTAGTGTTTCCATTGTGCCCTGTTTAAACCCACTCGGATTAGCTGTGCTAGGTGCATGACTGGTGAAACAAGACATGACGCAACTGGTGGACTATGAAACTCTTACCTCTGACATCAATCAGCAGCCATTAGTCAATAACAGGCAGAAATGTGTAAAATCAAAGACTGTACTTTGAAGTGTTTTTCTTATTCATTTACAACCCTTTTCTGATATGTTAAAAACACAGAAGGAAATTACTCTTCCAAAGGGAACATAAAGGGAACATAAATATTCCCCTAAATCAGTTTTTTGCTGTACTGTATATTATCAGGGTATTAGCACTAAACAGCATATCACTGAGGAAACAGTGATATCATCAATGACTGACTTTACCTAAAAAAGTACATAATCTGAGACCTAATGAAGGTGCTGGCTTATCTAGGAAGACCCACAAACTGCCTCATGTAGAAGAATCATATACAAGCATTGAGTGTAGCTTGCAGTTTGTACTTCTTAACAAACAGTATCTGGGTGACGTTCAGCTGGCAGGTAAACAATGTGTCTGTCAGCAGTGCCGACTGCTCAGGTTGAGTCCCGTCCTCTGCTCGCTCCTCTTAAGGCTACCACAGGGTCGTTTCGCCCGGATGTGGGGATCAGGTCATTACCTTTAACCATTCTCCATTGACAGTTCTCTCACACGGTTATGCGGGATTACATACATGATGGGGTAACTCGCCTTTACTTTAACTACATTAATTCTCCATTACTATTCATGATTTGTCTTCAAATCCACAGAAAACATAGTCCTGCTCTGCCTTGATGGATGAAGATGCCGTTCACTTAAGAACACAAACAGCTGCTGCCAGCCATATCAGCCAGATCAGCCCGTGCCATTTACTTTTTATGAGCAAAAACTTTTAAAAATTTGTGCGAGGGGAAAAAAGCCATAAAGTTCAGCGAAGTGATACCATGAAAACGTAATGCTTCCCGCCGGTGGGTAAACGGTACAGCATGTGTGATTTTCCTGGCATCAGAGCAACGTGCTTGGCTTTGCAGGCCCTTTGTGATCACACATCCCCTGGGTTACCGGTCACTGAGTCATACGTAACCTGGCCAAGCAGACAAGTGGGTGACTTTTATCGGGACTGTCAAGTAATGCAAAAGTTGGAAGAGGTCAACCCAGCTTGTTACACGACAGATTTCACAACTTAGTTCTGTATATATGACTTACTTCTCCGTTGCGTGTGACTTGTTGTGTTTTTCTGGATCTGGTGGGGATGGGAGGGGATGTTTTATCTCCACCAGTCTGGCCTGGGGGTCTGCTGTAAACAATATATCTAAGATGAGAAGACACTGTGAAGCAGGCTATTAGCCTAATATGGATAATCAGCTATTTTTGGCCAGAGGTCTTGTTTTAATGATAGTGATTAGACATATGTTGAAACCAAAAGATATTCCTGTACACCTGTTAGGGGTAAGTAAGGTAAAAGCTAAAAATGTGTGGGTAATGCCCTGCCACTGTCCCGCCCCATAGTATAGACAACACTGGCTACTCCAGATCACCCCTGACTGAAGCCTTCGTGACAGCTAAGCCTTGACCTACTGCTCAGGACTATTCAGCAATGACTCAAATAAAACACAATGAAACATTTATGCTGTATTTATGTTTAGCACAACAGAGTGCCAGTATATGGCACCCCCTGAATATTTTAGACTACGCACTACACGACCTCCTTTTAAATTTGTGATGAATTGAAGACAATGGCTTCGCTCCTCACAGAGCTTCCCTGACCTGCTTTTAGCCTCCTCAGGTTCATGTCAATCCGCTTTTTTGTTTCCTGGGTCTCTTCACTGCCATAGTTAGCACTTCATAAATGCGTAACTAAGTGCCAATGACAGCTTAATTAACTATTAACAAAGTATTATTTGCAGTCTCTTGATTTAACAGTGGTCTAGCTTGGAGCCATCTTCTATTTTTGGAGGCAATTAATCACATGCAAAATTCAATGCACCAGGTGTCAATTTGCTTTATATTAATAGACACATATATATTTTTAAACAATTGCATGGTGCTGCCCCTGACGTTTCATATTCTTCTACCTGAACGAGTTTGCAGATGCATGGCGGTCCAAGTGTGCAATTCAGAACTGCTTTTTTATGTCGATTTCTTCGCAAATCTCAGGTAAAATGTTGATCTTTTGTTACAAGGTTAGAACTGTATACTGAGGTCCACTTATATGGACATCAGGACCCACTGGCCAATCTCGAACTCACAGAGATCCACTCAAACCCTGGTTTCTCTGTAGGCCTGAAGATTCGTCCAGCTTTAGTGTGTGCTGAAAACCATCTGTTTGTTGGGGCTGTTTTTTTTAAATTCAGTTTTATTTATATAGCGCCTTTAACAAAATCACTGTCACAAAGCGCTTTAAACTGTTTGAAGGCTTCGGACCCAGGATTACCTGGGTCCTGGGTTGCTGCAGCCCATTCGTCTGAAGGACTGCTTATGCTGTGTATATCAAACAGGGGCATGTTAAAGTCTCCTTTCAAAATGGAGCAGAGATCTCCATATGCCTGGGGGAATCTCAGTCACCCCACGCACATGTTTAGCAAGATCATCCAAAAATCATAATTCTACTAGATACTGGAATGTATCTGTTGGAAATTCTGCTTGACACAGATCCAAGGCAATCTCTTATTTGTTAAATCAGGTCTTTACATTTTGAGACCGGTTTAGAAATACTACAAATTGTTCACCTGGAAAGATTTGATGAGTTAATACCTGCAGGAACCTCTGTTTGGGAGACTGTGTTATAACTGGTGTCACAACCAAAGCAGTACACTGGTCTACTGTGTCAGCTTTGAGTATCTCTGATACCTCTAATACCTCACAACTTCGCACCCCCTTTAAGAGTGTGCCTCTTTCTCCAGATGACGCTGAAAGGGAGATACACTTCTTCTGAAATGTAAGCCTGGAGCCCAGTGGGCGGAGCCTGCAGATCCAGTGGCACTATTTTAAGGTGCCTAGAGAGCTCATTGGGTTCTCTGGGTAAATATTGATGGGTGTCACATTTAACTTCAGAGAAACCCCTGCCCCGCCTTCTGATTTCAGCCCAGTATAGTTTTCCTGACCTTCCTGTCTGCACACGGAAGGTTCAGGATTCATTGCATGTTAGAATGATGAAAAACTGCTCAACCAATCTAAAATGATATTTAACTCTTTGCAGAAGGGAAATTCAGTAAGGTTCAGTGCAGGTCACTCACTTCAGAGTGGAAAAAACTATAAACAAGCCAGAACCTCTACTTGTAGTTAAAGTTTTCATCAGTGTTTTGCTCATCAGAAGCTGTCTCTGGCACTTTCAGTGGTTCACTCCTTCCTGTTAGTCACAAGCTTCTCCAGTTCTTCCCACTGGAGGTCTCTTTCTATCCAGCTGGCAGTAGGGCCGTTCACAGTCAGGAGAGCCAGGAGCTGAAGGACAGAAGACAGACTGGCATTAAGATAATAATGCAGGCATTGTATCAGATACCCAGGTGATCCGGCCAAGGATGCATCACGATGAGGAGCAAACACCAGTTTGTCTTTTGCCCAGAATCATGTTGATGTTCATACCTCGTTATGATGCTTTGTTTTTAATTACCTTCAGCTGCCAATAATTCAGTTTCTTTATGCAAAGTAGACCAGCTGCCAGATGTAAACGGTGTACATTTTGTTGCAAATGCATTTTCGATGACATCAGCAATAAAACAGATCAGAACTGTATGAGTGCACAGTAAAAATGCAAGTCCAGAACTGAAAGAGCTCAGCTATAATAGGTATATATAGCATCTCATGGAATATGTGGCTTTGACCCAGCGATATAAGCATAGTGGCAGAGTGATTCAATTTGGATTTGAGAGGACTGGATTCATTCTTGAATGACTAGCTGTTTATTTCACACACTGAAGATTTTTCATGCTCATAGGTCACTCAAATTCACTGAAACAGTTGAGAACAAGGCTGTTCCAATAACTTGCTGCATCTTGTCATTCATCACATGTGAAGCGGGGGGCTCCATATTATCATATGTCACAGCTGTCTCACAGCACCTGAGCTACCATTTAAACCTGGGAGACAGGTTTGCACCTCCATGCCTCTGCTTTGTTGAGAGAGTTTGTTAAACAAAGAGCGAGGTCTTCTAAGTAATACGATGACCATGTTTAAGGTCTTTAGTAAAGAACGAATTAAGATTTAAGAAAGTGGTGGTCAATGATTGAGGTTTACAGCATTCCATTTGCAGGAAGACTTGTGTACGTGGATCATCACCATGTATAGCCTTTGAGCAGGCTCTGTTATGTATTGGTTCAGCAATGGGTCATAAATGACATGACTGGTATTGAGATGGGATGAGAAGAAAAAGCACTCACTTATCATTTTAGTCACTCACATCTAGGCATTTCCCATACCACAGATGCTGTTAGAAAAGAAGCCTCATGCCTTTGTCACTATTCTTAACAGAACCATGGATTGTCAAGCATAGCAGATTTGACAATGACATGATATCAAGCACATGCTTCTACATGATGCCAGGTCCTTTCCTCATTCGAAATTTTACCATTTTAATATGGTAAAAATCTATTTCAGGCTTGCTTCCAATATCAGCCGAACTAAAACAAAAGCAGGACCTCAGAGTGTAAATGGACCCCACCCTTTGTGTTAAGATGGATGTTTTTTTGCTGAGTCAGCCCACTCATCATGTCATGCCCCTCGCCAGGATAAAATGCAGATACAGCCTTCGCTGACTTTCATCTGCTTGGTAGTAAATAACACAAGCATAGTTACCGAAGGGAAAATACGATGCGTGCGTAGACCTTAAACTGTGCATGAAATTGCAGGGCTTGGCTACTTGCCACCTTCATTTCCATGACATTAAGGTTTTCCCTGAGAAACATAATCCAGAGAATAACACACGGAGAGGACCTGGAAACCTTATCCAGGGTACACACATATCAGTGAGATACCAAACATGCCACTGGTGTAACGTCTGCTGCATGTTTGCCTAGGCTTTCAGTGGGGCCAACTTGCCCAGATACCAAGGAAGCCAAGGCCAGCCCCAAACAAAGGTGGCCTGGAGCTCTGCCACTCCACTACGCAAAGCCAGTCAGGATTACCAACCTGCTTGTTGCTGTGTTTGTGTGGCAGATTGTTGAAGGTCATATCTAAGGCAAACCAGGTATTATTTTGCTGTTTCCTCATGCCCAGGAAGCACTGTATCAACACCACTACCAATTCAGTAGATTGAGACAGAGCTAGATTACACTTTCCATGTTGGTGACCAATGGGATTGTTTCTGATATGTGAAAGAGTGACATCTCCTCTGGGTGTTGGAGGTCTTTAAGACCAAGCCAAATTTTTTTTTGCCGTCAACAGAAGCCATATCATATGGAAATGAAATGTCTCTATTGAAGCTGACAGCTTGTTTTATTCACTGCCAGCAGAGGAGGTCCCAGTGTCATGTTTGTATAAATGCAAAAAAAATGTCAATACGTAAGCATGAAAAATGACTTGCTGAGGAAGATCCACCTCCATAAACTGAGGAAGCCTTCCCCTGTTCTACCAAAGCATAAGTCATTCATTCTCCTGGATTCTGATCTCTGCTACAGTTGTGACAGATGTTTTTGTGAGGAAAAAAAATGTAAAAAGTCCCTGGTGAGGTAATTTTTTGAAAAAAGGAAAGCAATGGCAGTTGGCCTAGCAGATGGGGCCTGGACCCACGCCACAGTGGGCTGGCTGTTTTGCAATGGTGGCAGGAGCAGCAGTAGAGGTTAGGAAAACTGTCCTTTCACGACATGCAAGTTTTCCTGCGCACACCCTGTGCTGTCCCTCCCATCGCCATTCACTTGTTTTATTTCCTCACAGCCCCATACCTCACTTGCACATACCCTCGCCGGAGAAGAGCAAGTGGAAGATGACATCACAGCATTGGCTTAGACCAAGTCTGGATGCGTGGGAGAGGGCAGCTTCTCATGGTACCTCATGGTACTTCTCATGGTACTGTGACTCTCCTGCTTCCCTTACATCAATGTAGACTCAGGGGGCACCTCGGGTGGGGCTACTGCCCGTTGAAGGTCAACTGGCAAATCCACTCAGATGAAAAATACACAGGAATATTGCCTTGATTTTAGCAGACAGAACAAGGCCGTCCAGACATGCCTTGTTCATTCACTGGCTTGATAGAAATCCACGTTGTGCTTTGAACTGTATTCTTTGATATTAAGGACATGGTAACAGTTGTTTGAAATGAATGTTCTTGAAAACCACGACCTACTATTACCCGTCACCCATCCTTTCCTAGAATTTAAATTGACGAGGTTCAGTTGGTGATTCTCATTTCGCATTATTTGCTTAACTTTAGAACATTGGACAGAGAAAGACAGACATTCTTTTACAAACCATTACATGATTGAGACACACACTATCTCATGCCTTATTTAGCCGTTGATCTTAGACATATTAAAATGATGGTATCCGGAATATTATTCATTATTCCACACTAGGATCTGTTACACACTTTCCACAGCAGAGGGCGTGTTTAGGAATAATTCTGGCTCAATGTCTGCTTTATAAAATATACATAATGTTACATGATCCCAAATTGCATACTGGAGCCACAACTGACGGCAGTGAGTCCTCAAAGGAATTGTGACAATGTACACAAGACCATTTAATTAGACTGGGCATTAGGTAACATCATACTTACTGACGTGGGTCCAAATCTCAGCAAAGTCCCCCTGAAGTAAGTTAAGTAGCTTCCATTCGTGCAACAGTACAACTTTATGCAATTGACATGAAGTTAGCAACCTGTATCACATAACATGATTAATTAAATAAATGGAGCTTAATGGAAACGTAGAAACTTGGCAGGCATATGAAGGCAGAGTGTGCCGTCTTTGTTCTCCTGTTTATCTGTGGTTTTGCTCTCTCTCCAGTTATGTGAGATGAACTGTGCAGAGGTGCACACTGCCATAAAACAATGGCCTACTGATGACAATCTGTTTATTTAACATCTTTACATGTGAACTTCTTTGCTTTCTGATGTTCAGAACATTGACATTATTGCCATGAAAACACAAGACAGGAGAGTTTTCACTGGTTTACTCTTCAATATTCCAGAGTAGACATTTCCTTCATGGATGGGATTGAGTTTAGAGAAGCTGGTTCTCCCTGCCCTGAAACAGCAGCAGTAAGATGGCATGCCAGTGTGTGCTGATGGTTATAGTGCAATATGAAACTGTTACTCAATTTCACAGCTAATTATTCCATTATATCTGCTGTTACAAATGGGGGATAAATAGTAAAACACAGATAGGGAGAAAGCCGGATTAGTTTAAAGTACCACTGGAAAATTGAAATGAGTCAGGATTGTGACATTTGTACTGGTCATAGGAGAAGAGCCCTTAAAAGTAAATCCATATGGCAACTTTAATAATGAATAAGGTCCAGATGAGCACTGCAGCTCTACTGGACCCCAGGATCCAAGGCTATGAAGCAGTGCCTTGAACTAAGAATCACAATAAACAGTAGCTACACCGGACAAGAGGGACTTGGTCCAAATTGATAGTAGTGAACAAGAGTCCAGATTCAAGAATCTCTCTAACAAGAACTGAGTAAACCATTAGAGTGGTATAGCAGAATCCTGATTCAAATGTCCTCACAAAGAGGAATTGAGTTCACATTCACAGTAGTGTACCCTCGGGGATATGTTCTGAGTCCACTCCTCTACTCCGTTATACATTCATGACTGTCTTGCGAAACATAACTCAAACTCCACCTTTAAGTAAACAGTCATCAGCCTGATCTCCACTGGTGATGAGGCTGCATACAGGGATGAGATTAACTCTCTTGCATCATGGTGCCAAGAGAACAACCTCTGTTTATACATTGGCAAGATTAAGTAGATGATTGTGGACCTCGACAAAAAATGGACTGGTGTGTAACCACCACTCTACATCAATGAGGCTGTAGTTGAGAGATTCAGGTGTGTCAGGCTCCTGGACGTCAACATTTCTGAGGACCTGTCTTGGTCAACACACACCTCCGACTAACTAAGACAGCACAACAGTGTCTGTTCCTTCTTCACAGATTAAAGAAGATCAGCATGTCATCCCACATCCTGAGGATTTTCTACCGGTGTACCACAGAGACTGTCCAGACTGGCTGTATGACTTCAAGGTATGGCAGTTTCACAGCTCTTGATTGTAAAACCTTGCAGAGCATGGTGAAGAGAGCAGTATATCACTGGCGGTGATGTGCCTAACATTCAGGAGATTAATATAAGCAGACACCTTAAAAAAGCCAGGTCCATCCTCAAGGACCCTGGTCATCCTAGCCATAACCTGTTTTCTATCCTGCCGTCAAGCCTGTAGTATCAGAGCAAGATCTCATGGACAGACAGATTCCATAACAGCTTCTACAGTCGGGCAGTAAAGCTGATTGGTCATTAGTGTGAATACTCTGTACCTTCTGCACTGCACTACTTTGTCTTAAACTGTCAGTTTATTTTACTTATTTATTCTTTCTGTTTATATACTATTTATATGTTAGTTTTACTTATATTTAGCCTTTGCTTTTCATAGGGGGTTCTCAAGAAAATTTATTTCATTGCCTGCATCTGCTGCTGTGTGTTGTTCTACCATAGTCCAGATCCAAACATCTTCACAAGCAAGAATCGAGTCCACCTTCAGAGTAATGCACCAGAGTCCTGATCCAAACATCCTCACAAGCAGGAATTTGTCATGCCCATAAGCCAGCCACACCCAGCTCCTGCCACAAGCCAGCCATGCTCAGCTTACCCTCGTTCCCAGTCACCTCAATTTTAACCAGCTGTGCCTGGTTTAGTGGATTCTATGTTAACCCAGCAGTCTGTTTGCATCCTTATGAGATAGAGTTTCAGATCATTTTGTCATTTCTAAAGTTTGCCTGTGCCTGATCCCTTTGTATATTCGTTGACTTTGCTCTTTTGGCTATCATCTTTTGATTTATTTGCTGTGCTGATTGCCTATCTGGATTTTGACTACTTTTGCCCATGACCTCAACTATGTTTTGGATTGTCGTTCTGGCTTGTGGAAATCCTGTCTGTTCCGGGTTTGAATATGTCTTCGGATACCCTGCTGGCTTTTGGAAATCCCATTGATTCTGGTCTTGACCCTGTCTGTCCATTGACTTTGAATAAAGAACCTGGCTCTGCACTTGGGTCCATCCCGTGTATTCATGACAGAATCAAGTTCACCTTCAGAGTAGTATACCAGAATCCTGAACCTAATAGGAACTACACGACTGCCAGCAAGGATCAATTCTACTTTCAGAGTAATTCTGGAGAGTAATACAACATTTGACATTTCCAATTTCAACTCCAATGAAAACATCTTAAAGCTGAATGTATATACAGTCACAGGCCACTTCATTAGGTACATCTTGTTAGTACCAGGTTGGACCCCCTTTGGTCTTTGGAACTGCTTTAATTCTTTCTGCATAGATTCAACAAGGTGTCTGAAACATTCCTCAGAGATTTTGGTCCATATTGACATGATAGCATCACGCAGTTGCTGCAGATTTGTCGACTGCACCTACATGACACAAATCTCCCAAAGGTGCTCTATTGGACCTGGTGACTGTAGAGGCCACTTGAGTACAGTGAACTCATTCTCATGTTCAAGAATTCAATCTGATATGAGCTTTGTGACATGGTGCATTATCCTGCTGGAAGTATAGCCATCAGAAGATGGGTACACTGTGGTCATAAAGGGATGGACATGGTCAGCAACAATATTCAAGTAGGCTGTGGAGTTTAAACGATGCTCAGTTGGTAATAAGGAGCCCTAAGTGTGCCATGAAAATATCCCCCACATCAATACACCACCACCATCAGCCTGAATTGTTGATACAAGGCAAGATGGATCTAGGCTTTCATGTTTATGATAAATTTCGACCCTACAATCCAAATGTTGCAGGAGAAATTTAGACTCATCAGACCAGGAAACATTTTTCCAGTCTTTCATTGTCCAATTGTGGTGAACCCTTGCCCACTGTAGCTTCAGTTTCCTGTTCTTAGCTGACAGGAGTGGCACCCGGTGTGGTCTTCTGCTGCTGTAGCACATCTGCTTCAAGTCTTGATGTGTTGTGCATTCAGAGATGCTCTTCTACATACCTTGGTTGTTTCCAGTGGTTATTTGACTTACTGTTGCCTTTCTATGAACTTGAACCAGTCTGGCTATTCTTCTCTGACCAATGCTATCAACCAGGCATTTTCACCCAGAGAACTGCCACTCATTGGATGTTTTTTTATTTTCAGACTATTCTCTGTAAACCCTAGAAATGGTTGTGCAGGAAAATTCCAGTAGATCAGCAGTTTCTGAATTATTCAACCCAGCCCATCTGGCAACAACAATCACCTTTCTCCCCCAGTCTGATGCTTGGTTTGAACTTCAGCAGATCCTCTTGACTTAGTCTACATGCCTAAATGCATTGAGTTTCTGCCATGTGATTGGCTGATTAAATATTTGCTTTAACTAACAGGTGTACCTAATGAAGTGCCCAGTGAGAGTAATCAAGCTTTATACAAATTTGAAAAAACACTGCAGTAATTTAGTTGCACAAGGAAATTACATTTCTGTGTTTTTTAGGCTGGTGTTTTGACTGAATTATGTAATCATTTTATTAGTGATTTTTTAATATAAATAAATTGAGTCCTTTTATTAAATGAATTACAATTTGAAGTGGGAGATTTTCAGGAAGGTATTTTCTATGGAAAGTTTTCTGGAAGTGTACGGACGGCAAACCGTTCTCACCTCTCTGCATAACCCGAAAACCAGAGTTAACAAGAACCAATGCTGACTCTGCACCAACAGATAATTGTCCCCAGGCTTCCGCAAAACCACAAGCTGTAAGTCCTTGAAAACAAGTCCCTCTTCCAAACCCCTCCCATGCTGCAAACAAGACAAGCAGTAATAAAAACCCAATTTTCTGAGCCATGAGACCCCAAAGTTAAGGTTGAACCTCAGACTTATTATCTTTTGAGGACCAGATTCTACTTCTTCAGACTCTAGGCTGTATTTGTGTCTCTCCAGATCTTCTAGTACCGTGCAGAACATGAGGCCATACTGTATTTGTGTACTCTAATAAATTTATTTAGTCTGTGAGCCCAGCACGATTAATCCACTAGCTTTAGCCCATTGGTCTAGAACCTCTGCGCTTTCAGTCAGATCGTTTTAGGTCATTGGTCTTGACGTTCTGGGCTTTTAGTCCACTAACTTTAGCCTATTGGTCTACAAGTTCTGCGCTTTTACTCGTATAGCTTTAGCTCATTTGTAGAGACGTTCTAGGCTTTTAGTCCACTAGCTTTAGCTCATTGGTCTAGAAGTTTTGCCCTTTTAGTCAGATAGCTTTAACTCATTGGTATAGACATTCTGGGATTTTAGTTCAATAGCTTTAGCCCATTGATTTAGAAGTTATGGGTTTTATCCCTAGCTGGGGTAGACTAGTAACAGTACTTGGTTTGTCCTGACACAAATGGTACAAATACAAGGTCAAGCCAAGGGAGCTTAATTATATTATATATCAATCACATTTATTGCATCTGCTTAAATATTAATCCTCTTGTTTTGATGGTGTGATTTCACTTGCAGTTATGAGTTAAGCAAGTGCCTTTCCAAGAGAGTTGGCTATGATTCTGGAGTGAGACATAAATTATCTCCGTGTTGGGAATGAGAGTTAGACCCGACCAAGTGAGGTACAGATGGCCCTAGATTGCTCTGAACGCTTTCAAATTCTGAATGAATTTGTTATTTTGTAATTTTCTCTAAATTTATTAGAATTTGTTATTTTGTAAATTTCTCTCATTTTTAATTTCACACTTCAGTGGCACAGGACTGTGTCTGTCATCATCATCCTAGCTGACTCAAATGGTGAATGCTAATATTCACTTACTGGTTCCTGATCCACATTGGGGAAAGTCAAGGGGAACCACACCGAGACCTAAAGGACACGTGATCCACATTGGGGAAAGTCAAGGAGAACCACAGAGAGACCTATGGCACACGTGATCCATATTGGGGAACATCAAGGGGACCCACAGAGAACCCAGCCACTGGGGCTACACAAGTCAGTGAATTTTTTCATGCCGGTCCCAAGCCCGGATAATTGGGGAGGGTTACATCAGGAAGGGCATCCGTGTAAATTTTTTCCCCAAATCAAACATGCGGACAACAATACAGATTTCCATACTGGATCAGTCGAGGCCTGGGATAACAATGACTGCCATCAGTACTGTTAGCCAACAGGGTGCTAGTGGAAATTGGGCTACTGTTGCCCAAAGGAGAAGAAGAGGGTGAAGGTATGTCCGGAGGCGGGAGAAGAGGAGGAAGGTTAGGAGAGTGGAAGTGAGAGTGGGAACTTTCAATGTTAGCAGTATGACTGGTAACAGGAGAGAGCTAGCCAATATCATGTAAAGAAAGAAGGTTGATGTATTGTGCGTGCAAAAAACCAGATGGAAGGGGAGTAAGGCAAGGTGTATTGGGGGCGGGTTCAAATTGTTCTACCA
The DNA here is from genome assembly GCA_009936485.2 of Gymnarchus niloticus. NCBI lineage: Eukaryota > Metazoa > Chordata > Actinopteri > Osteoglossiformes > Gymnarchidae > Gymnarchus > Gymnarchus niloticus. Next base: position 38,441,051 of record JAACJT020000001.1, on the reverse strand, counting down.
TGCTGTGGATGAGAGGAGAAATGGGGTAGGGATTACCTGGAAAGAACAGTAATGCCAAGAGTGTTTCGGAGGTGAAAAGAATGTCGGACAGAGTGATGAGTATGAAGCTGGAAATCGAAGGCATGATGATGAATGTTGTTAATGCATATGCCCTGCAAGTTGGGTGTGAGATGGATGAGAAAGAAAAATTCTGGAGTGAGTTGGATGAAGTGGTGGAGAGTGTACCCGAGGGAGAGAGATTGGTGATTGGAGTGGATCTCAATGGACATGTTGGTGAAGGGAACAGAGGGGATGAGGAGGTGATGGGTATGTATGGTGGCAAGGAGAGGAATGCAGAAGGTCAGATGATAGTGGATTTTGTGAAAAGGATGGACATGGCTGTGGTGAATACGTATTTTAAGAAGAGGGAGGAACACAGGATGACGTACAAGAGTGGAGGAAGATGCACAGAGGTGGATTAAACCTTTTGCAGGAGTGTCAGTCTGAAGGAGATTGGCGTAAAGTGGTGACGAGCAAGTATAGTTAGGCAGCATAAGATGGTGGTCTCTAGGATGACTGTGGAGATCAAGAAGAGGAGGAGAGTGAAGGCAGAGCCAAGGATCAAATAGTGGAAGTTGAAAAAGGAAGACTGTAAGGTGGAGTTCAGGAAGGAGTTAAGACAGGCACTGAGCAGCAGTGAAGACTTAACAGATAGCTGGGCAACTACAGCAGAAGTGGTAAGGGAGACAGCTAGAAAGGTGCTTGGTGAGACATCCAGGCAGAAGAAGGAAGACAAGGAAACCTGGTGGTGGAACGAGGAAGTACAGAAGAGTAAACAGAAGAAGAGGTTGGCAAAGAATAAGTGGGACAGTCAGAGAGATGAAGAAAGTAGACAGGAGTACAAGGAGATGAGATGTGAGGTGAAGAGAGAGGTTGGACACTAAGGAGGGAGAAAAGGACCTGTACCAATTGGCTAGGCAGAGGGACTGAGCTGGGAAAGATGTGCAGCAGGTTGGAGTGGTAAAGGATAATGATGGAAATGTACTCATAAGCGAGGAGAGTATGTTGAGTAGATTGAAAGAGTACTTCGAGGGGCTGATGATTGAAGAGAAGAGAGAAAGCTTGATGTGGGGATAGTGAATCAGGAAGTGCAATGGATTAGCAAGGAGAAAGTAAGGACAGCTATACAGAGAACGAAGAATGGAAAGGCTGTTGGTCCAGATGAAATACCTGTGGAAGGTATTTAGGAGGTGTTTAGGAGAGATGGCAGTGGAATTTCTAATCCGATTGTTTAATGAAATCTTGGAAAGCGAGAGAATGCCTGAGGAGTGGAGAAGAAGTGTACTGGTAGAGATTTTTAAGAATAAGGGTGATGTGAAGAACTGTACTAACTACAGATGGATAAAATTGATTAGCCACAGCATGAAGTTATGAGAAATAGTAGTGGAAGCTAGGTTAAGAAGGGAGGTGATGATTAGTGAGCAGTAGTATGGCTTCATGCCGAGAAAGAGCACTACAGATGTGATGTTTGCTCTGGGGGTGTTGATGGAGAAGTATAGAGAAGGTTAGAAGGAGTTGCATTGTGTCTTTGTGAACTTAGAGAAAGCATATGACAGGGTGCCTAGAGAAGAGATGTGGTATTGTATGGGGAAGTCGGGAGTGACAGAGAAGTATGGGAGTGGTACAGGATATGTACGAGGGCAGTGTGACAGTGGTGAGGTCTGCAGTAGGAGTGATGGATGCATTCAAGGTAGAGGTGGGATTACATCAAGGATCAGCTCTGAGCCCTTTCTTATTTGCAATGGTGATGGACAGGTTGACAGACAAGATCAGACAGGAGCCAGCCATGGACTATGATGTTTGCGGAAGACATTGTGATCTGTAGCGAGAGTAGGGAACAAGTACAGGAGACCCTGAAGAGGTGGAGGTATGCTATAGAGAGGAGAGGAATGAAGGTCAGTAGGACTAAGACAGAATACGTGTGTGAATGAGAAGGAGGACAGCAGAATGGTGAGGATGCAGGGAGTACAGTTGGAAAAGGTGGATGAGTTTAAATACTTGGGGTCAACAGGTCAGAGAAAAGGGGAGTGTGGAAAAGAGGTGAAGGAAAGAGTGCAGGCAGAGTGGAGTGGGTGGGGAAGAGTGTCAGGAGTGATTTGTGACATATGTACCAGTAAGAGTGAAAGAAGGTCTACAAGATGGTAGTGAGAACAGCTATGTTATATGGGCTGGAGATGGTGGCACTGATGAAAAGACAGGAGGCAGAGCTTGAGGTGGCAGAGTTAAAGATGTTAAGATTTGCATTGGGTGTGACAGGGTTAGGAATGAGTATATTAGAGAGTCAGCTCAGGGTGGACGGTTTGGAGACAAAGCCAGAGAGGCGAGATTACATTGGTTTAGACATGTACAGAGATAAGATGCTGGATATATTAGGAGAAGGATGCTGAGGATGGAGCTGCCAGGCAAGAAAAAAAGAGGAAGGCCAAAGAAGAGGTTTATGGATGTGGTGAGAGAGGACATGCAGGTGGTTGGTGTGACAGAGTGGGATGCAGAGGGCAGGAGGAGATGGAGAAGTTTGATCCACTGTGGCAACCCCTGTTGGGAGCAGCCAAAAGAAAATGATGAAATGATGAAGGTGAACCACAGAGAGACCTATGGAACACGTGATCCACATTTTGGAATGTCAAGGGAAACCACAGAAAGACCTATGGGACATATAACGTGATGCTGGAATTTCAATGTTGACTCATTTTGGGTTTCCCTTTAAAGGATGGATAAAAGTAATTAAGGGAATTTCTGTGCAAATAAAGTGATATTTTGGCAAGAAAAGAAAGGACAAGAGTGTGCAGCAGTGAGCACAGAAATCATAGGCAAATGGGGATCTGGCCAAACAAAAGCAACATACCAGTTTAAACAAGGCACAGCTGAAGTAGCCACAATAAACCAAGTCTGCATTAACGCAGTGTTGAAATTCTTAATTGAATTCAAACTGATTACGCAACGAGAGCTAACAAATAAGGCTTGTCCTTACATTCCACCCAGCTTGCAGCACTGAGGAATATAAAACGAGAGAGTTCACAGTTTCTCCTCCCACTGTGGGTTTACAACACATGGGAACAAGGTGTTTGCCAGGCATAGGTTATGAACTACTTAACCAGGCCACAAACTAGTGTCACGGTACTGGGAAACACATAGCCACAATCACACAGCACTGGCAGACACATGCACACAATCACACCTGGCAAGGCAGAAACTGGTTCTTTGAGCAGCTCAACCCTTTTAAGACCCAAAGGGCGGGGAGGCTCATATATAACCAGAAAGGCCAGAGAACACCAGACAGGCAAAACATGGCATGGATGAGGCATGGCAGAGCGCAGGCACACAGGAACAAGGGAACCCAGAACAGGGGAAGGCTTGTCCATTCGTAGGCATCAAGTACCCATTGATTGGGGTGACTCTGGGCTTCATAGACTGGATCACTCTTGGCTAGCCACTGGAGTATAGTAATACCAGCCACTGGGACAGGCAGCATACTGTGGCAGGGCCTAAGCGTCCAAGGGAGCTAGAAGCTGGCTCAGAACACTTCATGAGGCAATATGATCAAGCAGGACCCACCAGGCACCCTTCAAGATCAAGACTGCCCTCCCAAACTACCAGAGCTGACACAGGGAAATAGGCTAGGGAACCAGGCAACCACGTGCTTAACGAGGTAACCAGCACCAGGTGCGTAATGAGGCAATTAACATCACCACAGCAACCAGGTCCAGCACGAGGAAACCAGGCAGCAGGGGGAGGAGCCAAGGAACAGGAGAGAGAGGCCGTGACAACTAGGTTCATTTCCATGGCTTTTTCATTTTTATATATTCAAAGAGATACATATAGTAAGAGCTCTATGTGAGTTTTTCACATTTACATGTTTTTTGATTATGCATCTTGATGGGTGAGCTCTGGAAAAAAGCCGTTAACCCTCTGGTTCTGCAGTGGTGGATAAGATAAAAGTGCTGGACTCCAGAGATCCAACTCGGCACCAAATCAGCCTGGTGCTCAGCAGTATAACCAATGCCTAATAGCATTCGGTTTAGGGTTCAAACCTTATCCGTCCTGTGTTGGACAGTTTAAAACATTCTAAATATCTTTAAATTGGGCTAGTATCTAATCCTACACATTGAGAGGATGGGAATTAATGGAAACACCCTGTATTCAAATATATGCGATGCATGTAAAAGTCTTTTAATGTTGGTTTGAATGCTTGACTGTGACACTTCACGTAATGTTTCCAGAGTTAAAATTTCTCAGAATAGTTTAAATGGACAAAAGAAGTTCTAGAAGATAGTAAATATTGTAAAGATATATGGGTGTTGGCTGTGACTCCCATAAAGACTTGGAAAGACACTAGTTAATCTCAGACCTCCTAGGGCACAGCTGCTACACAATCCACACCTGAACTGACTTTGATTAACAAGCTCATTCTCAATGACCAACAGGTGGGACTAGGTGAACCAAAGTTAAATCCACTACCTCTCTGCCCCAGAAAAGTCATATTTGAATGCATAAACATATTTTACATCTGCGGTGGTGAAATGCCATATGTGGATTCTCTGAAACACAAACACATCTGTTCAAAGCTTCACAAATGTTTCCTTTTGCTGTTTTTTGTAATATAGATTCTTGGAGTAAAATATATGACCCTAATCTAGCACTGACTTTGTCAGGTAGTCAATTCATCCATTGTGTAGTGGTGTATAGATGTACCAGTGGTTCTGTTTCATGAAAGCCATCTGTATGTCTAACTTATTCTTCTCCAGGTGAAGGAGAGATAAAATGTGTATATGAATTTACGATCTGCCATGTGATGAAGGCTAGAAACCAGGTGTTTTCACTCAAGAGAAATATCCTCAATTGATCACAAACACTCTTCTCTCATTCTCTTGTGAAGGCTTTAACTTTTCTTAGACTGGTCCAGCATCTTCCAAAACATGTCAGGATGCTGTTATCTATATTCTAGAATATTCTTGTTTCTCCCGTTTTGAAGATCTGTGTGGTCTAAAAGCAGGTGGACAGGGTTAAATTCTCATACTGAGAATCTAACTGTAAAACCCAGCTGCGGAACACCTGGCCAATTATATCTTGCATTTCTCTCGTATTCATCATCCTATCTGATGCAGCACACAGCAATGCACTTTTGGCTCAGGCAAGGAAATCCATGAGTGAATTATACTCCAGGACTTTAATATTTCAGGAGTGATTTTCCTAGTAAACATGTTGGAGCACAAGGAGACAATGAAACGGCCAACTTTTGGATTCCTGGGATGAGTCCTTAACCACTATGCTCCCCAAATAGAAGCCAAGATAATTGTTTGGGGTGTCTGTGGGTGTGGTTTTTTATTTTAAAACTCATTGTCTGACTCATCTGTAGGGTCTGTAAGACAGACAGCCAATTGCTGCCTTCAATTGTGAAATTCGTTGAAACTGACAAAGTAATTGACATTCAGCATTCTTTTTACATAAAGCAGATACATTGCTTTTTATTTATGCCAATAAACAATTAAAATGACATAGACAAAATTAGTTGGACCCCTTAGAAGGTACAGGAAATAATTGGATCATAGTGATATCTCAAACCAGATATTTACTTTAATTAGTTTCACAGGTGTCTTAAATCTTATATTTAGTCACTCAACCTGTTCTGTCTACCGTTTTTGTGCCATTATGTGCATCACACTGAGCATGGATTTGAGAAGGAAAGGAAGAAGGTAATAGCCAAGCATAACCAAGGCAAAGGACCATCTCTAAAGACCGTGTTCCTCTGACTACGGCTGCTAATTTTATCAAAAAGTTTGAGGTCCATGGGACCATAGCCAGCCTCCCTGGATATGCCTGCAACAGGAGAATTAACCTCATATTGAACAGAAGGATAGCTTAAATGATGAAGAAAGAACCAAGGAAAACTTCAAAACAGATTCAGGCTGACCTCCAAAATCAAGTTAGAACAGTTTCGGGTTGCGCGGTCCATGTCTGTCTGAACAAAAGTAGATTCCATTATAGAAGACCGAGGAAGACCCACCTTCTGAAAGACTGACACATAAAAACCAAACTAGAGTTTCTAAAATGGATGTTGACAAGCCACAGTCCTTCTGGGATGTCCTTTGGACAGAAGAAACAAAATTAGAGCTTTTTGGTAAGTCAAACAGCAGCTCCATGTTCACAGAAGACTAAACAATGCTTTCAAAGAACACCATCCCTACTGTGAAACATGGAGGTTCAGTAATGTTATGTGGTTGCTATACTGCCTCTGGCACCAGGTGGATTGAATCTGCACGGTGCACAATGAAATCAGAAGATCGTCAAGGCATTCTGGAACAAAACGTAATACCCAGTGTTAGATCTGTCTCAGTCGCAGGTCATGAGTCCTCCAGCAGGATAATGACCCAAAAATATACATCTTAGAACATCCAAAAATAGCTGAAAAAGCACATTGGACTGTTCTGAGGTAGCCTGCTATAAGTGAAAGAGCTAAAAGTTTGGTGTGGAAACCCATCAAAACTAAGGGAACTGGAGCAGTTTGCTTGAGAAGAGTTTGTCAAATTTCCAATTGATAAGTGTAGAAGTCTCCTTCAAAGCTACAGAAAGTGCTTGATTGCAGTTATTGCCTCAAAATGGCATGCTATTAAATGTTGAAGGTTAGGGGCACCAATAAGTTTGCCATTTTTCAAATATTTAATTATTTAAATTACGCCAGAAATCAAAAGCAAAATATCTGCTTTATGGAATATTTAGTTATCTAAATTCTTCCCAAGAAGTGATATTCCAGCCTGGAACAGGAAGTGACGCCTACTGCTAGGGCCATTCTGAGTAATTCTGGGTCCCCAGATGTGTACAGCTGTCAATGGTATACTGTGCAGCTCATGTTCTTGGGGCCTCCACCAGCTGGGTCATCACCTTTCGCCCTGCTAGCTTCATTTTCCGCTACTGCTAACAAGGCCTGAGGTCCGCCTCTGAATTCTGATAGGCTTCATGGTATCACACAAACTGCTGGCTTCCTCTTCACCTGCTATTTGACTCAGCACATTCATTCAGTCATTTTTGCAATCATTGTTGAGATGTTTGGCCTGACATGAAAGCTAATCTCATCCAGTATAACACAAAGTTCAAAAGCTTCCTTTGGCAGGCAGAACTGTGCAGCTCCCCCAAAGACTCTACACAATGGTTGTTTTAGTACACATTACTAAAAATAATATACAGTGATTTTTTTTTTTCCATATGTTCTTCCAAAAGGCATGGGCAGACAATGATGTGGCAAAAAACACACACCCAGCGCTGTCACAGAGGAAGCGTTTGGTTTTTGACAGACTATAAACCTTTGTTCCCTTTGAAGGGCCTCTGTATCCACTGAAGAACTTGAGATGTCTTGAGCACCTGCATCTCCTTTCTTTTGACACCTCCATTTTTGATTTAACCATACTGATGTATGTACAACTGTTCAGATCTGACTCCTATGGGAAGACATGGCAGGCGTAATTTATTCCATACCCAGTGGGTGTTTTGAGTTTCCAATTGTTCTGTTCCTAGAAATCCGTGTGAATATCCTGGGAAGAAGCAAATGTTTCCAACTCCTGATATCCTAATGATAACATCCAGTGTAACTGGTATAAACCTATAAATCCCTCAACACTGATTTAATCCATCTGTGCTTAATAGAAGGACATTTAGCATGGCCGCTCCACATTGACCATCCTGTTAGTGTTAGTCATGGAGACTTTGGGGAGTGGAGTCACTAACAGTCATTCAGCAATTTAAAAAGTCATTTTTCAGGCCTTTACTGTCATCTGTCTGCCAGCTCTCTCTGCCTGCCTGATGCTTGTTTCCAACTCTCTGCCCTATTTAAGAACAGTTCAAACATTTGTTCAAGTTTACAGTGTACTGTTCTGAAAATATTTATCATTATGATGTGGTGATTACGTGATCAGTTTTTAAGGCCAAAAAAATCAGTCCTTCAGTGAGAATTAATAATCAGTGATCATTATAAGCAGAAGTTTCTGAATGTGGAAAGTCTGACGCTGTTCTTTCACAGGGAACATGATGAACGTGAGAGGAAAGCCTTCTAATTAGTGTTAATTATCAAATGTTCCTGAGGCTTTTGTTCCAATGGGAAGCTAAGTTAGCATAATGGAACATGTCTTCATGTAATTATTTTATTTTTAAACACAGACTGTGTGTGAGTCTCCCATTCTGTCATAAAAAGTGCATTCTTTGCATTTTTTCCACCAATTTAATGACCCTCATTATCTTAATTTAAAGATATTCTGATGTCTACAAGGCAAAAAATATGGCGATCATCTGTCTGGACCTGGAGCTGAATAAAGACTCCACGTCTTTGTCTTGACAGCTGCCTGACATCAGTACAATCACGTGGTCTATCAATCTCGCTGCTTCCTCACTAGGCTTAAAGTAATTAGCTACTTCAAAGGGGACCTCTCCCCACATCCTGGGGATGGCTTGGTCTCACATGAGCAGACCCCTACAGTGCCCTTATCAGCTTCTGCAAGCTCAGTATGGATGACAGGACTTCCAGAATTAGTGCCCATAATAGCCAGGATTAGGCCTAAGTCCACATCTGGAGGATCTATAACAATCATAGGTGTTTCTAGGTGTTTCATAGAGTTTTTGTTACGATGATTCCATGTTAACAATTTGCCTAAGTTATCCTGTGTATGGACTAAATGAGGCATTTCGAAGACTCGTGTACAACATAGATATTTTCACAGTAATTCTCTTGAATTCCCCACGAGCCCTCCTGTGGGCTGTTGCCATGGTGACTCAGCACCAGCCCTGTGACACATGAAAGCATGAAAGGAAATGGAGAGCTCCAGGTTTAAAAGGCTACCACGTGGGGGGTGGGGGGTGCAACACAGGTTGGACTTGATGCAGCAGAGCGAAGCTGTATGTCAGAAGGAGCCATATCACCATAAAAATGACAGCCACCAAATCATGTGACACCCCTGTTTATATGCAGAAAAGGAGTCGTTGGCCTTCCAAGGTGAGCATGTCATTGGTACAAATGCCGACCTGCCGAAGGGGTCAGGAAGACCGTAAACACCCGCCTGGTGCCTGATGCCCTCCCCCAGGTGCATAACCAGCTCTTAACAATTATTTATTATGGAGTTTTTCCAAGCAGAACACGCTGAACACGCCCACCATGGAAGGGAGCACCCAGTGCATGTTTTCATGGAGTTAACTTTGCCTTGTGATCGAAACAACAATTACTGAAGGAGAGTTGAAATGTACAGAGTTTAACTACATTGACTGGACATTCTGAGAAAAGTGGGCCTCATATTGTGAGGGTGATGAGTTCGTTTTGGGTAACACAATCTGGACATTTAGATCGTGTGCATCACCGTACAATGGCAACAGGTGTCCCAAATGGGAATTTTCCTACTTGCTGTCACAGATGAAAAGATTGATGGGCTGAGCTGAAAGAGAAGATGGAAAAGCACTCTGCTAACTGGCACATGTCACAGAGAGCTACCAGCACACTCAATAATGCAAACTCCGCCTTATCCCAGGCACGCTATCTTATCGCCGCTCTTCATCACAGTTTGGTCTCTTTTCCCCCGTGGGGTGTGTTGTAAGCCCTAGGCTTGTGAATATTAGAAGGGAAGAAATGATCAGGGTGTCACTCCTGTGGTTCTTTGCAAACTTGAATGCAATATAAAGCAAGCAGGTTAACTATTGTACCATAATTACTGTAATCGATTACTTGCACTAATTTCCAATTACCAGTTTCAAGAACTAATTACTATTACATGTCACCAACTGCAATTATATAATTAACTTTTACTTATTTGCTTCTGCATTAAACCCCTTTGAAGAGTGCCAGTACTTCTCAGAAAAGCACAGGGTCATTGATGAGGTACTGGGCAGAGCTGAGGCACTGGGATACAGACAAGACTCTGGGACATCGACAAGGCACTAGAATAGAGTTGAGATATTGAGCAGAAGTGAGGCACTGGCACATTGATGAGCGACTGGAATGGAACTGAGACACTGGGGCAAACATGAGGCACTAGGAAAGAGACAACATACTGGGACATTGACAAGGCACTGGAATGGTGATAAGGAAATGGGCAGAGGTCCAGTACTGGGACAGACATGAGGCACTGGGAAATTGACAAGGCACTGGATGAGAGGTAGATCTTTGGAACTTTGATGAGGCATCGGGATAGAAACAATCAGTGAGGGAGAGGTAAGGCACTGGGTCAAATATAATGGCCTAAGCAAGATATGAGCTTCCCAGTGATAGCACACAGTGAATATATCCCAGTGAGGAAAACCATCATTAGAGCAGATGTGCGGTTGGCCCCTGTAATGGTACAGCTCATTTAGCACAGATGCTAACCCTGGCTGATCACATGGTGAGATGTTTCATGATTCTGCCACAAGAACAGGTTACACAGGAGAGGAGAGTCCATCAGAGCCCTGAGAAACAGCACTGCAGGTCTATGTGTCCACAGTAATGTCACTGTGAGTCAACCGTCCCACAGCTCTGGACAGCCTGGGTCCTGGAGGCCTACTACAGACAATAGCTGGGTTATATTAACAGCCAGCAATAGCACAAAGTTCATAATACATTCACCAGCTTAAACAGCATGTCATCAAACTGGAGTTGCCTCTAAAGACCTTCATGTGTTCTTGTTACCAAATCAGACACGCTTTTGAGCCAACTATACAGATTTAACCACTAATCTAAGGTGAAGTGTAGTTAAATTTTCTCATGCTCAAATTACCAGAGAACGCAACAATGGGGTCAGGTTGGGTTAATTAAACTGCAGCTGATTTAAACTTCCCCCTTACCAGCATAGTAATGTTATTGTACACTCCATTAAGCTGGCCACCTCCATGAGGATCCAGAAAAGGGAATTTCCAATAACTTGCCATTAACTAAATTAAAGTGGTTTATGCCTTGAGTGTCTTCCAAAGCTTGTATTTCATGTTTGCTTTTTACTTATACAGATTGAGAGAGCCTACATTAGCAAGAATGAATGCTTGAAGCCATCCCCGAGCAGAAAGACACATGCCCATAGCAGAGTACACCAGCTACTAAGGTAGAATGCAGAGAGACCAACACAGTCTTTATCACAGACTATGGATAGACACCTTGGAGCAGGGCTCAGGGGGAGGAGGAGAATCCCCCCCATACCCCTTCATTATTCCATGCCTTCATGATTGATCTGGGTCATGATATCTGCTCCAATTTGCCTGCTTTTCTCATTGAGAGGACAGTAGGGCATCTTGACTCTGACAGCTGGTTTTCTCCCAGATCTCTCTCTTTGCCTGGATGTCCACACAAATGCATTCTAACTTTATACAAATTAACATTAATGTCTCACTTAACAGACCCTCTTCTTCCAAAGGATCAGATTTGCATACTTCCATTTTATATATTTGGGTATTTTCCAGTAAACCCAGGGTGGTTACAGGGCAAGTGGGACAGTGTTTTAGGGTTCAGGAGAGGAAACACCACTTTGTTCATCACCAGCTCCGGGACCAAGGACAGAGTCTTAACCCCGAGTCTATGTGTCCCATGTGTCAGGGTGACAGGCAGACAGACTTCCTAGGCACTGACTGAACATTTCTGGGGAACCACTTTTGGTAGGGATTAATGCATATCATGACATCTGACCCCAGATATTAAGACTGTGAGGGATCATGCCTATAAGGCACTGTGACATGAAATTAAGGAACGGGGAGCCAGATGACATTTAGGTTACTGATTCATCTGGCAGCACCAAGTGAGGTAGCAGTAGACACCCTGTATTCCTGAGGTGGGCAGCACCTGGGTCCTGGAGACCAGCCTGGGATCAGTCCAAATGGAACAGTCTGTGCAATGTGAAGTTCCTCAGTAAGATGGACACTGAAGTGGTGGAGCTGTTTCATCTCTGGCTTCTAAGCGTATGTCAGCTAAGTAGACGTGAGGGGCTTGGGGGAGGGAGTGTGTGTGAGGAAACCTGTATAATCCTATGGCGAGACCTGGGCGGGGTCTTGGTATGGTCTGGGCAGCAGCTTTTGTAACACCTTAGCAAACTGAGGAAACTCATCTCCTCTGCCATACTGAAAACATTCTATAGTGCCACTGTGGGGTCTGTGCTCACTGGGTCCATCACTGCCTGGTTTGGCAGCTGCAGCTCTCAAGAGCACAAAGCCCTGCAAAGAGTGACACGGTGTGCAGAGTGTATCATCAAGTTACCATTGCCTAGTCTACAAGACATCTACACCCAAAGATGCAGGTCCAGGGTGAAACAGATCATGGCAAACACATCTCACCCAAGTCATAGACTTTTCCAGTAACTAAATTCAGGGAAACACCTCCGCAGCCACAAGGGCAGAACTGAGAGGCTGAGGGGGAACTTCTTCCCTCAGGCCATAAGAATTTGAAACTCTATTTAATCACTGTCTTTCATCTGTTGTCATTTAGTCTGCTATGTATTATTCAGGTTTATAAACCTTAATTTTGTCAATTATGTCACTTACTGGTCACTTCATTTGCACTTTCAGTGTATTATTCAGGTTTACAGACATTATTATGTCAGTTCTTGTCACTTGTCACTGTTGCATTTGCACTTTTTCACTATTTTTACAATATTGTGAGTAATAATGTTTCATCTGTCTTTGCTCACTCATCTCAATATCAGGATACTCAGTCTCATCTGCAACATCTATTACATTTGATTTGATTTATTGTCATTCTTACATTTTGTTTATTATAGTTTATATTCTTCCATTCTCCTTTGTATTATTTAAGTTCTATCTTTTTTGTTATATTTAGATATTTAGTTTATGCACAAGTACTGAGCTGTCAGAGTTTTTTTTACCACATTAACATTTCACTGCCATTGTACTGTACAGTTGTGCATGTGACAAATAGTCTTATCCATTTATCTTATCACTAAGCGTTCTGACTTCTTGTTGATGTAGTGAAACACAGACAGCACCAATTACACTTCTGACTCTAACAGGAACTTTCTTCAATGCAGAGTTCTCTCGTTCCCTGCTTTCATAGCCTTTCACAGACCAGTGGCTACCTGCCCAAAGTTACAGCTTCCCGTTTCTAAGTGACAAAGCCACGGCCCTCCCTTGTCAGACACTCAGCCAGCCATGCCTCCTCCTGTCTATCACTTCTGAAGACACCTTTGGAACACCCCAAGCTGGACCACCTGTCCCACATCAGATGCCACTTCCCCCGACTCAGAACGCAGTCCAGAAATGTGCCAGCGTGACATAGTTGGCATCATGTGCCCAGAAATCTCAGCAAAAATACCAAGTCCAGCCATACTTTTGTGAGCAAGCTGAGCATCGTGGGAGTGTGTGCTGAAGTTGTAATAGCGATCTATGCTCTACCCCATCACCACAAGGACCCAGCCCACATAGCTGGAATTATTTGCTGGTTTTTTGGCTTGGGGGTGCATGGAACATGCACACAAAAGCTTTAGTCTGGGTGTCTGACAGCAGCTCAACTACCATGTGAATCAAGTCTGCCTGCGTCAGACCTGGGGAAGAAGCAGAGATGAACGGAGAAGGTGAAAAGTGCAATCAAACGGAGTCAGGGTACTTCTGGGAAATATCTAACTTTTACAGCTTACAGTAAACAGTAACGACCAGCCGGAAAACCACCAGCCGAAATCCCAAACAGAGATTAATGAAGTGGGTTTTTCCCAAGCTTCCCAATGCAATTAATTAAAACAAGATAAACTGGTTTGATGTGCTTGCCTGAAATGCACAGAGCCTCTCCCCAGGTCAGCCATGTATCCTCGCCTCTGACCCGTTTTGTTAACAGTCCAGCGGTGGTGTCCAGGCAGCCAGTGCGATCCCACAACTCACCAGGCAATGGCATGTCCTGTTCTCCTTGACATTCATGTGATCTATTAAATAGGAACGCAAGTGAAACATTTTTCTTCTGGTTGTCAGGAGGTGATCTGGGTGTGGGAAAAAGGAATCAGAGTTTATATAGTTCATAATTGCCTTGTTTTGGTAAATTTGTCACCATGGCCTCACTGAACTTTCAGAGATGACCGTTTTAGCTGTTTGCTCAGGATCAGCTTCAGCAGCCTGAATTATGCGGCACAGGTGCAGGCCGACCTGCACTGTATGATCTGTGCCCTCCAAGGTGAGTGCCTTGGGCATGGGCTTCCGGAAAGAACTTGGCACAGCGAGCAGATGTTGGATGTGTACAGCTGGATTTAAAGAGGGTGTGGCTGATCCAGTTACATTTGCACTGGCTGCATAGCTGACATACACTGATGAATTTCACTTGGACTGGAAATGATGGGAAGAAAAAGTCTTTTTGAGTTATTGTAGTTGAGCTTTAACTTTTTGGGAGGGGGTCAGGTCCCATTTCCCATGAGGCACACATTCAGCAACTCTTCTTCTGTGTTTACGCCTTTTCCCATGAGCATGTGTTCATCTACCATGCTCAATTTCTTGGCCATAATTTATATTTATTTGCTCTATATCTCTGTGCCCAGGCTCTTTTTTATACCTCCTGACTATTTCTTTATTTCTTTATTTTTACCTTGTTTTCGCCTTTAAACAGAACTAAACAACCAATCGCAGCTGACCATTGTTTACGGAGGCTACGGTTCCAATGAACACATTCCCATACTGCCGCTGAACTCTGTGCTCCCGAACGCCACACACACCCACACACGCAAGGGCACAAACTCAGCCAACAAATCGCACACATCACATGCATGCATGGAGACAGACAAACACGTAGAACCACATGCATTCCTGCAAATGTACATACTTGACAGACTAATAACTCCACTTTAATGCGTGATGACAGCAAGTCACCAGCTCTGCTCACACTCCACACAACCGCAGTGAAATAGAGCATTCAGTGAAGTCTCCATAGGGTAGACATGGCCTTTCCAGCTCAGCACAATACAACAGAGTGAAGAACTTTCTTTTTGACGTCTGAAATAATAAACCGCATGCCTCAATGGCCGATGAACACATCAGAAACAGAAGGCATTGTCCAAGTTGTAAAAGCTGTTTACACACACATTTGTTAGCTCGTAAGGTACAGGAGCAAGATCCTTCAAAACGAATGATGACATCATTTGACATGCACCGATTCAGGTTGGCCTTGCTCTCTGTTTTCAGTGATTTTGACCGAACGTGTGACTGCTGACTGTGACATCGTTTGTTATGTCACTAATGCTGGAGCGTGGGCAGCCAAGAGCAGGGCCTCCAAATACACAACCACAGCTCCTTGGATGCCCTTCGCAAATGATTGAGCCATCAGAGAACACTAATGTGAGAGCTGCTGGGAACCAGGGAGCCTACATGTGCATGTATGTGTCACATCAATCTGGTGGGTTCTCTGAAGATTCACAGACCTTCTAGGGAACATAACTGTGTGTCGTTCTAGAAACTTCCACTTTAAAAGCAGCACAGAGACAGGCAGCTGGTGCAGAGAGGGCAGATAAATGCTGAGCTTGCAGAAACAGTAACTGGATCCTCCATCTGAATCCACATTCAAGGTGACACTTTGAAACTGTAACTTTCCATGCTGGTTGTCAGGGTCACCAGAAGGGAGCAGTACTGAGCACAGCAGACTTGTGACCAAAATGACCTGTGTCACAGCAGACACACACTGTCCAGTGTCCTCTGAAAATGATGAGACTAATAATGTTAAACAGTGGAGAATTAGGATCAGGAAAACATGATATATGAAGGGTTAAAGCCCACAGCTTTTCTGATAAATTAAAGCTAAACTTTCTGTGATTGGGCATTTGAATATCAGTGCAAAAGCCAACATTTATACAGATGATTCATGGATCCAGAGTTTTGTACTGACAGACTTCACTCTTGTCTAATAAGGAAATACAGCTGCAAGAAAAAGTAAGTGAACCTCTGTGTTAAAGACTTCTCCAAGAGCTAATTGGCAAAAGGCGTTTCAGTTAAGGAGACGAGATTAGAAGTGTGGGTTTCACATGTTCTTTGCCCATTAAGGCAAACAAAGGTGGGTTACTGACAAACCTGTTCTTCTTAAGAAGTGATTGGTTAGTGAGAACCATGCTTTGATTCAAACAACGTTCAAAAGACCTCCCAAGACGTGTTATAGACACGCATGGAGCTGGAAAAGCCTACTAAAGTATTAAAGGCCTGGGTGTTCATCAATCCACGGTTCATTAATCAAAAATGTCTACAAAATGGAGAAAATTCAGGACTGTTGCTACTCTCCCTAAGAATGGGCATCCTGTGAAGATCACTCCATGATGGATAATCCTGATAGATCCCAAGGGTAACAGCAAAAGACCTACAGAAGACTCTATAAACTGCAAAAACCTTTGTTCATGTGTCTACTATTACAAAAACACTGAATAAGAGTGGTGGTCATGGAAGGAGACCGTTAAGGAAGCTGCTGTTGTCCAAAAAACATTATAGCCTGTCGCATGTTTGCCCAAGACCACCTGGATGTTCCACAATACTTCTTGGAAAATGTTCTGTGGACAGATGAGAGAAAAGTGGAACTTTTTTGCAAAAATGCTCAACGCAATGTTTGGAGGAAAAGGGCACTATACACCAAAACCAATACCTCATCCCAACTCTGTAGCATGGAGGAAGGAGCGTCATGGTGTGGGGCTGCTTAGCTGCCTAAGGGCCTGGATGCCTTGTGGTCATTGAGGAAGCCATGAATTCACACGTGTATCAAAACATTTTGCAGGAGAATGCAAGGGCAGCAGTCTATGACCTCAAGTTTAAAAGAGGTTGAGTGATGCAACAAGACAATGACCCAAAGCAAATAAATAAATCAACTAAAGAACCATTAAAAACAAGATTTGTCTTTTGGAATGGCCAAGTCAAAGTCCTGACCTTAAACCTATTGAGATGCTGTGGCAAGACATGAAGAGGGCTGTCATATTAAGGCCTTCCAGAAATGCTGATGAACCAAAACACATTTCCTCAATGTTGTGCAAGCCTTATTAGTAGCTACAGGAAACGACTGGTGGAAGTGATTGTAGTGATTTCTGATAAAGGAGGATCTACGAGTTATTATCTTCAAAGGTTCACTTTTTCTTGCCTGCAGTGTGGATGTTTATTCAATGTGTTCAATAAAGGAGAAGTTCACCTGTTTGTGTGTTATTAGTTCACTTAGATGGTGATTCTCTATAACTGTGAAGATCAAACCATATGCAGTAAACCAGGTAATTCCTAAGGGGTCACTTACTTTTTCTGTAACTGTAATCAAAGAAAATGTTTGATAATCAAAAATGCAAGACACAACTGGTAGGTAAAAGAGAAGAAAAACTGATTTTACTTAACTAGTTGTTTGTGGAGATTTCATGTTTTGCTTTGCACCCCTGTGCTAGATCTTCTATACGGCATATGTGTACATGGCTTGCTTGTGAGAATCCACAGTATCACAGAGCTGATTAATGCCAGATAGCAAAAGCAGGCTGAATTTGAGCAGCAGGTTGCAAGAACATAACAGATAATTGCATTAACTGCATCTAAACATGTTGTGTGGAAGACAGGTGTAGAGGAACAGAGCTGAATGGTTGATACTGTACATCTGCCAGTACAGACAGTAGCATTGACACACAATGCATGCTAATGCCAGGGGAAGTGTCAGTGGACAGCTCTAGGAATTGACAGGTCACATCAGGAGAAGGGTCACATGACAACACTGGGAACTGACAGATCATCACATGATGTGCTACTTCTGTGACCTGGTGACATCACCAAGAAAACGTATTGACTGCTATCTCACAATGCCCCTTGTTCCCTGACTTCATCTGCCTGGGTTTAACAGCAGCTAAGCCTGTCTCATGACCCTGCAAAAGATGCATCAGCCCAGCAGTAGGGGCCGTTTGATCTCTCTGTCACTGTTCTGTGCTGCTGAGATACTCATTCAGGAACCTGCCCAAATGACCAAGAGGCAAGTAAGGACGCCTCTGTACCCACGGATGCGGTTTCCAAATCACTCCCAAAAGAGCTCAGAAACATGGAGTTTTCTTTAATGCATTCCCGACACTCTGACCAAAATCTGGCCTCTGCTTTCCAGGAATGGAGCACTGGCTGTGAGGCATGTGTTTCCCATTAGCAGCAAGTCGTATTTCACATCCTTTATCAAAGATGAGGCTAGGGGCAGCTTCTATTAACCACATGCTGTTTTGCCTAAAAATACACCATTGCTTAGTGGCCTGTTCTCAGGCCATTGCATGCATAGCTTCGATTAAGTATGGATGGATATCAACTGTGAGGCCAGCTTTTCTGTCTTCTTCTTTATACATGAGATGTGGAATGAGACCTCTTCAGATCTCTTTTATCTGTCACCTCACTCGAACTCCATTCCTTCTCTCGATGCCCTGGAATTCCTGTGCCAGTCGCTCAGTGGGAATCGTATGGAGTCATACCTGTCAACGGAAGAATGGCATGATGGGGTGAGTGGAACTGGGCGATTGGTGAGCAGAGGAGCCCCACATGGCCCTACCCTGCCCCACCCGGCCTTGCTGCCTCGTGTGGTCCTTTTAGATATCCACCACCATGTAAACATATGCCATTTGTGTGAGGTGTAGCGAGTAAAGAATTGCTGTGGCATTCAGAGGAGCATTCAGAGGAAAAGGATGGAGAAGCCCGGAAGGATGACTGCACTTTCTGGAGTACCGCTTCCTCAGCAGCATCAGCCCTGCAGGGCGGTTTTCCGTGATGCCACTGCTTCCTGCCATTGCCTAATTGATGTTTGACTGATGGCTGAGTCAAATGACTGCTATTTATCTCGAACTGTGGAACAAATAACACACAGTTCAACAAAAAAGTCTGCTTTTGCTGGATGCCTTGAGAAAATCAGTCATTTGTACAACCACGGAATGAGCTCTCAGCAAAGGGTGGATATCAGTTTGCATTTATCAAACGCTTTGTAAGAACACCATGGCTGGCCCTGATAAATGAACTGGGTGAGAACACAGTGACTAGTGCAAGCTGTTGCTTTTTCTGGATATGGCACAACTAAACATTCTGCTAACCCCAAAACATCATTTTCTTTGCCATACCAGGTAATTAAGACATTACTGAAAGAATGCCACCTGCTTTGAATGCTCTTTATCCCACAGGTTTATATACACACCCAGGACATGAGGAGACCGTGTGAAACACAGCAGGCTTCCCAGGGGCCCTGAATTTGGCTCAATCCTTCCTGATATGGATGAAGTGTCACTCTAATCTAACACGATTCCCCTCAGGACACTTGCAGTTCCAAAAGTATGACTGCTCTGTCTCCTACAGACACCTACTATGACTCCCTCCTACAGCTGTGTCTCTCTGACACTTCCTACGGCTCCGTACCACAGCTGTATCCCAATGACACCTCCTATGGCTACGTCCCACAGCTGTCTCCCACTGACACGTCCTACAGTTCTGTCCCACAGCAGTGTCTCACTGATTCTGCTCCTCACCTAGGCTGCTCTTGTAAACCTGTGGAAATGCTCAGGTCAAGACAAGGAGATCCGGTTAGTAATGCTATTGGTCCAGGCAGCCCAGACCTGTCAGATGGCCTGCACAAGACCACCTGACTATCCATATGCATACACACACCTCCTTGCAGCACCGACGATGTATCAAGAGGCTCTGTGATGGAATGTGTTGCTGTTCTTAGTTGGAAGCAATCGCCACGTCTGGTCACAATTTAAATTCCATGTGGAGTACATGTACTACCTTTTCTTGCGTGCCTTTTTAGCAGAATTAAACATACCTGACACATACTGTTGGAGAAATAAACCCGGTCAACTTTGCAGCTGGGTGCAGAGGCACATCACAGTATTTCAGTGTCAAAGCACTGTCCTCATCATGTGTAAGTGTTTAAGTTGGCTCCGTGGAGTCAGCAGAACCTCTGTCATGACTTCGGGGGGGGCTGCTGTCATTAAAACATTCCCAGATGCTCAGGCTGAAGAGGATGCTGGCTGACCTTAAATCCATCGGCCAATTGATAAGCACATTTCAAATAGAACAGCCAACAGCACCCCTTGCTCAGGCACATCCTGGTCACGCTGTCAGCCAATCAGCTGCACTGTGTTGAGCACGTTCACTTGGCCTGCCTTGGAAAGTCACACAGAGGTAGAGAAGGTGCATATGATTGCTTTCCTTGCATTGGTCATGCTGCGAATGTGAGTGATTATTGTTCATATCATCAGTGAGAGTTATAATGACCATTTAAATGTGTTTGTGCAGTGGTTGGACAGGAGCATAGCTTGAGACCAGTCTTCAGAATTTCCTAATGAAGCCATGTCTCCATCCTTCGCCCTGTTTCCCAGACTGGAATGACGAACCCCCCAAACACACTTCCTCTTCTGTTCTCTCTATGCTCTGACAGGCCAACCACCTGGTCTACAGTTCATGTTGGCAGTTCTATCAGGTTTTGGACCTCCAGTGCCAGCTGTGTCTGTCGTTGTTCTGCAGATTGAGGGTTTGACAGTCTGGAGGTGGGCTCCCCTACTTCAGTCTAAGAGAGGCAGGGACCTGGTAGCTTGGGCTCTCAGACACCCTCTACAGCCTCATCTTTCACCAGACCTGATTCCTGATCCCCCATCATTCACCTACACCTCCGTCACTGCAATGGTGGTCTGGACTCTGCGATCCCCCTGCTTTCCTATCACATGGTTGATTCCATATCAGAAGCTGAAGGACAGAATAGCAGAGGCTGGATCTGCTCCTTACTGAATTCTGTGACACAAAGCCAGCACCAGATCCACATGGATCAGGGGCCATCAGCCATCCAGCTGGCCACGGCCCCTGTTTCAAACATCCTGCTTCTCATCTTCAATGATTTAGGCCAGGGTGATGTATGTGTATATATAAGGAAAGGCACTACATAAAAATGCCAGACTGAACTGCGTTGAATATTTCTGGTTATCAAACATCCACACACAGATCCTATAAGGAGACACACATCAACTCAGGAACAAACACACAAAGACATGACATGCATTTAAACACAAAGTCTTACCAGAGATACACACACACGTCAGCACAGTTTAACATGGTGTTTCTGAGGCTGCGTTAGACCTCACATATGACCCCCGTGCCCTCTGTATGGGGGTGGGGGATTGGTGTATCTAATTTTACCCTGGCATACATACCCAGGTTGTCCTACTCTGAACGAGAAGCCAGCGATAAATCAGAGCTTCCACAGAAATTCTGGGTTGTCTGTTTTCCAAAGCCATTTCTCATGTTCACTCGCACTGACCACATGGGATTTTTGGGTTTGGACGACGTTGTGGTGACCAGGTCTGGCCTGTATGGGCCGTCGTGGAACGTGGCGGTGAAAGCTGTGACAATGGTGGCAGATTGATCTCATTCCCGGGATACGTGCCTGGGAGGCTCATGAGGAGATGGACTCTGGGTACCACAGACCTTGGCTTACCTGTGATTGGTCGCTAATCAAAATCTGCTTTAACAGCCATGTGCAGCCCGAGGATGAGGAGTTTATTGTCTGGAATCCATGGCTGCACTCTTCACAGCAAACACAAAGCACATGCATCATCAGCTGGTCCAGGACAGCAAGACACCTATCCATGCTAAAAGCTACTCACACACACACCATACAAACACACAAACACCATATCTTCCTGCCTAATGTTGCTTGCATTTTCAGTGATAAATCTCTTTTTGATGAATGACAGAGATATCTCATGAAAAATAATAAGCATGATGAGAGGATAAAGTTATGTGAATGAAATAATGAAACAAGTAAACACACTGTTCCCCTGTCACTTATGACATCAGCTGGAGAGGAACGAGTCCTTAATAAACTGCAGTATGAATAAACCCCTGAAACTCACACTGTTGTTTCATTAATACTGTGTGCATCTATATGTATGTATGAATGGCAATGAGATTATGTTTATTTCTCCCTAGTTATTATCTACACAAATATCAGCGCCGACATAGTGGAGACCATGCCAAAAAGGTATGTCTGGCTTTGCCCAGTTTAGAAAGACAAACGCTGACACCAAGTGGAAATTTGATGTATTGCAACCTGCTAGATTGTAAAGCATGAATGGGATTACACACATTGTTACATAGTAACTCAATAATATGCAGTTAGTTTTTGCACTTGTGTTTCAATTTTCACATGCACTCAGCATGACTTTTTCCTGTTTCTTCTGGCTGGTCCGGTGAGCTGGAATATTTGAAAACATTTCCTGTGTTGGCAGAGATGGAGCAAATTCCAGGCAACACAGGCCACAACACTGAGGTACACACTGGGTGGGATGCCAATCCATCGCAGGGCACAAGGGTGGGGTACACAGTGGGTGGGATGTCAATCTGTCACAGGGCACAAACATGTACAAACTCATGGACACAATAATAAATTACAGACATGCCAATTAGCATGACTGCATGTCTTTAGAATGCAGGAGAGAAAATTTGATGAGCCAGAGGAAAGCCAAGTGGCATGGAGAAAAGATGCAATGTCCACACACAGAGTAGAAGGGGGTTCAATCTCCCAACAGGGCTGTCATTAGTGTCAATTCACTCAAATGGTATGTTTATATGAGAACCTTCATTTGAGAACCTACAGGAAAACAATAAGAATATGTAAAGCCTACACAGACATGGTGCACATGCATAGTCTGAAATATCCATCCATCCTGATCATGCTGACTGAACTTCCAAATCTGTGTATTCCTTATACAGAAGAGCATTGCTCCACAAAGAACTCTTCAAAAGGACTATGGGAGAGAATCAAAGCACTCTCACATAAACCTGTCAATCAATGCCGCGTTTATTGTTTGAACATTTAAGAAAGAACAAAGCAGTACAATATAATGCAATTTGAACACAAACCAACATACTGTACAGCCACAGCATCACACTGACGCATTCCAGGTTTAACATTAATTACCTGGATCATTGACAGCAAACGAGTGACACTGGCTGTGCTCACTGTGACGTTGCATGAATGGCTTTGCTGGGCTGGATATAATACTGCAGCAGGATAAGTCATTGTGAAAGAATCATAGAATGAAGCTCAACAATATGCCACAGGGTTTGTCAAATACAGTTTAATGGTAAGGTTAGCTACATTAGGGTGTAGAGAACTAGGCCACGAGGCACACCTTAAACATTTATACTTAAATTTTTTTATTTACATTTGGATAGTATGCATCATAGTGAAAATGCTAAATTCAATTATCCTGTTTTCATTTAAAATTGCAAAGGTTACTGTCTAATGCTCTTGTCCCTCCTCTCATAGTTACCTTTTACATCACCTTCGAGTAAAATTAGATTGAATTCTTTCCTCCTTAAAAATAATAATAATAATAATAATAATAATAATAATAATAATAATAATAATAACAACACGGTGAAGCAAAAAACTATGAAAATTAGCATCATATTTGAGTGACTTTCCGCACTGGTAACCAAAAGGACTTTAAACAGATATAAAGGCAAACTGACACTCAGTGATCAAATATCAAAGCATACTAAGGTGTGACTCAAAATCTTTGGCAAACAGGATTATATTTAAACTTGGACAGGTCCAGCTGGCATAGTGTGGCATGCATTTTGTGCAGCGCATAGTTTGTTAGAGCTGTTTGCCTTCTATTTAAGTCTGCATTTTAAAGATGCCATGAAAGACTTGAAATATATACAGATATTATCTTCTGCATCTATGTGATTTTATGTTTTTATTGATCTCACTGTGATTTAGGGACTATGTTGAGTAAAAATATTGTTAATGGTTATCAAATGGGCTCTTAAACATCTTATAAATAAACTTGCTGCAAAGCACAGCCCACCACATGATTGTGATAATGATGCATTGCCCTGTGGGACCTACGAATAGCAGGCAGTATATAAATATGTATGTAAGGTGTTTTATTATTCCACAGCATTACACATTAATATAACATAACTTCTATTATCTGCAATACCTTAGTGGATCACAAGATGGCAGAAAAATCACTAATAAGTCATCAGTGCGCCAATATGCGATACTGAGTAAAATGTTTTGCCCTTGGGCATTATTATTATCGTCACTTAAGCTATGAGCAAAAAAGAATATATTAGTTCTTCATATGCTGGTTCTTTTTGTTTTTGAAACAATTCTGGTGAAGCTCTTTAAGTGCTGAAAATATCCCTGTCTAGAAGCTCAAAAACATTCAGTGAGGAAAAATAGTGACAGCCTTCAATATACATAGTATAGCTTACAATGTATATACTGTATACTTCAATGCTTTTATCTGTAGTGAAAATAAACTTTTTTCAATGCTGTAGGTAATCTGTATGTAGAATATATATGTATATGTGACAACACAGAGCAACCGAGCAAAAAAAATAAATATCTTAGTAAAATCATTGTGTAATCATTACATGCTTCTGTTAATTAGCTTACTTTCCGGTATGATGTGTGAATTTATTGGTATCTGACTAACATACAGAAACGTGCTTTCGACCTGCACTGGGCTACCTGCTTCATGGAGAGCCAGAATTCTCCAAGTTCTCACAGTTCCACTTAGTTACACGGTTGCTTTGGTCATTGCATTAATTTAGCGATCTTTCATGACCGTGGGGGATATTGCTCACACTGTGACCCTCCAGGAACAGAATTTTCCTCGTGCACCTTGCCTGACTGCAGCAACAAAGAATGTGTATGTATTGCGATGTAACCACGTTGCAAAAGTGACATTTTTATGACAACCACAACCAAATCAGTAGATCCTGAGCTTTTATGACATGACAATATTTAGCATGATTTTCCATAGGTCAGTTAAGCCTGCAGAATCCATGCCTGTGTCTCTTCACTGAGATTTCACCCCTACCGTCCTCACAAAACCACCAGGCACTGAAAAGAGAGTAAAGCCCTTTGCAGGACCACAGCCTGCCTCTGTTCAGGAGGCCATGCCAACAGGCAGGAATTATCGACCTCCCACCACTGAGATCTATGATTAACTAATCCATGGTGGAAATCAACGACTGACTCATCCGACCTGGAAGAAGTCCTTTTAAAAAGTCACTGAGAAGAACTTGAATATGTATTAAAATTTTTACACCTCATGAGACATTTGGTCTGTGCTTTGTAAGAAAGAACAGCTTCATACAACACTGACAAAAATGACCCAGAATCTTCTGCTGTAGATAGAGAAATCACTGGTGAGGGAATGCCAAACACCCTTTTGTGAGAAGATGGTGATACAGCTTTCAGAAAAAAAATCAAGACACATACTTTTGTCTGTTTCAACAATCCTTTGTTGCAAAATATTCTAAGCATTTTTCCTATAATTTGTGTCCAGAAATGATTTTTTTCTTTGGTGAATGAATCCAAAGCCATAAACATTTCCATCCCCTATCCTCCATTCAACATTGCTTGCTCATTCGCTTTGCTTCCTGGTTAACTCGCTGACATCATTTACTTGTGTTTTTCTTCCTGACATCACTTCCCCACATTAGAACGTGTTCCTCCTTAACCCACCCACTGCCTGGCAGCTCCTTCACCTCTCCGCTGTGTTCCCGCCGCTCAGAATAAATTTGAAAATGGGAACAAAATGATCAGAGCAAGCCAAAAAATGTAGAGCATCAGAGGGGGAGAGTAACAGGCAATCCGTAAGAAGGGACAGGAGTGAAGGTGCCCAGGCGAAAGTCATCGCTTCTGTGAGCCAATCATGACCTTGGAGACAAAGCTGACAATGGCTGTAGCTGGCTGTTCTGGGTCCATTTCGGCAAAGAGGTGGCTCACGTTGTCTGTTGTGCTCCCCTGTTTCCGGGCCACAAAGCCGAAGAATCTGACCAAAGCAAAATTACAACTTTCATTAAAAGACACTTCAAATGCCATGATGCACAAAACAAAAAATAATATCGTGTGTGTTTATACATTCAATTTTGATTTTACATAATACATAGCTATCCATCTAACTGCTTATCCAGGACAGGGTTGTGTCAGCTCTAACTGGCACCACTTACTTTGCTAAACCTCCTTCTTCTTTGATCCACCTGGAAAAAAGACACAAGGTTAGTGAAACAAGTGTAACAGTCTCAGAGTGTAACATCAGGATGTTCCACCAGTATTAAGGCTTCACCAACCAGACACAGGTCAGCTCTCAGTCTCAGAGTGTAACATCAGTATGTTCCACCACCAATACGGGTTTAGCTTTTGGACTCAAGTTTGTGTCATCACTCACTTCCTGTCCTGGGGGTCGACATCGCAGAAGGTGACGGTATTGATGGGATAGTGGCGCCGGAAGAAAAGTCTGGAATGAAACAATGCAAGCTGGGTCAACATATGGCCTGCAGGTGGGTGTGGGATGAATAAGATAACTCTCCCTTACTCTCATCACATTACTTAGAACAGGGAAGTTCATGCATGAAGAAGACAACTATTTCACCAAATGTCCACTAAGTGACACATAACGTCACCGCCGTTCAGTTTTGAAATGAAGTATTCAACGCCAGTTAGGTAAAATCCACACTAACAAGAAGGTCCAGAGTTTCCTGTTCTGGCACACTGTCCCCCCATCTTGGGCCTCTACCTAACAGTGCACTGTTGGCCCCTACTCACTTCCTCTGGTTGTCAGTGAGGGTGATGCCTTGTGTGGACACCTTGAAGTGGACGATGGTGGGAGTGGGTGGTGTGCCAACCCCCAGGGTCTCGGAGACGGCCTTAGCGATGGCCTGTGGTCCGGTCAGTGACTCCATGTCAACAGAGTTTATGTACAGAACATTACATGCTGCAGGAGAACAAAGATAGTGAGACAGCTTGCTGGTTAGCACTCTGTGGTCTCTCGGAGGACTGGCCAACAGCGGGCGTAATCAGCTAGTTGTCTTGGACACTCCCTGTATAGGCCAAGCTTTGTTCTAAATATGCTTAATTCATTGGTCTTGACTGAGCCATTAAATGAACGACAGTATTAAAGTGAACAAGTTAGTCCAGGGCTCACTGGGGTTTTCTAGTTTGTTTGAAAAAATTTTTTTTTTCAGGGAAAATATAACAGCATTCCTCATCAAGTATTCAAGTATTTGAGGAGAAAGCAAATCAGAAGTCCAGGTCAGCACTTCTGCATTGTCACACTAATGCAGCAGATGCATAGCACTGGCATGCACATGTACAATGCTTTCATGCCTTTTTCTGTGGTCACTTGGGCCATGGAGGGGTTGCGAAAGTCCAGAAGGCATGTGTGGCCTTGGAGGAGGGCCCTCAGTTGTTAGGAACCTCATGCAGAAACAGCTTCAGAAATGTCAGGGCACAAGCTCATAGACAGAGACTGACAAATAAAGGGGTATTTACCATAGGATTCAGCTGGGGCCGTCTGCCCTACAGTCACATGACAGTGACAACAGAATGTATTTAAAACATTGAGCCAGTGAGTTTCGTCATGACAGATGTGTCTCACTAGTTGCAAAATAACAATGAAGCACAGCTGCTCCTTACCTGCACCCAGTTTCAGAAGATTTGAAGTGACATTGCTGGGCGAAGCCACCTCCAGGTTCCCTTCATAAAGATCTACAAGTGATCCAGAGCTCAGTGGTCAGAGTTCAAAGGAGACCAAGGAAGAAGGCCATTACTGAATTATATTTTACAGTTATGCGGAAAGAAAACATCCCATAATTTAAAAGCCACACCCCTTACCAATCTCCAGACACACCCATCTGTCATGATGGCTCCACCCCTCTACCACTTCAGCCACACCCCTCAGCCAACCCATACCATGATGTTCACTCCTCTCGATTCTCACCACATCCACTACTAAAACAATCGACCAGGCTATACAAGTGCAGACCACACCAACTGCCTGGGCCAAGCCTGAGGACGCAGACATGTTGCCTCACCTCGAGTTGGGATGAGCAGTGTGCAGGGTAGTGCCAGAGGAGTGATAGAGTGCTGGTACACCAAGGCAGACAGGCACCCTGTGGGGAGACAAGAAGCACCAAATGAGGAGCCCATGAGTGCTGAGCACTACCAATGAGGAAGGAAACAAACACGGTGGTAGGCGCTAATTCCTGCTTTATAGAGCACAAGTGTAGTGTTCCTTTGGACTAGTCATATCAGAGTCACAACCAGCCACCTGCACCTCTCCATGAATCCAGGACATAGTCATTTTCACAACGCTTCATGTTATTTATTTTTTTATCAGATGTATTCAAAGTTCTTTCAACTATCTTCCTGTGAACCCCACCACATTTTGTCCCTGCTCAGACACTGGACTCCCACTCACCAAAGTAGGACTTGTTAGGGCACCCCGTTTTGTACCTGCTCAGACACCGTACACCAACTCACTAAAGTAGGGTTTGTTACGGCACCCATTTTTGTGCCTACTCAGACACCGTACACCCACTCACCAAAGCAGGTTTCATAAGGGCACCCATTTTTGTCCCTGCTCAGACACCATACACCCACTCACCGAAGTAGGGCTCGTTTGGGCACCCCTTCAGCTTCACTCCCCTGGGGCTTGACTCAATCAGGAAGTGCCGCACCAGCTCATGGGTGATGTCGGTGCCTGGAGGATGAAAAGACATAAGCTGAAAATTGGTTTTGAGGGATAGTAACAGTCATCCTTCCAAACCAGTTAAGACACAGATATAGTACTGAAAAAGATCCGACATGCTGTGAGACTGTTAGCTCCGCTGATAGCTGTGTGCTGCAGAGGCAATCTGCAGCTACAAGGGGGCAGCAACACACCTTTCTTACTCTGCGGCACCATCGGTGGGGGCGAGGCCACCTTCATAGCCAAGCCGTATGCTCCTTTGAAGGAGTGGCTGTCGCGGATGACAAAAGTGCCGGGTTCAGAGTCTTTTAGTACGTTGATGGCTGCCAGGGGGAAGAGGAGGAGTAGGACAATGAATAAGCTGTTGAATTTGAGCCATTCAGTCTAGATGTGACTTTTTCATTTAACTTATTAATATACACTTCTGTCTACGGAAAATTACACCATTTAGAGTACCATTTCCAGCATTATGCTGTTCTCAGACAGTTAAGCATCTGTACCCGTATGTCAAGAGTTCATCCTGTGATATTAATGAGCACAAATCAATATACCAGCTCTCAAACGCATTACCCCGTGACACAGTACGATTCAGAATCTACTGCCTCCACACAGATGCAGTTCTAGCTTACATGGTGCACTGGCCAAAACCAATCAGAAATGCCGCCTGAGGAAAAAAAAAAGCATATGCAGCAACAAATTATTAAGAAGAGGGCTTGTGTGCCCACAATGCCAGCTTCCTGTGACGCCCCCATAATGATACCACCTTGGGCGATTTCCTATCTCGCCCATGCCTAGATCCACGCCAGCCTACACGTCACCTGCCCTTCCCAAAGCTCTGTTCCTTGGCGTTTTGCAGTGACCTCTCACCTTGCTCCCGGGAGATGTCAGGCTTGTACCAAAACCTGGAGGTGTCCTGGACAAACTTGACACTGAGACGGGTCTCCTGGCTCCCATCTGCGAGCAGAACGGACGTGTGAGTGGAGGCTGGAGGCTGGCGTTAGAATCGGGACCGGTCAGGGATGCAGGCACTGAAGCTTACCACACACAGGGAACCTGGAGAAGTCAGGCAGGATGTGGGAGAAGCTGGTGCTGGGGGTGCTGTCGCTGCTGGAAGCGGGAGAGGAGGCAGGCACCTTCCCATTGAGTGTGGTGTACGTGGGTGTGGCAGAGGGCCTCTCCTCACTGCCGAATGGGTGCTGCTTGTGCAGAAGCTGTGACTGCGTGGGAAGGGTGCCCACAGGTGATGCCTGCTGGGGCTGCCCTGGGAAACTGCCCCGCAGAGGGAGGCTCCCCAACTGCACATCAGGAGTGACGTAGCCACTGGATAAGGACTGCCTGTCTGGCACATGGCTGCCAACAATGGAGCCCCCTCCAGTCTCGAGTTCGCTGCCACTGGCCACCTGTTCGAGCCAATCCGTGGCTGCAGCACTCTGACTGGCCAGCCTGTGCCGAGAGGTGGGACTGGGGGGCGTGTTGGTGGCCACTGAGCGCTGGATTGTGTGGGGGCTCCCGGGAGTAGCCTCTCGTTGGCTGGAACCATAGTCAGGACCAATATAGCTGCCTGTTACACTGCCTGAGCCAGAGGCTGGATATGAAGAGGAAGGGGGACGATGGGTGGTTTCGGGGAGACGGGGACTGGAGTCCCCTACCGGGTAAGTGGGGGTCACAGCCCGTATGCCACTGTCAGAATAAGGGTAAATTCTAAAACAAGAGAGGACAACAGCTATTATTAGCTCCTGTTAAACTCACCACTCAGCACATTCTAAAAATTCCAGACACATATATTTATATCGTAAAAATAAAGGTTTTTTCCTCAGGAAAATAACACAGAAATAGCATATTACATTATGTCTCCAAACTGAAGGCCATTTTGTAGCTTTAATACAAGACTGAGTAGTGTATAGCCAATCACACTCTAATTTGGAGAAAATGGGCAATGGTTTAAATAGACATTTGGGTCTTCCACAGTAATCAGGGACCCGGCAACATGAAAGGTCCACACTGTGAACTGAGCATCCCCCTGAAAGTGAAGACCACCCCAGTGCATTGTGGACCACGGCAGACACCTCACATAAAGGTCACTCACCCATGAGCACTTGGAAGTGGACTGCTGGAGGATAAGGAAGCCTCTGTGGTATGGGAGGGGATGGCTTGCTTGGTAAGGCTGTCGGTGACAGAACCAGAGGCTACAGGGACCCCCCCTGTCAGCTTGCCCCCCCCAGCAGCAGTGGCACTGCGAGCCACAGACTCCACATAGCTGCGCGGCTCTGTGGAATGAAAGTGCGACACATCTGTAATTCAGGCAGGATATCAACTCATCTTGTGAGCTAATGATATCATACATGTAACAACTCACAGCACAGAATGAGTGATGGTCACAACTACAAGCCCAAAAAACCAGGACCACAAACAAACACCCAAAGAGATGCCGCCATGACCCCCTTCTGAAAGATAATGACTCATTCTCCTGTGGCAAACAAAAAAAGGTTAAATGTTCCAGATGAGATGCTGAAATTAGTTAACCCTTCATATTAGGAAAACTCTTTAACCAACATCAAGATATTTGAAGATGAGCTGATGCTTTACATTTGGTATATTTTTGGCCTACACTATGAGATACTTTACCATGAGGTAATGCTTCACGTTGGGTATATTTTTGGCCTA
>JAACJT020000001.1:38394717-38405629 GCA_009936485.2 Gymnarchus niloticus | reverse complement strand
GGACTAAGAAAGCTGAGCACATTACTCCAGTTCTCAGAGGCCTTCACTGGCTCCTAGGATGCTAACCAGGACTAAGAAAGCTGAGCATATTACTCCAGTTCTCAGAGGCCTTCACTGGCTCCTAGGATGCTAACCAGGACTAAGACAGCTGAACACATTACTCCAGTTCTCAGAGCCCTTCACTCGCTCCCAGGATGCAAACCTGGACTAAGACAGCTGAGCACATTACTCCAGTTCTCAGTGCCCTTCACTGGCTCCCAGGATGCTAACCAGGACTAAGACAGCTGAACACATTACTGCAGTTCTCAGAGCCCTTCACTCACTCCCAGGATGCTAACCAGGACTAAGACAGCTGAACACATTACTCCAGTTCTCAGAGCCCTTCACTCGCTCCCAGGATGCAAACCTGGACTAAGACAGCTGAACACATTACTCCAGTTCTCAAAGCCCTTCACTGGCTCTCAGTTAGCCACAGAATAGATTTCAAAGTATTGCTCCTGGTATACAAGGCACTACATGGTCTCGGTCCAGAACACATCCCTAACCGTCTGGAAGACTATGAACCAAACAGGTTGCTCAGATCTTCAGGTGCTGGTCAGCTAGTTGTGCCTAAAATCAAAACTAAGCAGGGTGGAATGACATTTAGCTATCATGCTACCCACAGCTGGGACCACCTCTTAGAGATTAGGCAAGGTCCATCTTTTGAAATCATTAAAATCAGCCTCAAAGCTTTATTATACTCTTGAGAGTATAACTAGTGTTCATTTACTGATTTTGTTGCATTTATTTTCTGAAGTTTTAATTGTTCTTAATTTGACACGTTGTATATTCATACTATTATTTTATTTTTTGTTTTTTATTTTGTTGTTGCTGGAATCATTCTAAAGGATTTTTTATCATACTTTATATTTTTGATTTTTTTTTTATCACCAATTCCGTACAGCATTTTGAATTTACTCTCTGTATATAATGTCTATAATAAATGAACTTACCTAACCTTGCCTGCACCTGAAGTCTTCCATATTGTTTTCCCAGTACACAGATGTGGTTCAAGCAGCTGCATACACTTGTTTCTAACTCATAAACAGTGACAATATGCTTGTTATTGTTACATTTCTGTTGCTGTTACTGTGGAGGTATTGGTATGAGGAGAAAAGGACTTGGTATGTCCATTTAAAGAACTTTATGACTTTCTGGCAAACTTGACTGAAATGACTAAGATTATCCATGGACACAGAAACACATGAGAAACACCCCAAAACAAACACACAATCTCTCATGCATCCAGACCAAGTGAATCCACCCAGGAGAGTCGAGGCAAACAACAGATGTTAGAGTGTAAGAAATGCATGGAGTTGGACTAGGCCTCTGGGACCTAGGCTTGGGATGCAGCCTAGTATGGTGCAGAACACTACGTGACATGTCATTGCAGACCAGGCCACTAGGAGGCACCATAGTCACGCCTCACTGCCGTGTCTGAGGGGCTGTGAGACTCAGTTCCTGTGGTCATTTCACAGAGCTCATAGGACAGCTAACAGACTGAGATACAACACCCACCCCATTGTCCCATTTCATTTTGTTCTTGTGTAGAACATCGCATGTGCAGAAATGTCAGAACTCTGAGGGTGGCCAAAGCGACTCGGAGGCAAGGGTACAGGGGGATGGACCTCGGACTGCACATGGGAACCAGACACGCTGTCACGTGTTGTGCCTGTAGTGCACAGACAGGGTCGCGTAACCTTGGTGACAAGGTGGGCTAATTCATCCCAGATGCAAGGAAAGAGATCCCAAGACTAAAGACAAGATTTCACCACTGGAAAAAAGGTTAAAAATCAGATAAAGACCATTAGCCTAGCAGTTTAACAGGAATGCTGAAGTGTGACTCAGTGAGTGTCAGCCTCACCCTCTCCTGAGGGGGATATCATACAAGGTCTGTGCTGTGGGAGGGGCCATAATCATGTGATTAACACTGGGGGTGGGGGAGCTCCAGCGGAGTCAGGCACAGGACTCTTACAAGTGTCTGTTGGCTGTCATGCACTGTGAAATGAGTAACCCGTTAGTAGTCAGATTGGATGGGTCAGTTAATAGTGTTAGCTGCTTTATGAGCAGGTCAAAGAGGGACAGGATGAGAAGGACTAAGAGATAACAAACAAACCAGTGAAGGAACAGCAGCGTCTGTGACCTCTGTCAGGGGAGGCTGAGCTCTCCAACATGCCCTGGATACGAGCATTGTACTCTGACCTCACACAAAGGGTAGTTAGGTTGAAGAGGAGGAAGAGGATGATGAGATGATACGAGGTTTCCCAAGTGGACCAACCAGGAGAAAAGATGGAAAGAGACACGAGTTACATTCCACCGAAGCACATCACTGTCAGTAAAGAGACTGCACCTGTCTCGTCATGTCGGGGTACCACGAGGTCAGGGGTTCGACCAGTGAAACCATGGCTAAGTGTCAGTATAGATGCCAGGAAAGCTGGGGTAAGAAAGCCACCCTCGCTGACTTATTACCGATAAGTCTGGTGTTTTATCACCCTGAACTGAGATATAGGGCCATAATCGACCCTCATTATCTGGGGCCTAATGGCATTCCTCACAGTCTTCCCCGGCGGAAAAAGAAAGGGAGTGCGTAGGGCTCTGTCTTTCACACAGTTCCATTTTCATAACTCTAAAGATATTCAGTCTCGGTGTAGGATGTTCTCGTATCACACTGCTGTGCCCAGAGGTCTTGGACTTGGGTGCAGGATGGATGATGTCAGAGATATAAACTAGTGTTACAGAGCAGTCGTTTAATAATTAAATTGACTCTACAACGACTGATTGCATTCACAAAAGACTGATATGAACACTATAGCAACCAGTGTATATTAAACACCTCTACCATGAGTACAGCACATAACCAGCCCTGAGAGCACTGTAATATATAAAATCATTATGGGAAATGCTTTCTAAGGAATAATTCAGCAAGGCTGAAAAAAGAACTGCTCCTGCACCTTTAATGTCCCTTGTTTGCTACGCCACCTGTTGTCTGGGTGAGGCAGTTACAGGCTGCATTGAGACCACACTGCAGTGCTATTCTTGCCTCCATGGCACCTTGCCACTCTATAACACCATAAAACTCCCAGTCAATGCTCCATAACCACAGAAGGATGTTTGTTTTAGAGTAGACTCTGTGAATGTGTGAGGGCCTCGTGCTACATTTGGGAAGTTTGAAGTTTGAAAAGCAGTCACGTTTAGGGGAATTCACACACCATCCGAAATGGGAGCTGGATCATGATAAGACGTCCCCAATTCCAGCGATCCAAACGCAACAAAAAAGTGATGATGTTTTCATGTTGTTTTTACCACGCTGATCTCTTTACTAACGTTGCTATTTGCACTTTCATACCAGTACTAAATCTTATTGGACCTCATTTCTATTTCAGAGCAGTACTAAATCTTACTGCTGCAGCACAAGGCAGCTATTATTAAACAGACAGTTAAACGTACACCACCATG
The DNA here is from genome assembly GCA_009936485.2 of Gymnarchus niloticus. NCBI lineage: Eukaryota > Metazoa > Chordata > Actinopteri > Osteoglossiformes > Gymnarchidae > Gymnarchus > Gymnarchus niloticus. Next base: position 38,402,134 of record JAACJT020000001.1, on the reverse strand, counting down.
TACAACGATGACCTAAAACAAACTTTACGCTTAGTGTCAGCATCAACAACTTGGACAGAATCAACTGTTTTTCCTGGAAGTCTGCGGTGTGTATGGGGTTCAGCTCACTGTGTGTGACCTGCAGGTGGGGGCCCACTTACCAGCTACACGGTGAGCCACCAGGCCATCCAGGCTGTAGCTCTTCTCTTCGGAAGGTGGAGCAGTAGGCAGGGGCAACGGGGCACAGCCATAACTGCGCCGGGCCCCTGGCACAGAGGGGACGTCCCGGAATTCGTAGCCTACTGAAAAGGAGCGAGTAATGGCAGCATCTGCCGGTCCCTGGGGTCGGCGGGGGAGCATGCCAGGGTGCCCAGCAGGGGGATGCCCGGTGATGGCCTGCAGGGGAGACCCCAGCGTATGGAGTGCAGGGGACCAAGGGGAAAGGGGTCCCTGTGGAGCGGGGTCCGGCCGATGTGGGGCTGAAGGGATGGCTGTCTGTTGGGACTGGGGGAGGGAGGCCTGTGAGGCCCGGGGGGCTGGAGGGACGGCAGGGTCCAGGTCCAGCATGAGCATGTCGAGGGTCTCGATAGACTTCTCCACATCCTGCTGGGAGGGGGGCACTGGGGGAAACTCGGGCAGGCTGTGGGCCTGCTGCTGCCATGCATTCAGCCCCCGTTGCACAGCATCCCGGCTGCTGGAGCCACGAGCGGGGGCCTTGGGTGTCAGCCCGAAAAGCGGTCCCACCCCGGATGCCATCCCAAAGGAGAGTGAGCGATAAATGGCAGCGTGCCTATAGTCCGGGTCGGGAGCATGCCCCAGCACGGACGAGCTGCAGCGAGGGCGGCGTGCCGGGTCAGAGGCACCCGTCTCCAGGTACGGACCACCACCTCCATTGATCACCGCCTTGGGCTGGCAGTACAGTTCAGCGGGTGTGGCCCGGCCCCCCAGGGACAAGGGAGTCCCCCGGCTGTCTCTACTGTTGGACTCTGGCAGTTCATCGTCCAGGATGTCTGTCTCCCGGTCCACACTGCTGTGTCCATTGACATGTACTTGGGCGGGCACTAGGTGCCGTAGCCCCAGCCCATTTATGAGGGTAGGTGCCACGGGAGCACCCTGCCCCTGCATGGGTGTCTCCAGGCCAGTCAGAAGTGCCTCAAGCTCCTTTTTCTCCTCTGGGCTCAGAGGCTGGTTCGTCGGCGCCACCTGCTGGGTTGGCTCATCGGTGCGGTCAGTTTTGACGGAGGCTGTGGAGTTGCCTGAGTCGCTGCTCACAGAGAGGGCTTGATCACCAGCAGGGAGGGAGTTGTCAGCTGCAGGCAGGGTGTGGCCTGGCACCGTCAAGCCATTAGCGGGTACGGTACCGTTCACCGAATCCTTTTTACAAACCTTGGCATAGAGACTGCTGTCCAGGGGACCTTGGGTATGAACAGTGTCTGGAATAAGCAACAAAGACAGAGTAAAAAGGCATATTTTTCAGATTTTTCGTGACAGGAAAATGTAAATTTAGAAAGCCAGATGAAAAAAATAAGGTTGTGCTCTAATATTTTATTTCAAGGAGCTCAGAATCATCACTACAGGGTTTTAGACAGAACACCAAGCTCACGCCTGTCACTTTCGGGCCGACGTTCCCCACACCTCCTCGCTTGCTGCCTGGCCTAACAGACGTAGCGAACCCTTTAAATCTACCCCGCTGTCCAATGGTAATGGGCACCATTCACCACCCACTTGTCCTTTAATAAATATACCTCTTCACTCTCCTTTTTTCCATAATCACTAAATACCATAATTTTGTTGTTTGTTAAACTTTCTGTAGACATCCCATAATTCCAGCAGCACATAACCCTTCTTTCACACTAAAGTCTGTGAGGCCATCTCTATTTATGGCATAAAGGTCAGCATTTACAGTGCAGCAATCACATTACTCTCTATCTGCTCATTAGACGTTGCTCTTCCCAAATCTCCTCTTCACAGCTAAGTGCACAGCTTTGAACACAATACATCTATTCAGCCATTTTATGGCAACCATCAGGAAAAGTATGTTACTCAAGGGTCCAACAGCCACAAGTTAGCTTCCATAAACATGACACTCCACAAGCGACTGACTCATGCCGATGTTTTTAAAATACATCTGGACGCCTGCTGTAATTAAAAAGAATGACACTGGGTGAAAACAACTACTGTCAACTGCAGACCAACTCAAGCTGTTATTAAAGCACAGCGGGGCTGGACATAGATATCCCCCGGTCACACTCGACACGGGTCCTTTACTACCGTCTCATAGCTCTCAGATGTCTTTTCAAGGGTCCGCCTGACTCCTCGCCCCACCAGCCTTTCCTTAAACGGCACTGGGAGGTTTGGAAAAACTGAACCTTTTCCCCCATCCTCTATTTAGTCCACCGTTGCCCCAGCAACTTCCAACTCAGTTTCCTGTACATCTAAAACAGACGGGCTCTCCAGGACTGGCTTTATAGGAGACAGTCCCCCCCTCCCCACCCTGGCCGCCGCATCACTGAGGGGATCGAAGCATGCTGTCGTCAGTATGTTCCTCTCAAACTAGCAAAAACTTGCACACGCCAACATCCTGAGAGCATCTGCCTGGGTCTCAGAAAAGGGCTGACCTTCTATTTCAAAGGCATTTTTAACACCTCCACAGAGTCCAACATGATACACACATTACAAATGTAAAGTGCAGCCAGCTACATACTCTGAAATAAACAGAAACACATGGGAAAATGCTCTGAGGGAAGCAGTGCTTCTTCCAAAAAGAGCAGACAAGGAAAGGAGAAGAGAAAAGTACATGGAGCCTACCTGTGTTCTAAGAGAAGCTGGCATAGAGTAGATAACCGGGCTCTGTCCACACTGAGGATCCGAAAAACCGCACCTTCACTCATAAGGCGAACTGCTGCTTCCTTTAAAGGCAGTGCTAGCCCCCACTTTTAGAGTGGCGCAGGACTGTGTGTCTGACAGCCTGACATCACCGAGAGCAGGGAGGTGCCCTCACTGCCTCCCTACATCTCTCTCTCTCTCACTCTCTCTCTCTCCCCCCCCAGTGCTATACACCTTCACTCTGCCCTTGGACAGACCCTCCTCTTTTCTAGGGGACTAATTCTATTCTAGCTATGGATGCAGTCACTGTATAATGGAAACAGCCTGAACCAGGGATGTCCACACCCCTCTGAGGACAGAATGTCAGGGATGTAATAACCACACCCCTCTGAGCCCAGCATGTGATAGCCACACCCCTTTGAAGCAGGGATGTTATAAACACACCCCTCTGAGCCCGGCACCTGGTAGCCACACCCCTTTGAAGCAGGGACGTTATAAACACGCCCCTCTGAGCCCAGCATGTGGTAGCCACACCCCTCTGAAGCAAGGATGCTATAACCGTGCCTTTCTGAGCCCAGCATGTGGTAGTCACACCCCTTTGAATAACTTCTCTTAGGCAGGGTTCTGTATCCTGAGGCCATTGGAAGTCTTTATGAAGAATGGTCTGCCAGCAACATGTACACCATCCTCCCGGAGCCACTCCTGTGCTCCCATTCAGGCAAACAGTGGCTTTCTGTTTGAAATGCCTCTGACACACAGTTCTCATGTTGCCATAGCAGGGAACACACACAGTTCTTGACTGAATCTGAGGACAGGCACCAGGGACAGGCTATAACCTCAGCACTACACCCAGTTTTCTCTAACTCTATGTCTGAAGTTCCTGTAGTTCCTTTTGAACAAGCTGAATAACAAGTCCCAGTTCCCATGAACTCAGTAATCTTGCCATATGGGAGCAAAGGGAAATGTTTTCTTCTACTTGGTCCCACACTAAACCAGTCCCAGTACACCCTGAGGAACTGGTGACCAACTGAGAATAACTGGCCTGAGGTATGACTGCCTGGTGGCCTCCTTGCTTTTGGCCAAATGGCTGGCATTCTCAACTACTATAGAAGCCATACTGGATCACAGCACAGTGTGAGTTCAATGCCAAACAACTGCAGATACAGCAAAAAAAGAAAATACTGGGTTCATCCTGAGAGCAGTTTAGCTGTGGACAGCACCTTCTGATAGGAGAACTCCACCTCTCACTTTAGGGCCAAACAATCAGATGCCTTGATTGCCCTTCAACTGGCTAATGTAGGCTCACATCCTAAACCTTCAACCAATACAATTCTCCCTGTCTCGTCGTGGTCTTCAACCATCTGCCACTCCTCTGAAAGTGTACGGCTTGTTTACGTCAGCACTGTCCGTAATCACAATCTGATAGCTAAAGAACAGCAGAACGGGGTTGCTTTGCCAAAATCTACCCCTAAATTCAGCCTTATAATGGGGTAATGTGCCAAGTACTGGGATACATGATGAGGTCCCAGCTCATTAAAGGGGAAAGCAGTTTCCTACTGGCTCAGCAGTCTCGTCTGCCAAAGACGATCATCGAGCAGCACACGACATCCATTCTCTGAGCACTCTGGTGGGTCGATGCCCCCCAGCACTTAAAAACACTGCAGAATGCCGGCCTTTAAAATAAAGATCATTAAAGATACATTATTGCTCACTTTGGAAAAGGGCTCCACCCAATGCAGCATTATGCACCAAAAACAAGGTCACATGATGAAGAGAAACACCATCTTAGGCCTGATGGTCAGGGGTGGGTCCAGAGAGCATTCAGAGCCAGAAGCCATTTCACTCTTGCAAATTGCCCGACTCACACCCACTTCACAATGCTAGCAGTAACCTCACCCCAGTATCCAGGTGTGAGCCTTGTTGCTGAAGCCCAAGCTGAAGATGGTCTGGGGGATGCTTTTCTCTGTTCACCACAGGTTAGATCCCTCACACCTTCATATACCATAACTCATGTTGTTTTTGCCCCTTTGTACAAGTAGCTCAGTTTAAGTCCTTTTTATCAAAGGTCCAACAGCGAGGCTCCCCTTGGGACATGAACTGCCATCCCTGGGGTTGAGCACTAAATTCTAGAACTCAGTCTACCTGTCAGGAGTATAAGTCCACACTTCCTGCCAAACCATCTGTTCCCAGGAGCAAAATCTGAAAACAAAAGGTGTGAGCAGGCAGTAGACAGATGAGAAAAGCTGGTCAAACAGAGCAAACAGCTGTGGGGAAAGCTGCTCAGTCACATCCGCCGGACATCCAGATGCCAGAGTGACAGACAGGGTGTCTGTCAGGACCTTGGACCACTGAGTGCTCTGAAGGTTCTCCCACCTCATCTATCCAGGACTGTAAACATGAATGAATAAACAGGCACGTCAGGCAGGCCCACAGCTTGCTACAGAGCCTTCTGGAGTCCCCTGGTGCAACTTCTCCAATGTCACGTTCTTCCAAAAGTCCACAATCCTTCATTGCCAAGGCCACACAAATCCACTTCACTGCATTCGAATGTGCTGATGCATTCATTTAGCTAGCACCTTTTATTCCAAGTAAGATTTACCATGGCAAGGCACAGTCTGGCATCTCATTAAAGATCACTGGAGCCAGCCATCTTTGAGGGAACCCTCAATGCTCCCAGCTCCGGGGCTGACCTGGCATTTCCTGTTGGCTGCTGAGTGATGCCACCTTCACAGGCAATACCAGAATATCCTGACAGAAGAATCCCCAGTTAAGACAGCACCCAAACAGCCCCTGAAAGCTTCCCAGGCAGCAGTGGTAATAATTACGTAAACCAGTCAGCCAATAAAATGATAGCCTCCTTCCGTCAAATCTTCCACACAGGCCCTTTAATACTGTTTCACCAAATGTTGTAAATGACAACATTGCCATGGAGACCATCAAAGGACACAGAGCTCAGCACCAGGTTCTACAGGACAATAACAATAAGCACAGACTCCCTGTGGGGCTTCAGGCACCCAGATGCAGCGATCTCCTCCTGGTCCCTCTCTACTCACATGGGTTAATTACCTGAGTGAGCCGGCGTTGGAAATATTTCTGTACAGCCTGTGTGACGAGCATTCCTAAAGCCATCCAGTACACCTGCCACAAACACCCTGCTCGTGAAAAGGCTTTGTTACCCTCGTCACTGGCTCCCCGTCCTGGTCCGATCCACCGGACCTGTGTGTTCACTTCTGTCTGGACTGAAGCAGCCCCGAAGCAGCCTGTCACACCCCTCTGAACAGGGCGTGTTTCTCAGAAAGACGTTCTCGCCCACACACAGCCCCGCGTTGGCAGCAGCGAGCAAGGGAGGCCGTGTGGTCCCCAGATCTCAGGTGGTGCTACACCCTCCATGCTGCTACACCCTGCACTATTCCAAAAATGTGTTTGTGAGCAGTGAGAGGACTCCCACTGGCACAGCCACACGCTGTGCTTTTATTTCTCACCCGGAAGCACCGTCTGTCCTCTCCTTTTCACAGAACAGCTGTGCAGCGGAACTCCAGCATGTGTTTTTTTAGCAAACAGGCGGGTTCCAGAACTTTCTTCATGTCATACCGGGACATCTACTGGGAGCACAATACTCCAGCTATTAATTGGGCAAGAAGAACGGAGATTGACTAACGCTGTGGAAATCAATTTCCACACATCTGACCCTGATCTTTGATTTTGTACGCAGTGATACTTGAGTCTCTATAGTCTGTCTACACTCATCAGCATAATGCGTGAGGAAACGCTCTGACATCAGGACCACCTTAATAAAAATAAAACACATGTTATTTCCTCTTATTGTTGATTTTTAGACTACTTGTCTGGGTTGTCAGATGCCAGTCAGCATGACCTATTAAATATGGCCTTTTAACACATTAATTGCACATACTTTTGAGTTTGCCCTCCTCACTCGAGGAATTCTTTGAAAAGGTTATTCTTACCAATTTTCTTTGTTTTAATCATTAAAATTGTCAAATATAATCATTTAGGATTCAAAATAAAAGCCCCCCCGGTATGCTGTATGTAAATAAGTGCTTTGAAAACCTAAACTAACGCCACTGCCAGCGTGTACTAAGTTACAGAAACATGATCCCAAATCTGTTTTGTGTCCATTCCATGTTTTTCTAAGGTTTATGTTTTATTGTTATGCGCATGCGCAGTCTGTTATCAAAACAAAAGATCGCAAAAGCAAAACAATGGGGGTTTTGACAATTACAATAACAATAGAAGCTGATAAAGATTTTGAATATTTAGAAAAATTTACCAAAATATTAGGTGCAACAGTAAAAAAAATTGTTGATACTTTGAGAATGGTTTGTAGTTAATTTAGTGTTTTTGTTCTTTCAAGTCACTAATGACCCATATCTATGTTTATATCATATTATTAAAATATAAGAAGGATATTCCTCAATTATAAAAAGTAAAGAAATGAAAAGCATTATTGTCCTTCTTCTATGAATATTTAACATCCACAAACATCATATCACTTTTTCTCCACAGATATTACTGTACATCCATCCATCCATCCATCCATCCATCTTCGAACTGCTTATCCTGTTCAGGCTCTCGGGGATATTACTATACACCT
>JAACJT020000001.1:38349572-38394617 GCA_009936485.2 Gymnarchus niloticus | reverse complement strand
CATCCATCCATCCATCCATCCATCCATCTTCGAACTGCTTATCCTGTTCAGGCTCTCGGGGATATTACTATACACCTGCCTTAAAATAAGTGACCTTTAACTCATATTATGAGTCGGGTTGAGGTAAGAGATTATTTTCAGATTAAGCTTGTTTCCTTACCTCAGCCATGTAAAATTAACTCCAAAGCATGCTTACTTAACAACTCTACCTCCCACACAGTAAAATACTTCTTCAAGTCAAGTCAAGTAGGTTTTCTTTCATATCCAGCACAAACATATTTTGAACCCACACAATATTTTACACTAGTTCCCTTTTTTGAGTTCACAGAAAATGTCAATACAGGCCTAAGCTAATTCTCTGCACATGCTAACTAGCAAAAGACCTGCAAACAGTGTTCTGTGTCTGGGGCTGCTTTGGTGCAAATTTTCCACGGTTTGATATAAAATATGTGACAAACGCTCCATTCCACTGTTCTGGAGGAATAGCTGGAGTGTCTGTCACTGTCTCAGGGCACAATATGGCTTTGTCATCGGGGCTATGTGTTTGTGAGCGCCTGTTGGACAGCATGAATGCGTCTATACCCTACCCAGTTTCACTGCTGGGTATTTCACTTTCCATTCATAGTGGTACTCCCCAGACTCCGCCCCCTGCTGGAGAGAGGGTGCTAATGCTTTGCATGCAATATGTCCGCCATCCCCAGTGACATGGCAATTTGACAGTTTCCACAGTAAGCCATAAGGACCCACAGCATGGGGCTGTCCACTCAACAGGCAGAAGTTGCTCTCACTCACACTTACCTCCTGGCAGGTCGCCGCTGCGCTGGTTAAAGTTCTCGTAGGAGTCCCAACGGATCAGGGGGTCATGGGTGTTGTAGTCTACGGAGACACTGGGCCCATTCTCCAGGTGCTCCATACCTGTCAACAGTGGACTCAAAATCAGTTTCCAAACTGTGGTTTGGGACCTGGGGGGTTATGAGGCCCCCTGAGATTGAATGAAGCTGCAGAAGCATTGTTCACAGCATGTACTGGAGAGTATTGGCTGAATAGGACACCAGCACTGAGCTCGTCAGAGCCAGTCTAAGCTGAACTGTGATCTGGCATGAGGCTCCGGGTCACCACCAAAATATTTATAGTGCCACAGTCTCACCTTGGATTTTCTCTGGCCCCATAGAGAAGACAAACTCCACCTTTCCACAGTCAGGGAACCGTTTATCTGTTGATGTGGATAAACAAAGCAGAGAAACACTGTGTGTGTTAGCCTTCTGTATATCAAAGTGCTTTATGCACCCTATTGACGATGGGGTCCATCATCCTCAAGGAGAAATGCTACATGGTGATGTTTACCTCTGAAGGTTTCGTCCAGCTCCTCCTTGGTGAAGACTACATCCAGGTCATGTATGGCACAGGTGTGGAACTGGACCCGGAAGATCACATCTCTGGCAGGGCCCCGGAACTGCTTGTGGTAGCACTTGAGCTGCGAGGAATGATGGGATTGGTCAGAAATCACACAAACACGCTGTAAGACTCTTCCTCTGTGTGGTGTGGGGCTGTCAATTCTACGTCACTTAGACTGTATTGGGTAGCTTTACGTGTACCGTCACACAATGTCATTCGTTATCATAAGTCAGACATTCGCATACCCACAGCAATGCAGCTCTTACCACATTTAACGGAGGTACTCCCGTTTACCACAGAGCTCACTCCTAATTTCCACCTGCCTGAGTATAGCAATGGATGGATGCACCTTAAGCTAATCTACACTGGAGAGACGGTCAGGATGCACATAACCAGCAGGACTCTCATTTACTATCTTCTCCAGAGAGAGCACTACAGCCATCTTTACATAAATTCATAGCATGACTGCCCAAAAAAAGCAACAACATTATCAGACCAGCTACCAACCTTGCCCATCCTGAAGCCATTAAACCAGGAAATTCCTCTCTTACTACCTAGGTGTGCAAGACTTTAATAAGCTACTTATTCTTTTTACTTGCATCTCTATTTTGCATTACAAGTTTGACCCTGTGATCCCCACCAGATTTGCAGGACAAAGACCAGATAACCATATGATCCAGAAGGTCATTCAAGGCTATCTAAAGTTAGTCACCTGAACTTTCAAGTTCAACTAATTTAAACTGGTGGAAAATGGATGTCCATCGTCACAGTCATTATATTCTAAGTATTTCCTGGGATTTTTGTTGCCTGCCTAAACTAGATACATCCTGTATAAGATCCACATGCTGCACACACCTAACAGCGGAGCGAAAGTAGGTAGACCTTTCACAGCAGGCTAAACCCAAATGATTTTAGGCAAGAATGAAACAGAAAGAACCATTATTTTAGCAGAATATGGAGAGCTGTGAAGGACAGTCTGACACACAGTGTGAAGGTAGCTGCTTTGGTTATCTGCACCCATACACTTGACACCTTCTGAATGGGTTTCTATTTCAACATTGGGAGGCTCTTACTTCTCTCCTGAGTAATGAACCCCCCTTAAGAGATGGCTACACGAGAGGTACCATGCAGGACCCGGGTCTTACCAGAATGTCTCCTTTAAGCATAAGGCCAGGCTCTATGGTGATGCAGATGCTGGTCTGGCTGTCACCTTGGACATTACTATGAACATCAGACAGGAAACATGTCGGAGTCACTCACAGGTGCTTTAGAATGATCATGACGAGCAGAACGGTTACTTAGAAGCATTCAGACCTGCACTGAAGGGGAGCCAGTCGTTTTACAGTCCTACAGTTTACCAATCAGCACCTGATTCACACCTGACATACCAGGTCATATAACTTGGTGTCTAAAAAATGCTTTCGGGTAGCAATAAACAGGTGAATAAAAAGGATCAAATATTCCCTCTGTTGTGCCCTGATTTACACACACTCACGCACGCACACACACAGAGTTATATATTTACAGTATGATGTAAGGACGTTCCATTCATTTCTTTTGGCCTAACCCTAACACCTGACACCCCTAACCCTTACCCAGCCTTAACCTTAACCATTAGTAACCCAACAAAATACAAGACTTTTGGCTATTTAGATATTTTGATTACATTCACAGATTTTTATAAAATTGAGTTTTCTCTTGTGGGGATATTCCCCCAGGGGACATTGTGTGCCCACAATGTGATAATAAATATTTACACACACACACACACACACACACACACACACACACACACACACACACACACACATACACATACACACACACTCTCAGCATTTGCTACTGAAGTTCTCAGTTTCCTGGGTGATTTTTCAATGGACTGATGTCATTCAGTGCCACTGATGTGTCAGAGTCCAACATCAATTTCAAACACTAAAGTAGCAAAGTTCTGTCTATTGTCATTACTGAAAGTTATCTTAAAACAAAGCACTTTATCAGACAGTACCCAATAATTCCACTCTCTTGAGGAATGTAGAGGTTTTTAAACAATGAAATCGAGATTGAGATTCTGTCCCTGGTCAGTGGAGTTACAATGTTGTGTGAAAGCCTGTGGATGCTCTGGAGACTGCTACAGTGTCCCCATTATTCCCTGCACCCCAAGTGCCTCCTGGGGGAGACCAGCAAGGCTTTGGTACTTAGTTCCGGCTCAAATATGAGATGCTGAATGCTGAATCATCCATTCATTTCTTGATTACTAACTATCTGTGTTAAAAAGAGAGAGTATCACTCTTACTAGATGCCAGAGGTATAGATGGGCTGCATAGCTTGATATATCTTCAGGAAAGGACAGCAACCTGGACAGCATGGCCACACAAAGAGGTTAGTGTCTGATATAAGGAGTCTGGGTACAGGAGGGGGTCCACCAAAGGTCCATTTGGAGCATTTCAGAACATCCTCGAGGTCTGTGGAAAGCTCACCTCCTCTGGACTCAAAGTCAGGGATACCATGCATGATGACATGATGCAGGAATAGTGGCTTGTTGTTGATCTTGATGTGGCCAGACAGCAGACCACTAAAGTATTGCACATACCTGGGATAGAGAGAGGGGCAGAGGAACATTGTTAACTAAGCCGTGACCACTTAAGTGCCCAATGTGCCGAGGTAATAGAGGTGGAAGCATGTCTGTCTTGTGTGTGAACTCGCACAAACCCTAACTAATGAAGCATTAGTCCACAGTGTACCTACATAACCCCAGGGCCTTGGACACAAAAGTCCAATGTTCACCTATTTTCCAAAGCCTTGTCCCCAAGAAGGAGCCACTATCCAAGAGTTCCCAAGGATCGGGACTATGATCAGCATGAAGTGGGGATGTTGATGTCCAAGCTGAGCTTTGCACAATGGAAACAGTTTCATGCTGAAGCATGTGAAGGGTGTTTTTAAAGAGAACATTAAAGTGGCTCACTAAATACTTGTTTGGCAATTCTGCTCTCACTAGCTTAATATCACATGTGCCACCCATAAGAATGGCAAACTGCTGGGCACTGGCTTCTGGGTAATTATATCTCAGTCAGGAAATAGTAACGCCGGGGCTCAACACTGCAGCTCCGTGCCAAAATCCCTCCAAAACACTTTACGTTCAGCTTGTTTAAATGGGGAGGGGATTTCTCAACGCTGATGCCAGCTAAAGCTGCACCAACACGCTTGGCCAATTTCTGAGCGTCAGCAGGGACACCAAAAGGGGGTAACGATGTGGATGTGCCTCAAGACACAACTGTGGAATGCAGAAAAACAGAAGGAAAGGAGTCTAATAACCAGCAGTTCAGCCCAGCTCAAAAACAAAGACTGAATAGTTTCCTTCTGTAAAAACGAGATCACTTGGTCAGCCTGCTTGGCGTTACAGGTGAGTAGGAGCAGAATGAGCTTCTCTTTGTGTAAGATCATATGAAAAGGAAATACGGTAAGAGGACCGGGATTAGATATTAACACTTAATAACCCTATGATATGAAAGTCTGCATGGACAGCAGGAAGCTGTACTCTGCTAATGGACCGAATGTTACATTTCCAACGATAACAGCTCTTTGCAATTTCGGCAATTAGACCTTATTTAGAGATAAGAGAACTGGAACAAAGTGAGCCACTGGAATGTATAGGCCAACAAGCAGAAGGAAAACTTAGGAGACATTAGGAGGAAGTAGAAGTTTGGAGAGTATTGTAAGTGCCACAAATCCCTCCTGGGGTCAAACATATTGGAAAACAGAAGCAAACTGTGAGAATAAGAGGAAGTGCAATAAAACTGACCTTTGTTGGGAGGGCTGGCCCACAGGAAGCACTTTGTCTTCATAGAAGTGCTTCATGGCAAACCTGTCCAAGGCCTTGTCTGCACTGCTTTTCAAAAGAAACCTCTTTCATCTCCCTGTCACACTCCTTAGTCATTTGCAGCATCAGAAGTCACCTGAAGCTCTGTTTTCCACACCATTGGTAATTTTACACTCAATAAACAAAATTCAAACAATGGCTATACAGACAGCCCTAAGTTCAATCTTTTTATCTGTACCAAGTGTATTGATTGACTGGGATGGGGTTATACAGTTTGGATGGTATCAGCTGAGCTTCTGCAAGCAGACAGAGCAGTGCTGAAAGAATGGCATGTGACTGCAGAATCAACGTCCATTTCCTGATTTTTTTTTTCATAGAATCATTCACCATCAAATAAATAACTAAGTCTTCGAGGTGAGGTACTGACCTGGCCGATATGTTGCTGTAATGCATGTATGCAGCCACCACAACCCCAGTTCGTCCACGGTTGCCCTGGACACACACAGAGAGGACATCGGATCAGACCCTGTGTAACAGTGCCTTGGAAACTGCTCCAGGGCTGCTGGATACAGGCTGAATCTCTCTCTAAACCCAATCTTTCATCATGTATTTCACTTTGGACAATTATAGCAAGCTATAGGAATACTGTAATATGTTCCACAAAACATTGGAAATGCCCTCTTTAAACAGTGTGGGGAACAATATGAAAATTGGTAAAGTACATTTAATCTACCAAGCTACCATAAATGTTTTCAAACTATTTACTGTCATTTCCTGCAGGGTTAAAGGTAAAAAATAGGTTATCACGTTGACTGTGTTCATCCCTTGACCCTTAGTATTAAACATAAATGATTACATTTGGCAAAACTTCACACAAACAAAACATACAGAGCCAGACTAGCCTAAAGGGCAGCCGATCCATTTGCTCTACACTGTTAAAATTACAGTGTTACTATACATTCAGTCCTTTGGCTGCATTGGGTAAGTCAGGCGATATCTTGCAAGAATTTGTTGAAATCCTGTTATTAACACAATCACCAAGCCGGTCTCCTGGGATGGTTCCTCCTCCACCCAGATCAGACGACACTTTGATGGGGACCATGACATTAGAACACAGCAATCTTACTACTGTAACTTCAGATTCATGACTAACCGTGAAGCCTTGCAAACAGTGGAGCGAAAAAATAGTGGGGTGGAAGGAAACAGCCTTAAGCAGACTCGAGAGCACCATCTGCTGTTTGGACATGTGGATGGGTATGATCTGAGTGTTCAGTTGCTGTACACCAGAGTAACTGCATTGTCAAATAAGCACTTTAACTCAGAATTGTACCATGTTTCACAATATGAAACATAATTCAGGGTTTTAAAGTAAAGAGCGGGGAGAGATGCATGCTGGGAGGAGAAGCTCCATACCTTGTTGTGTAGCACCACCACATTGTGAGGGTCTGCATTCAGCCAGGTGTCCATGGCCTTGCAGATGGTGCAGATCTTGTCCAGGGCTGGTGCATGGTGGTCAGGCCATCCAAAGTCCAGCACCTAGAGTGCCAGACAGAAGTGTGGAAGTTATAGGTCTGCACTAGTGACAAAAAGGTTTGCAAGTTCAGGTGGTAAATAGTCACACTGGAAACCATTTGAGGATATGTCAGTTCTGGAATAGTGCTACCATTGAACAGAGTGATCACCTTTGGGTTCAGCTTAGACAGGTCATGTCTCTTCTCACTGAGGTTGAAGAGCTGTGGGCCAGACAAGCATGTTCAGCCACAACACAGGATGTGGTGTCAACAAAGCAATTGCTAGTTATTCAACAGCAGTTTTAGAACCAATAGGGTGACAGTTGAAGAGGCCACAGTCTGGTCCTAGGAAGGGAAATGCTTAAGGGAGAGCGGCAAAGCATAAACCAAAATGGCTGCTAACGCAAGTTAAAATAGCGAGTCACGGTGAGGCTGGAGATGGGGCGGAGCCAGGCCACATTACCAGGTAGTGCGTCCCATGCTTTGACTTTAGCATGCAGGCCACTTCCTTAAGGTGAGCACTATGGCTGTGCTCCTCAGCACTGCTGGGGAAAGCGACGACAATGATGCGCTCAGTGATGTAGAGAAGATCCACATTGCAGCTTTCCTCTCCCTGGATAAGACTCAGCATCCTGTAGAGAACAGACATACAGTAGCCAAGCTCTGCCTTTATGTATGATTCTCATTATCTTTACTCATGCATAATTAGTCATACATTGTTTACTGTTTCATTACTACTCCTCCTCTATTAACACTGTTACTGATATTTTCAGTTAATATCCACTGGTAGTTTGTTCATGAGGTCCTTCTCTGGACGATCAGAAAGGCTGAAAAGGTAGACGGAGCGGTTGATGTCCCGCCAAAATAACCTGCTGCCATACACAACTGAATGCTTCTATTATTTTGTATACCGCCCTCTAGGAGGTTTGGGGGAGAATACACCTTAACGTACACAGCTATTATATGTACTTTCTTAACGCCATGATATGACAGCGGTAAGCCACTCTCTTTGACATTGAACATATTGGTGTAACAATTCGAAACAAGGTAGGATCAAAATGCAGACTTCCACAGTTTATTGTGAAGGAGTGTAGCACAAATTGTCATCTGATGAAAAAAAGCGTATTTCAAAAACAGCCTGCAATTCCAAAAAGCCAGAAGAGCAAAAGACAGACGGTACCAAATACAAAGACACAAGGCAAGAAACCACAAATTAGAATAAAGCTGGAAAAAAAAAGAATGAAGCTGGAAACAAACGCTCAGTACAGTGATACCATGCAATACCTTGCAAGCAGAAATACAGTGTCACTACTAAGATAATAGTAAGTAGTGGTTGACTGGCTGTGGTCAAGACAGGGGGACTGTATATTGAATTAAAAGTATCATGTGGCAAATGTGGAGACTTATTTGACATGCAATATAGTGAACAGAGTTTCAGTAAAACAATAAGGCCCACCAGGAGATGCAGGAAAGGCTCCAGACTAAAAATATTTGGTGAACTTCAAACATAGCGGTCTTTCCTTTTTGTTTCACTTAGTCAAATGCCGCTTAAGAGTTCTGAGTGTTTTCAAAAACACACCACAAATAGTCAAGATGAGTCATCGTCACATTGAAAAGCAGCCCCATGCCCCTTTAGTCCAGGACTTAGATTGCTGGCTTGAGATCCTGGGATCTGAAACGGAATGGCTATTGTACCACTAATAAGATGTGCTGAGATAGGCCCCCTGGTAAGTAAGGAACCTGAGATACCTGGCTCTTAGAAGCTGCTTCTTTATCTCATATGAAGGCATGAAACGGCTTGCTGATGCAGAGGCCAGCAAACAGCTGGACCGTCCAAACAATGATGAACTCTTTTTAACTGTGCCATGCCAGTAAATCAGATCTCATAGAAAAACTTAAAGGAAAATGTCCTAACTCTGCCTTTGTAACTATAGTCTGTTTGCCTTTTTTCAGTCAGAAAACCACATAATATTACTGCTGATTTTGTGTGCTTAACACCCCAGCCATCATGTGAATGTGGTGCCCAATGAGGCTGGCAAACAAAAAGAAAATATGTTTGCAAGACTGACTGTGGAGCCAGAGTCAGACTGGGAATCGTTATGAAAGGGGTGGATGCTGGATCTGACAACTGCTGTTCAGCATTCATATCTATGGGTGCATCTCTCAATCTGTGTGAAGCCATCTGGCATAAGTGCAGCAGAGAAACTCCTTCCTGGCATAACATGTCTAATCGAAATCAGGATGAAGGCACGTCATCAGGTACAGAATGGACTGAAACTTTGAGGCGCCCACCAATCCGGCGTTTGACCTGTCCATGAAATCCAAGCCTATGGGTAAGCTGAACAGTGACACTTGAGCAAAAAACCATGGACATACAAGCAAGGGGAGGGTGGGAATCCATACCTTGAGGGCCTGCGTCTGGATTCAGTGGAGGACTTAATCGAGCTCTGTAAGAAAACAGATTTAATAGGTGTTTTAAAGAATGGCTCCACAAGGCACAAATCACAGCTTTGGTAAGCTTAAGCAATTAGCGATACTGACACTGAATATATGAACAATGAACAATGGGGTATGGTTAAGATGAAACTGGTCCTCCCTTTGAGCTGTAATAGCCTATAGCCTTTACTCATCAGGAAAGGCCTTACACTATATGTTGGAATATTGTTTGTGGAATTTGCTCCCATTCAGCCATAACAGCATTTAAGAGGTTGGGTATTGATGTTGGGCCATCAGCTCCCTTTCTGTTTGTGCAGCCTACCACTTCACAACTGAACTCATGCTGCTTCTAGATGTTTCCGCATCACAATCCACTTTCAGTGGGCCAGGGCAGAAATTTGACAAACTGACTTGCAGGAAAAAAGGCATCCTGTGATGGTGCTACAATGAAAGTCTCTAAACTGTTCAGTATGATCGATTTAACTGGCAATGCTTGTTGATGGATATGTATGGCTGGGTACTTTACTTAATTATACATCTGTGTCACCTGAAGTATCTGACTTAATTAGTCAGTTCCACTAATTAATGGATGCGTCCACATACTTTTGGCCATATCGTGCATATCTGTTTATTTATGCCCTGTGGTCGGGTTCAGGGGGACAGTTCCACCAGCCCACAGGAAGATGATGTGGAATGATTTATGCAAACAAATCCCTTAAATATTTACATCCTTCATAATTTAGTAAATTGATCAATTGTACAACTCTTGTACAACCATTTAAGCCCAATGCATGGATGCACAGATGGACACTGGAAGGCCGAAGGAAACCCAGAGGAAGTCCAATAGACATCTGAATAAAATGTAGAAAAAACTGAGGAAACACAGAAAAAACCTACAAGATCCAGAAGAAACCTAAAGGAAGCCCAGAGAAAATTGAGGAAGCTCTGAAGAATCCCAGAGAAAATTCAGATGAAGCTCTGAGGAAACCCAAAGGAAGTCCAGAGGACACTCAGAGGAAGCCTATAGAAAGCCCAGAGGAAGATCACAGGAAACCCAGAGGAAACCTCAATGAATCATGTTAACAATTACTCCCATCTGCCCCTCTTTTCGTGGTATGATGCAAGATTCAGCTGTATCTACTGTTTGTTTCTGGCTGAACCTTTCAACACGTGCCTAATAACACAGAAGACACATTAACAATAAAATGTTCATATACAGTGTAATAGTATGCAGTCAGGGTTGGATATGGCCATAACTTTATTGTAACTTGAAGACAAATTAATTCGTTACGAACTAAAAACACGTGCAGTTGTTGAATAATAAACATTGCAGTAACAACAGACAGTTGGACAAGAAACATTTCATTTACCCAAGATTCCTCTACAAAAGAACTGCTCCAGCACATGAGCATCCACAATGCCTCAGGCATGGACCCTGAATCAACCTCCACAATGAGGACCCTAGGGGCTTCCCTTATTGCCACACTCTATGGTGTTATAAAAGCCAGATGTGAGTATTGCTTACAGACAGGAACAGTAAATGACCCAGAGAGAAGTTGGAAGGTATATGAAAAAATGAAAAGCTGTAGATAGAGGAAGAAAGAAGACAAACACACACCTCCTAAGGCTCTCTAGATCATACCTCTTTAGATCATTAACCTTCATTAGATACCTCTCTAGACCCATCCATTAATCAACCAACCTCCTGATCAATACCATCTGCAGGCATTCCTGTTCCATCCCCTGGGCTCTACTTTCTACATGTACTCCTGTTCCATCCCCTGGAACTTTTGCAGGTATTCTTGTTCCATCTCATAGGCCTTATCATCTGCAGATACTCGTGTTCTATCTTGTGGACCCAATATTCTGCAGGTTCAATTTCTTGTTCAATTTCATGGAATCTACTTTCGACACAGACTCTTACTCCATCCCTAGACCCTATGCCTTCAGCAGGTACTTCTGCTCAATTTCCTTAGCCCTACCTTCTACAGGTACTCCTGTTCCATCCCCTGAACCCTACCTTCGGCAGGCGTTCCTGTTCCATGTCATGGATCCTACCTTCAGCAGGTGTTCCATTTCCTTACCCCTACCTTCTACAGGTACTACTGTTCCATCTCCTGAGTCCTACCTTTTGCAAGTACTCCCCTCCCCATCTCCAGACTCTCTTGACAGAGGAGAAGTGTCTTCGCAGGGAGCCTAGGGAGCTTATTGCAGAGGCCTTGCAATTTCTGCTACTGTTCATTTCTTTCAGGAAAGTCTTGTAACTTCAGACTGGAGTTGTTCACTAGATGCCGCATGCTTGCAGATCATCTATAGTGCAATGATCAGCTTCTCTTCTCCCCCCATCTATCTTTCGCTCCTCCCTCTGTCATGCAGAACATCCCACCCTCTTTAACCCTGTCATGGCAGCCTTGGCACCCTCCCCTGTGCAATCTGTTCAACATTACAAGGCTCGCTAAAGCTCTCTTTAGACAGCTATGAAGCCCCTCTTAGTTGTCATGAATTTACGAGCGGTGCTGGAGCATTTCTCAGAGAATGTACTGGAAAGTCAACTCAGTGCTTTGTCTGTGGTGTAGACCGCACAGGTGATTTGGACACGGTGGCTAACATTAACACACACGGGAGAAAAGACGAGAAAAAAAAATTTAAAGAGAGAGTATGAGGGTCATTCTTGAGAAAATGAAAAAACATCTTCATTTAAATATGAAAGTTAAAAACTGATATGAAAAGATTAGGTGCATGTTTGGAGAAGAACATCCAAGGGCTTCCTGCAGCATGTCTGCTCTGGAAGACCTACAAGAATTACCAAGATTTGGGTCAAAGGGATGGGACCTTGGAGGTGACCTGTTCAAGGAATTTTGGGAAAGTCTGGGGAAAATGTCCATGAAGACTGAACCAACGAAGGGGTGATGCTCAGAAAAACTTCACAATGACAACCACACTTAGACCCACGGGATAAAAGAGCCTCTAACACATTAAAACAATCACAGCGTATCAACTGAGACACGCCCCAGAGTTACAACGTCCCATGATGCCTGTGCAGTCTACTCCAGCTAAGCTCTACTGTTCTGTCGAAGTGGAACGGGTTTGATTACATGTGTAGATTCTCTAAACCTTAATTTTGACTCAGTGTCTTCCTCTCTGAGTAACAAAATGTGAAGTAATGGACGTACACAAATAGTGTGATGATATATGACACCCAAATCATAATTTTGGCCTATTTTAACCTCTTGTTTTTGAAACAAAACACATGAATCACAATGTGCATAGTGGAGGTGGGGGGTATGTATGTAACTTAAGTAACTACTCACATGCGTTTCCTTTTGTAACTCAATCAACGAGCACATGTTGTTAAACGCTTCTGATGTTCCTCCACTACCCTGCCCCAGTGCAGAAACACAGACGTTTTACTTGTGTTTAGCTGAAGCCATTGCACAGATACTGGGCAATCGGGTTTAGAAAAACAACTAGTCATATTCATTAAAAAATGAGAACATAAAATAGGTATTCGATAAAGATCAGTGTCCACTTATTTCTATATATATATTTTATGCTATATTACTTCGTCCAATTACTTTTGAGCTGCTGATAATGGGGGGAGTCTGTGAAAAATGGCTGTAATTTCTGAAAGCTTAATGCAATACCTCTGTTAAACCAATTAAATTGAAGCTGAAAGTCTATACTTCTGTCACATTAATTGCTTAATTTCAAATCCATTGTGGTGGTATATAGAGAGAAAATTACAAAAATTGCATCAATGTCCAAATACTTATGGACCTAACTGTAAGTGAAATGTTCAGTGTTCCAGGTTACTCTGACTCAGCGTCATAACGATGTCGTTGAAGCGCTGACTCTGGTTTTATTTTGGACGTACAGTCGAAATTTACATTCACAGCTCAGTGTTTTGTGCCTTCGGAGATCTCTGGTTTGGTGATGTGTACTCATCTGGAATTTCACATAGCACAGGCCTGTGTGCCCCGGATTGACACAGAGCCCACAGTTAGTCATACACAGCTGTGGTTGGGCAGGGACAGGGAATGGGAATGGGTGGTAAGCAAGGCGTTACATGTCCTTGGACCACAGCCGTACACCCTCCTCTAGCAAAAGGGAGGCTTTACAAAGCCTTACAGCCAGCAGCATTAGGGATTTTGGGGATGAATCGAGAGAAAAGTCTGGTAGCTCTAGCAGTAAGGTAGCAGGATAGAGAAAACCACACATGAATTTATTCATCATCTATCACTGTGGGGACCTAACAGTGAGCCTCTTAAATGATCTAACAATCTTAATTCCAACCCAACAAATGTCAATAATAATCACAAGTGGTGGTATTCTGGCAAATTCGTGACCGTTAGCTATGGGCCTCAAACAGCACCCTTATACAGTACACGCTATCAGCTGATTTGTCTCCTGATTATAAAAATGCAACTATTTCTGAGTTTTGGCTTTAAGGCAAAATATGCTATAAATCATCAGTGGCCCAGGGAAATACGAAATATCACAGGAGACACAGAAAGCTTAAAATAACTTAAATAATGTCCTGCTGGTTAAATAACCCACCCAGAGAATTACAATAACATTCTAGAATCCAGTACAAGAGACATTTAGAGCCTAAAAACCTCCATAATAATCTTCTTGCTACAACATGAATCCCTATGTTAGTAAGCTTGACTAACTGCAGTCCTGAACATGGGCAGTCACGTTAGTTACATTAAGTGACAACACACTTAGGGTTGCTGGGCCCTTCTGCCACATGTAAGACAAAATGGAAGATGAGCTTACCATGGTATCAGCATGTCTCAGGGGGATGAGGTGACCTGGAGGCTGGGAAAAGGAGAAGAGGAAGAAGGGAAGGTGAGACAGGTGTTCATCTGTGCAGGCAGGAAGACAGAGAGACCGCAGAACCACCTGCTGAGTAACAGGAGGTTAAGCAGCTGATGTTGGAAGACAGTCTGTGTAAACAGCACATGATGAGCATGAGTTCTGTGTGGGACCAAGGCCTGAACGATCACACTGATCAAAAGTCAGTCCAGTCTCCGATAATACCATCGCACTCTCCCAAGGAACTCAGTGTGAGAGTGAGTTAACTGCATCCCCACAAAAATCAGTGCAAATATGCATTTCCTAATAAACAGAAATCCATACAGTACATCAAGCCATGCCAAACTTGGCTATGAAAGTCATATTCCTGCTGTACAATCAAGTAAGATTGTGCCAACAGTATGCCAAATGTGTACCAGCAGTGTGCCAACTGTGGCATTTTGAAAGAATCCACCTGCCCATTAGGATCACAGTAACTGTCAGCCTGTCCTGTGAGACATGGTCTGCAATTGTAGGGTTCACTCGGGAAGTAAGCCACAGACCCACACAAAATCCAGTCAGGGCCCTCACCTGGCTCTACCCTTCCCCCTAGTAGTCCATTGGAATCTTTTTCACAGCTCTCCACTCTCAAATACAAACCTTTCCTTTCCTTTTTCCTCTCCTTTATGAAATCAAAATACAGTAGGTTATATCCTATACCATATCCTTTGCTGGGCCAGGAAAGGCAGCACAGGAGAATAAGGGGAGGGACTGGCATACAGCACATTAGCACATAGCATATCAACACAAGTGGAGATGTACGTTGCTCCTGATGGAACCTCTTTATCCCTTTATTGCTGAGAAGCATGAAATATGGGCATGGCAGGAAGTGGGAGGGGCACCTACAATATTAAAGAAGTGGTACAAGTATAATGCAGTCCAGAGTCACCTACAGAAAGGATACACCTGCATATCCTTGGAAAGAGTTAAAATGGATGAAAATAAAGACTGTACAAATCATTCTGTAAATCATTTTTAAAGGGTAATTCGAGGGAAAATGAATCAAGTACAGTATTTGGATATTAATGCTTTCACTGCAACCAAAATTCCACAAACCTTACTTAAAAAAACCACTTTTATTAACCCCCATATGTTTTCTATCAGATTAATGTCTTTACTGGCAATTCCCTCCATGAATCAGAGTTATTTCTTTAAATGTACATATAAGCTTTAAATAGAACAAGATCAAGGTTATTCAGTATGGGCAAAGCAAAGGACTGAGTAAAGGAAAGTGAGACACAGGAAATGCTACCTCCTACAGGATAAAGGATAAAGATACAGAGGTGGCACAGAGACAGGACACACTGCCTCCTACAGGATAAAGGAGACAGATAGAGGAGTTGCAGAGCGACATGACACACTGTCTCATACAGGGTGAAGGAAAAAGATACATGAGTGGCAGACACACAGGACACACTATAGGCCAAAGAACAGACAGGATTGGCAGGACTTTACACTTAACCATTCGGACCAAACATTGCCTTAAAATCACCTAAAAAGGGCATGAGATCTGGTGCCACCCCCACCATCTCAGTTGCTTCACACCCAATTAAGGGCTGATTTACAGCTAGCCGGCGAATACCTAAGCAATCTGACTACAGCTCAGCCAATAAATAAGCTGCTCAAAATTCCAGTGGTGTTAAAACTAGAGTAAGCAAGCTGCCGCCATCTTAATGGAAGTTCCCCAACTCGCAGTAAACGGTCCAGCAGACTGGGTTTGCTGTGACTCGAGGCGTGGAGGCACATTCCCATATGTATCTGGGTCATGGTGAGGTGTCACACTTTGTGAGCTCCCAGTTAGCATTCAATCTGCTTCACTCTCAGGCCTGGGGATTTGACCCTGACAAAGCAGCAGAGGCTGCTGTGCCTGAGTGTCACACGCAAGCCTGATCAGCCGTTGGACATAGCTCCTCTCAGTGCATACACCATAAGGCATTGACAAGAGGACTTCTTAATGCAGAACAGTCCTCTTAGGCCTTTCATTCTGGAACCTTCTCTACTTTGTGCTGCTCTGCCTTATGTTCTCAGAACAATAGACCTGCACCTAAGTGGCCTCCTCATGTCCTGATGGCCCAGCTGAGGACAGAACAAAGTGACATCAAATTTTCAGACAGGCTGGACAAGCCGGTCCATTATCAAAAAATCAAACACAGAAGAAAGCTAATTGACTTCTCACCAGAAAAAAAAGTTGTGCTATTATGCTTATTAGCATACAGGCACAGGAAAAGACAGATAATTATATAAAAGAATCCACCAGTCCACCCATCCCCGCATTCATCCATCCTCAATGTGCCACTGGAGGGGCCAGTAGTCTTTTTACAAATTACTGCTACAAACTCTGTGCTGTTATTGAAATAAACAGCTTGAATTTTATGGCATATTCAGAACTACAGACATAAGGATCACATACATTTAGGAGTATGTCTTAAGCCCACTGTGTGATGTGTACTCATGTCATAAGCCCACTGTGCAATGGTGTACTCATGTCATAAGCCCAATGTGCGATGGTGTACTCATGTTGTAACCACCAGTATCTTATATGTATATGTGATACTCAGACATCAGAAACCAGGAGGCTCAGTTTCTGAAGGTGGAGAACCAGATCATGTGATGAAGGCTTTCTTATAAACAAGCCATGCTTTACCATAACTGATTAAGGTGTGTGTGGTTCCCATCCAGGCTGTACCTGCAGCAGGGTCCTACACTTCCCAGCATGAAGAGTGAACCATCATGATCCGAACAAGACAAACACTGACTGAAATGGATGGATGGATGGATGGATGGATGGATGGATGGATGGAAAGAAAGCCATATTACTTGTGGGAGGAGTTGTGACTGACATGCTTTCATTGTCAAATAAAAAATGATAAATCATGTCTGTTCTCATGGAATAAAAAACAGCATGGACAATACAGCGCTTAAAAATGTTGTTGCTACCAGAATCATTTCACCCCACAAGGACATTTCCACCCTTCTGTCAGTTTCCCTTTGTAAATATAACTACTGTTGTCCTTGTGCTCCTTGTCTGTTTTCTCAGCTGAGTTGAGTTTGGCTGCCTCATATCTCTAGCCAATATGGTCTTCAAGAAGAGCACATTGGCATGTTCCAAAGCTGAGCTTGTCTAAGTCATCACAGTGTGAACAATTAGAGCCTCTTTACAACTTTTCCTGGCAAGGAGGGGACTGAATGGAGTCCAATGAATGGAGGATCATATGCAAATGACCTCATTCAGTGGCTGGTTCATCGCTTAGCTGCCCAGGTACAGCATAAGCTCGGAAGAGTCCTTCGTAAATCTGTGACATCACATCATGAACAGATCTGTGACCATGCTGACCCATTCTGTAGGTGCTGCAAGGCCCATCCTTAATGTTAGATTTGCCGGTTCTTTGTGACCAGTCTGAGCTTCTAGCTAACATCACCCAAAGCCTGTCGACTGCTTCTGGTCTAATCTTTGGTTTACTATTCACAGACTGCCAACAGTGCTGGGCAAGAGCGCCTGCCAGATAATAAAGTTATGTCAACAGAACAGGCATCACATATCCCTGGAAATGAGTCCCTGGAACCCATTTGAAGAACAGCGAATGCTCTGCTGACAGCTGACAGTCAAGAGCAGACGCTTTCTTAGCCAAATACAAAAGCAAATGCAGAGAACAGGTGATAAAAAAATGCTTCAGGATGCCTTTGTGAGTCTCTACTTTCAACCAAAAAAGGCTGGGCCTCTCAGATATGTGCTGTTTGTGTCCAGCTCAGACCTGAAACCCACTCTCAGTACATGCGGAGGAACTCTCCTAGGCGAGCTGTTTGTTGTCTGAACGCACCCAGCGGCACATGCCACAAAGGACAGACTTCCCAGAATCCTTAGAGTTTGGCGAGCGAGACAAGTGAGCTCAGTCCTGGTCAGACTGCCTGGTGCTTTGCGCAATGGCTGCAGTACCAGCACACGGTAAACAGTCAAGCAGCAGTTGTAAATGTGACAGAATAAAGCAGTCTTACCAGCTCATAGTTAGCAGTCGGTACACAGGGCGCGTTAACCTGCAAGGCAGAGGGATGAAATAGTCAGGTTTTAATTTCAATCTTCTCTCTCCAGGGAAAACCCATGCCTCTAGGTATCTGAGCTGAGGGCACTGCAGCGGGAGGGCTGGTACACACCAAAGGCTGGTGTGCACTCACTTTCCCATGCAGTTACAGCACAGGCCAGGCAGTATGCAGGCTTCTTCGTGCAGTTAGGATGATGTCTGTCAGAGGAACACAGGCTGGTCCCCCAGAGATGAATCAGGTTTGTAGGTACTACTCTCATAAGAAGAGAGGCATCGTATTAACTACAAGGTTTGCTGCTTCATATATATTTGCAGTAGGCTACAGGTATATAACCTAATTTTTGTGTCTACTGAAGATATAAGTATTGACTTGGGTTCAGCTAAAAGCTAAATAAATCCATTACTTAGTGGCCAAGGACACCAGGTAATCCATCATATTAAAAGTCATTATTGATGGTGGCGCAGTCCTGAGTCTCAGGGTTTCTTTTGTGGTGTTATCATCAGTGGGTATGATATATCATGCGTCACACCATCGACTCTGAAACAATTCAACCATGACCTCTTGTTCAGTAGCCTGCTGCAGGCCCCAGTCTGGTCCACTGCAAACCAATGAGCTTGGAAATTCGCTGCAGTTTGAAGCTTCCGTCCGCTTCCGACAGCTGCAGTTGGACTGTATAACTAGGGCTGCAGTGTTGCTGCATGCATTTTAACCTGACATAGCTGATGACTTTGTTGAATAAACAGGATAAAGGCAGATAATGACTGACCCTGTAATCAGCACATCGAGATTAATCGTTTCCTGAGGATCTGAGGACCAACATGGTGTGCTGATGATCTTAATGTACTGAGAACACAAGCTGAAGAATAAGCCAATATCTCTCCACTGCATGTCTTTTTTTACACTCATTCCATATTTTTATATCTCACTTCCATAGTTTAAGGTAAAACAAACATCTAGATAATAAAAATATAAGCACACAGAAATAGTCACTTTTGTGTCATTTTATCAGGTATCGTCAATAGCTCTACTCCCTAGGATAAAGAGAAAGAAGACTTTTTTAAGAGCTAAGAAAGTTTCCAGACTCATGCCAATGAGTTTAAATACAGAGCTGGGCATTTAGAGCAAGTTTAGATCATTCTTTCATAATGAGCAGTAATGATCCTGGCTCTCTCCCCGGTTTCTTTTCATGTGTGGCAAATGAACGGTTGAATCAGTCATGATGGAACTGTGGTGATGGCAGCATGGAATTCCATGAACATGGGTAATTAAGAAATCACTACTGAACTGTGTCATTAGCCGTGTTGGGAATGTTTGGCATTTCCCTAGGATCCTGGCAGCAAGCCGTTTGCAGCGCAAACAAAATTATAAAAAGCAGAAACGTTCTTGGCCCATGACTCACCGAAATGTCCAAGTCTACACTTTTATACATCTATTAATGGCATCACAACATTTAGGGGAACGTGTCTGTAACCCAGAGGCATCAAAACGTCACTGTGCCTTCCACTGTGGCTATTACACACTTTTCAAAATCCATGTTTTACAATAGCTTTGGAATCATATCTCCACATTACGGTATCCATGGGGAATTATGGAAGGTGTCTGGAGTCTGACCTTGGAGCAGTATTTGACAAATGACATCCTAACATGCCAAATAAAGCTCTCTCTGCAAGGTCTGCCATCCAGGGAATCTTCAGTGTGAACGTTAGACCTAATCTTAACCCAAACCCTAATCCTAAGCAGTTCCAGGCTTTGCTCTTCAAGAAAGCTACTTGCTCACTAAATTCTCCTGAGACACCAGACTGAGGCTGTAGCAGCTATCAGCTAAATTCTCTTGGCTTCAAGCAGAAAGCAAGTAAGCACCAATCAGGCAGTACAGCCATGAAAACAGGTTTCAGCTAAGGGTCCTCCTTAACACAAAGAGCACATGACAGTTTAAAGTGCTGACATTTAGTCACATCTCACCGAATAAACTTCAAAATATCTCATCTCACCAAACTGCTATATGAATACCACACTTCGACATGTGTCAAACCTCGGGGCTATAATTACAATGCTTTAAGTTATTTTAACTGTAACTGTAATCTGCATTTACTTGCAACATAATCTATTTTAGTGTATGTAGATAATCTTACTAATGTTTATCATGGGATCCCTTACTGAAGATGTTGACTTTAGAACAAGCAAACCACAGCAGACTCCTTTAGGAGCTTACAGCTGCAGACTAGGGTTCAGAGATCTGTTTCCTGGAGCTCTCAATTACATAGTCCACCAGTGTATTTAAATGTATAGCTAGATGGGATCAGGAGGAAATAATGGTAGTAACTTCAAGAATTGTTCTGCAGTAGAAATCTAAGGAACATCTCATGGACATCTGAGGAACATCTAGAGCTTCACCTTCACTGAATAGTTTTCCTTCCCATCATTCTTTCTTCCTCCTTGCGATGGGGCTGTTTTATTTAGAGTAACCGTAAGGCCTGTTTCTGTGTGTACTACTTGTGTCTCAGTTTAGACAGAAAAGTTCTACCATAAAAGGACTTTTGGATCAGAGGGTTCTGTTGCACTGGATTGGGTGGGGCTAGAGTGAAGTCATAGACTGACCCCTTCCTACCATGTTGACACTCGTGCAGAGAAAATGAGATGATTGAGTAAAGCGTGTGAAACGCCCTCTTCCTTTCTGCACACCATTCTTTGTGAATGACCATGATCCATTCCCATGTGCAAGTTTTATATACAAGGTTCAAGGTTCTTGAAAGACACTCAATGTGTCTGAGTTATATACCTTATCACATTTCACATATTTTGGGTGATGTTCTTGGCTGTGTAACAATCTAACACAAGAGGAAAAACCAACAGAAACAGTTACCCATAGGCCTAGAAAGGTGGTAGAGAGCATGGCAACCCTGTGAAACTGGATTTGATCCTGACTCTGACACATTTAGTCTGTGACAAGGAAAACACAGTTGGAATGGAGTGAAATACTGTCAGCTCCTACTGTGTTATTGTGTTGGCGAATCCAGCTGCTAGTATTTCAAGAAGAAGCTGGATTCTGAAAGCACACACATTGGAAAGGGGGTGTCTTTAATCAAACCTTTCTTGAGATGGAGAGGACATAGTATGTTAAGAGGAATGCTGGGAATAACTTACATTTCAGACTGGGATACACGGAGAAAATTGGAAGCATAGCCATGAACCCTGAGAACCACAAAGTATCATGAGCTGAAGCCCCAAAGTCACACAGATAGACAGCCAAACCCTAACCTACAGCCAAATGGACAGAAAGGCTACAGTCCTCCCTTTCACACATCGCCATGTGTGGGAATATGTTCCAACTTTGTCATTGTTTCAACCTTCGGCGTGCTAAAGATTCTTGAGATACACAAGATTCTCCAGCGGAGACCTGCTAAGTTACCATCAGGAAAAGCAACTTCTTGGGAAATTTGGAAAGGAAATCACTGCTTCAGTTAAACCTGCAGGATACAAAAACAGAGAAAGGTGGCATTACTGCTTCAGTTGACCCTGTGAGATGATGGACTCCATTGGAAAGGCTCAAAAAGCCAGCGATGACTGCCCCTTCAGGCTCAGTTTGGGTGTCGGAGCATGAAGCTGTGAATCTGAGCTTACAAAAACGGTATGCCCATTCCTTTAGTGGGGAACTCAAGAATGAGGACATGAAAACTTCTCTACTCCAGCATAAATATTTGGCATCTGATAAGCTTCATAACACTTCTTTCATAGTAATTTTAGAATTTTGACATGGAGTAAAACATTGCTACGTGCCTGAAAATATTTTGTGTCATATTTCAGCACAACATTAGCCATGTAAGGAACAAAGTTTGCTGTGTTTTTGAGGAGAGCTGGCAGAAAGTTTTCCTTTAGCTTGATGAGGTTTGAAAAATAAACACAGTACGCAGCCAGAGAGACTAAAGAAATGCACCTTACATACACAAACCACAAAAAATCAACCTGTTTATAGGTCAGTTGCCAAAGTGAAGGTGGACTAAAATCTGATTCTATGACCTGAAAAGAAGTGAAGGGACAAAAATGTCTATAAGACCAAGGGACATGAGAGAGGGCCACTTCACTAAGGGGGTCGTTTAGAATGCTTGGCTGAGGAAAGCAGCCCTGCCGTCATTCCACACCAGCCCAGCCTCACAGTGTTTGGCACACGGTTTCCTGGCTTTATCATGCCAGGCGGGACATAAATCAGAGGCAAAAGCAAACAAGAGTCGAAGCGGGCCCCATGTACCCCAAACATCCCACCGGGAAGGCTGTGTCCGATAAGGACTGGCCAGCAGCAACATACTTCACATAGTGTTCAGAAGGCAGAGCGTGCGGAGAGGGCCTCGCACATCCCAGGGCACCGCAGCAGGGAGGGATCTTCAGGAGGAGAGGGTCCATGGTAAGCTTAGCCATCGTTGGGTGAAAGTCTGCTGTGTAAGTGATTCTGGTTTCCATCACTACAAAGACGGCATTTACCTGCTGGCCAGGCAGCAGCTCGTTACAATTGGAGATGCGCATTTGCTTCCAGGCGAGGTACGATGGCTCCTCACCTCACCACTTCTCAAGCTTCATGCCTATTGCTGCTCCCTGACAAGAAATCCAGAACTTCCCTCACAGGTAAATTTCGAAAGCATCATCCATCAGCAGGGAAGCCCAAATATGACCCCTGGGAACCCACTGGAGCTGGAGATAACTCAAAGCAAAACAGAGAAGCTCTGCCAAAATGAAGCACCTAAGCTAGGCCAGGGCCTTTAGCAACTCAGAAGGCCAATAGGTAACCACCAACACCCTGCAATGGAGCAGCAGTGGTAGCTAAGGAGCTATCACTGAACACACATACAGAGATACGCAGGCACAACTAATAACGGTCTTGTAGACCTTCACATACGTACACCCTCACATACACACACACACACACACAAACATGCCTCCTCAAGATGAAGGCATTATACCAGTCCAAATATGGCATCTCACATTCCTATAATATGTCATCCCTTTAAAATGCCACATTATTCCAACTCGTGTTTACCTCCATGGATGTCTTCTCCAAACCCTTTTCCAAGCTTGGCTAAGGTCCCAGCAGTAAAATGCTGCTGGCAGGAGCAGGCAAGAGGATGCAAGTAATGTCAGCACTAGTGGTAACAAGTAGTTTTGGCTCTGACATTACTTACTGTCTGTACTATCACACCAAAACCTCTACAATCAGACCAGAGTCTGCACAATAACACCAGGTCTTCCTCAATCAGATCAGGCCCTCCACAATGAGACCAGGACCTCCACAATCAGATCAGGACCTCCACAACGAGACCAGGACCACCACAATCAGATCAGGACCTCCACAATCAGACCAGGACCTCCACAATCAGATCAGGACCTCCACAATGAGACCAGGACCACCACAATCAGATCAGGACCTCCACAATCAGACCAGGACCTCCACAATGAGACCAGGACCTCTACAATCAGATCAGGACCTCCACAATGAGACCAGGACCTCTACAATCAGACCAGGACCTCCACAATCAGATCAGGGCCTCCACAATCAGACCAGGACCTCCACAATCAGATCAGGGCCTCCACAATGAGACCAGGACCTCTACAATCAGACCAGGGCCTCCACAATCAGACCAGGACCTCTACAATCAGACCCGGACATCCACAATCAGATAATTTGCTCCACAAAAAGATCATTTCCTTCAAAATAATGTCATAAATACAAAAAATAACAGCCGGTCATCCACTACAACATCAGGAGCTCTTCAGTAAGAACAGGCCCACCTCAATCAAACCAGAAACCTCAGCTCTCAGATCACAGCTCCTGGACTGCTGGTACTTCCACTCATACTAGGCTAAGTCTGCATGAAGGACAAGTTCATTGTCATACACAATTTTACAATAATGCTAATATTGACATCTGAAGCAGAATGCACAAAAAATCCCCAGCAAGAATATTCGCAAAATAATATGATGGTGATGTAACTTTTTAATGTTTACTGAAACAATGGAATTAAGCTATATGACTTTTACCCAAGAAGACGGCAGCCCTGGCATTAAAAAAAAAAACAAACTCCCACCTGTTTAAATACTTGTTTGACATGGTCTATAATAAATAATTATGGCTTCATTGCTCATGACTCACACACGTTTTACAACTGAACAAGCAAGACAAAATGTAAAACTTTGCCTTAAGGAAGATATTTTGAGTCTGAACATGTCTGACATCTATTAACAAGCTGTAGAAATTCCAGTTTTCCACCTCATAAATGACAGACATTTAAGCTTATTCTGTCATGAAACAGAAATGTGTTCTGCAGTACTAAGAAACCTAACTTTGTATTATGATACTGAAAATTTATACTGGTTTTTAAAAATTGCTAAGCATGACTTCCTAGAGTAAAATCTTGTTTGGATATTTGCAAAAGATTAAAAGAACATTACACTGTGGAATATATTCTGCGATTCTTCACATGATAGAGTGGAGGCCCCTTAATCCCAAACAGAGTCAGTGAAGAACCTCACTCACCCCTGAGGGCTGATGCCCGGTCACTATAGAGAGTCATGTTAAAGAACGTTCTACGTTTCCACTAGGCTCTCTGACACCTATCGTAAACCCTATTCACCATCCAGTAAATTGTTTTTAACTTATCAGACTACTTCAGCCAAACCCATGTTTGCGTTTCTGACATATAGACCATGGCAGGAACGACTTTATACTCAAACCAACTTTATTTTTCTTTCCAATGAAGTTTTTTTTATATATTGCTTTTTTCTCAAAACTATGTATTAAGTATGTACAATTATGGCTAAAGCACTGCAGTCATTAAAGTGGTCAACAGGCTGCCAGCATGAGATTAGATTAAGTACAATACAGCACAGAGCATCGTGCATTACTTTTTCCTGCATTAATGATCCCAAACAGCCAACATGTTTTTATCATTACAGGCCTTTCCGGTTTGAGTCCAGATCTGCACCTTTTCATTAGGCAGCATTAACTCCTTTCAAGCAGCCTCGGCAACCTGAATATCACATTTTGTATCAAAATAGGAGTCTACATGTTGCTCCTAGTTACTCTGGAAAAACTCTGCTCCTAGTTTCTCTTCTCCTCAAAGTAGCTGGAGGGTGACCCAAGCAGTCAGTGAGCAGTTACATGCAGAACTTTCCCATGTGTGGAACCTCAAGTCATTTTCATTTCTGCTGAAATGCTTTGTGAAATGACCATGGTGTGGCACACAATGCGAGTGAACATGTTCTCAAATGCTGAGGTGGCTTGTGAGAGGACAGATAATGCCTGGTCATCCGATGTCAAGAGCTGTTGTGCCCACAAACAAAAACCTGGCCCTCACCACCACACCACCTACTGTCCAAGAAAGAACATGAACTCAATCCCAGCCAGTTCTATGTGCCATGGCCCTCATGAGTTCCCACATTTGCCCTCTGTTTTTCCACCGTCTTGAGACAGCATGCTTTCATGATCAAAGCACACCTATTGTTATACAGCACCATAATTTCAGAGTCACAGCCTTAGGGTTTGTCTGCTGGTAAACTCTGGGGAGGGAATAGAAACAACCACAGAGGTACTCAGCACCGTCTCCACCAGGGTACACAGTCACATTCAGGCCTGTGAGCACCAGCTTCACAACTATGAAGCAGAACAAAAGCCCAGGCAAAGAAAGAAGGATGAAAACGGAGCATAACACCTCCCAATATAATAGCTGCTCTGCATGTGTTTGTTGAGCAGATACCCAGACTGACTGACACTGGATATAATGGTTCACACAGGCTGGTTTCTACTCCAGGCAAATTGCACCCCGCCGTGAGGTAGGGACCAGCTTGATCCAAGGCCCTGGGTCCATGCCTCTCGCAGAAGGACAATTCCCAGAGTTTCACTGCCAGCTCAAACATCCAGGTTATCCACACCGGAAGCTCTGCCCACACAACCCCCTCCCCAGGGAATAGTGCCGACCAGATCCTGATATGAAAATACCAGGATAATTACAGAGCGACAAGATCGCCTCTCAGGGCGGGAGTGGAAAGAGGTACGTGTGACTTTAATGTGCTGAAGCTCTTTGTCCCCTGCAGTGCCTCACTCACCATTCCTCTCTGTAAAGCTCTACTCTCCATCGTCTCTCTGGCCTCTTTCACCATGCTGAGGGACAGATGGGATGACCCACATCCCTTGCATGGAGACCGCTCCCTAAAAGACCAAAGTTTCCAGACACATCACGTCACAATTTTTGAGGAGAAACATCTCCAAGAATATTACCCAGGATTCCAGGGAGAAGCACAGAGGAAAAACACGCCTGGTACATTCAGGAACTCAATGTTTCTCACATCAACAAATTTAAAGGAGTCAAAGTTTTCCAGATCCCCCCAAAGGCTGTACAGCAGAACCTCAAATGTAGCACATAGTGGTTTATTAGTTTATCCCACATATCTTTGTCATGGTACTACAGCGTTCTAGGGTTTTGAGGAAGCCACTAAAATGACTCCTGCTATTTCAAATGAGACCTGCAAAGCATACACTGTGAACAAAAACCCTGCTGTTAAGTCTGACCCCTCGCCTCACGCGGATAACCCAGAAGTGCAGGTGCTGACTTCGATAAGAGGAGTCGGCTGGTCCATCTGCCATCAGCGCTCTGGTGAACATCATTGTCAGAGTTCCCGTGAGATCCAGCAGTCTGTTCTGCAGCTGCAGCTCAACATCTCGCTCAAGGGTACAACGGCAGGGCTGCTCTGGGACTAGAGGGCTGTTAGCTTAACAGCCATACTAAACTAAAATTTTCTTTGGGATCCATGAAGTTTCGGTCTATCTATTTATTTAAACATCTTCTGTCACAAAATCCGTCTCTTCCATCATGAGAGATGCATGGGTGTTTCACTTCACGAGATAATAGGAAACCATTAACACAAACTCAACTTAACGAGCTGAGAAGCTCTTAACACAGAGAAGGAGCCACTTGAGTCTCTCTCACCTCCACAATAAGGGTGACCTGATGTCCATCCCTCCTGCCCACTGACTCGTAGGAAATCATATTAGCTGTCCGGGCCTCACAAAGGAGGGGACTACGGAAGCCCGTCAGATTACTGACACTGTCACATCCCTGTAATGCACTCATCTCTGTGAGAAACTCTGCAACATCACCAACTTTAAATGAAGTGATTCAGAGTAATTCCGCTTCTCAAACATATGGCACCAGCGTGACACCACCCATGGGACCAACCAAGTCATTGGACTGACATCCAGTTTCTTTGCCCAAACTGAAGAAGGTCAGGTGACAAAAATGCCCAAAAGGAGAGTTCCCTTTTAAATAGGATGCATTTTAAAATTCCTGTAACTCACATCCAGCAGTTTACATCTATTTGTGTGGTTCAGTTTCAGTTTACAGCCAATGACCCCTCAGACTGTGTGGTTCAGTTTCAGTCTACACCTGCCCACGCTGAATGTGTGAAGATCCTGGTGCAACATGCACACTCCTTTACACCTTCAGGCGGTCATAGCCCAAGCACCCTCAACACCGCTGTTCTCTGCCATGGCTGTCATGTGAGCCTCTCTATGTAAAAGATGCTAAGCTCCAGATTAAGCTCTTGCACATCAGGTTGAGGGTGTCCCACTCCCAGTGACTTTCTGGAAAGTTCTTACCCGACGCCCTTACCTGGCACACAGCGGTGGCCATCCTATCTTTCTCCTCTCTCCTGGCCCTATTGCTGCATTCTTCCCCAGCTGACTGTTGAAGACTGTGGTGTTAAAGATAGCAGGTCTGGAACCTTCCAAGCCTCTTGCCCCAGGCTGTAAAGCTGTCGGGAAGACTTTCCCTTGGAGCTTGTCTCGAACCCAAAACCTGCTCCAGCGTCCCTACCTCCTAACTCCCTGATATTTCACTTTCGGCACGGATGTGGATTCTGGCAGCCAAACATAACAAGGTTCAGGAATCTGAGAAGTCTGACTGCAGGCTATTCCTGCTTGCCTTTTCCTTCTCTCTCTCTGTCTCCCTTCCTCTCTTTCTGCCTCCCCCCCACCCTCTCTCCCTGAGCATGCATGCATGTAGAGGGGAAAAAAAAAACACAAAAACAGCAGCCAAGAGTCAAGCGTAAACCTCCATTTCCTAAAAAGGCATAATGGGCAGTGCTGTAGATCGACTGACAGCAAAGGAGGGTCCAAGTGTCCCTGACTCTTTCTGGTACCCAGCTCTCAGCTTACAAGGCAAATGTGAGCTGGCACACCCAGAACCCAGTGGTTCTATTGAGTTCCAATACCCCACAAGTAGTTGGTCCATATCACACCTTGGATTACTGCAGAATAGATCAGTCCATGGTCAGTCCAATTTTGCATCACAGCAACAGAACTTTAAAACATACACAGGCTTAGTGACCATCAATCAGCAAAGTGGGAAGGCAGACTGAAACACTGCACGTGACTGAACCACCATAAGAAAACAAACTCTGGTCCTTAAACTAAAAGCAAGTCTAAAACCAGCTTTTAAAATGTTTTTTTTTATTTTTTATTCATTGTACAATATCCAAAATACACACACATGCAAATTCAATGTTACATTAACTGCAGTGTTGTTGTTCAAAGGACTTTTATGATCAGATATTTTCTGAAAGTCTAGACTAAATGAGATCATCACCAATTATAAAAAAGTTTTAAATGTTTAAAGTTTGAAAACTTTTCAGATGTCCTTTGAAAAACCCCTTCATCTCTTGCCTTCTGGCTGCAGATGTAATTGATCTCCACTGGGATCACTGGCTTCCCCACTGCTGCACAGTGTACAGCGAGCTACTCCTGACATGTCTGCCCTGTGGATGCAGGGATGCAGCATGGTGAAAGCCTGGTCTGAAACCCCTTCCAGTGCAACCAAAGATGGATATATAACTCAGACCTTTGGCATCAGTTAATCCTCTTAAACTATGCAGATAAACATCCTGAAAGCACGTCATGTGTTACATGTCACACTTGCACAACAAGAGGCAGCTCACACACAGTTGTCACAGGTGCCTCCTACCCATAGTACCCTTTGGCCTGACCCCTCCTCTTCACCTGTCACTGGTACCGCCTACCCCCTGTACCCTCAAAATGACCTGGCCCTGCCCCTTCACCTGTCACTGGTACCACCCACCCCCTGTAACCTTGGTGTGGCCTGGCCCCTCCTCTTCACTTGTCACTGTTACTGCCCACTGCCTGTGCCCTCTGTGTGACCTGGCCTTGCCCCTTCACCTGTCACAGGTACTGCTCACCCCCTGCTCACCCTCTGTACCCACTGTGTTCCATGGCCACGCCCCTCACCTGTCGCAGGTACCACCCACCTTCAGTCCCTTAACACCCTCAGTGTGGAGGGCATGTCACTGAGCTCCAAGTGTGAGAAGGCTCCTCCCACACGGTGTATTACCATCACAACAGTGACCTCTTGGTCTCAAATGTTCCACATCCTGGGCAGCTGGATCATCCAGGTGATAAACCAGGTTGCTGAGATCACAGGACCTCAAATATCCTGGGCCTCAAGCAGCGACATGTGGAGATTATCCTCCTATTCTGCATCCCTTCGTCATCCTGACGACCCACTGCAGACCCCATCCCTAACAACAGAGCACTGCCTCCCCATCCCCCCATTCTGCATCCTCTGGTCACCCGGACGTCCTAATGCAGACCCATTTTTCTAAACTGGCCAAGCTCTGCCTCCTTCTCTACTGGTTTCTATGGATGGGTGTCTGTTCAGTCTGACACCGCTGGGTGTGTGTGAAACTGCATGAAATTGCACGAGCCCTGTGCCTCACACCTGTGCCACTTGCAACCTCCCCGATTTCCCACGGTACTGTAGGTCCTGTTATTCTATTAATGAGAAGGCTGTACATGTGGGCCTCCTTGGTAGATCCGTCTGTCATGCCTGCAGGGCTCATGCGAACGTAGAAGCATTCCTGCAAGGGCCCTGCAGGGAATTACGTAATCACTACTCCTCTATAGCATTGGGGTTCTGGGATTTATGAGGCTGTGAAGATGAAAAGCCGCACTGTTGCAGGGTTACATGCTGAAGCTGCCCCTCCTGTTTTGCTCCACTTTATAAACCGTAAGCCTTATGAGCTGTTTGTGAACCTGAGAACGGATGCCTTAACCTGGTTCTCTGCCCCTCAAGGGAGGCGTTGGTCGCTGTGTTCGATACTTCCCTGGCCTGTTCCTGTCACCCACAATCTACGGAGCATGATTATGCTCGATCAAAGCACTGAATGTAGGAAACACAGTCATGTTTGAAGAAGAATTGATCTGGGAACAGAAGCCAAGGGCAGTGTTGATATCAGGGGGAATAGTTCAAGCTTCTCAAAAAGACACCAACATGTGTAAGCCTCTATCAAGATGTCACATCTTGTCCTCAGTGTGCCTGTGCATAGGACTCCCTGCTCTCAATCCCATCCTTGTGCCAAAGTCTGCCTGCATCCCACAAAGGAAGCAAATCCACCCAACGTTCTCCCTGAAAACAGGGCACAAAGAAGCCAGACCTAGGGGTCTTGGGGGTCTTGGGACTTCAGGAAGCGGGAAGCCTTCGCAAAATCCATCTGCCGCCTATTCCAACTGAGCTTTGCAGAGTACAGATGGCACTGTCCACACAGGTAAGTGAATGGTCTCTTTGTTCTCAATGGGGAGAATCAGCACCCACATAACAAAGCCTGCCGTTTCCACTTTGGTAATTCTGACAGCCACATGAAAACAAAAGATTCTGTCAGCTTCAGAAACATAAGGCTGATATAAGTAGGAGAGTCTGAGCGTGGCCGGCCACTGTTCTCCTGCCAGGGAACGCCGGAATGCGACATGCTCCTGTTCCACCAGAGACCCCACTTGGGCTGGTGAAAGAGGAGATTTCTCCTCCTGATCTGGGGACTTCCTGGGAGAACCTAAGGCACCTGGCTGTGGTAACATTGTTTCTTTGACCACCTGCCATTCCAAAGTGGCAT
Source organism: Gymnarchus niloticus (assembly GCA_009936485.2). Lineage (NCBI taxonomy): Eukaryota > Metazoa > Chordata > Actinopteri > Osteoglossiformes > Gymnarchidae > Gymnarchus > Gymnarchus niloticus. The sequence goes on along the minus strand of JAACJT020000001.1, from coordinate 38,363,621 downwards.
GAGAGAGTTTCTGCTGGGTTTCCCTCATTGGATTGGCAGTCTCCAGCCCACCTCACGCTTCAGACTACAAGAGCAGCTGCAGTCCACCCTCCACTGGCTCATCAACATGTGGCTGAATGTACCAGCTATGCACTGGGCCTGATCCTTCCATAAGCCCCTCCCTCTGGGGGTCAAAGGTGTGCCCAGCCACTCTCAGTTACACAGAGTTACACACAACACATCACCCATGGCAACATACACAACTACACACTGGGCTATATACACAGCTACACACTAGCCTGTACACACAGGACTCAGCTCAGCTACACACTGAGGTATACACACAGCTACACACTGGCTTGTACACACAGGGCTATATATGCAGAACTATCCATGACTCCACAGGTCTGCACTGGTTTCCAAATGCTCTAGTGAGTCCTGCACTCCATCTCTATGCACAAGACATGTCAGATTTGAATGATTTTGTGTTTTTATACAGGAATATTTTACAGACATGGATATTGAATCGAAACAAATCTTCCAACAGCTGAACCTCTCACAGGAGTGAAACTTTACAAACACCAGGATGCCTGTATTGTGGAAATGGGCCTCTGTGTGGAGAAGCATTCAGTTCAGACTGTAACGCCTAATGAACCTTTCTTTAAACACCATCCAGGGAACATACTGCATCCTTGCTGGGCAAGACAAAGTACCCTCCAGGGGAATAAGCTCTCAACACCATGAACCTCTTAGATCTCTTAGTAAACAAAGTAATACATTTTTGGTGAAGTAAAACCAATTCCAGCCCAAACAATAGTGTTCATTCATTCACACAGCAGAAGTGACAGTCAAAGAGCCACTTAGGCAGAAACAGCAAACAGATCAAACATCATTATGGCCCCCTAACATGTGGTTGAGATTTTAATGACTGTTTGTTCAAGTTCTCACAATGTGCATTCACAAACCTTTGACTTGGTCATTTTAAACTATGGTACAGTTTTCCCTGTACAGACATACTGTAAAGCTGGGTTATTCAACCCACACAGCTAATGTGTGCAGTTTCTCACCATTTCTACGGTATGTGCTGTCCTGTGTAATTTGCTCTCTTGTTTTTCATGCAGGGCTAATTTGAAAAAGAACAACCTCCATCTGTGACCACTGTCAGTCTGACAGCTTCCTGTTTCAGAAGAATAGAGCTTCTAGTGATGCAGGATGCGCACCTAAACGCAGCACACCTCAGGTAAAACATCTACTCAGAAAAAGCTGTTCTGATGAGATCATTCTCAGTCTCAGCCCTACACACAAAAACCACTCCATTTGTACAAGTGCGTAGTAGGCAGTCCTGAGGTATAGGAGTAGATGGATGGGGAGGGCAGGCACAGAGGACAGAGAAGGATGGAAAATGGACTGGTGATTCAAGGTGCCACACCTGTATGTTGGAAAAAGAAATGCCAGGCCGTACCTGTGCAAGACAGCCATCTGGATGCCCCTCCCCTTATAAAACATATTCATCAGGCATTGGGGCTGGGCAGAGAAGGCAGCAGCTGCCAGCAGGGGCCACTAGAACAGCTGTCCCATTCCCTCACCTTTGCTCCACCCACATGCAAAATCGCCTTTCCCTCCCTTACCTCATTTTCCTCAGCCCTTATCTTTTATTTTGAAATGTCCCCACTTCAAAAGAAAGTACACGATGTTATGATCCCTCTGTATAGCTGGAGGGGTGGTGCTGTGTATTTTTAGACTATAAGAGTTTGAACAAGTCAGGCTTCAGCCAAATAAAACACTGGCATTATGTTCAGATCCTTGAGCTTTTCCAGGAGCAATATTAGGTGAACTTGCAGAGGAGAAAAGTGGAATCTGGCTTATCCCCTTATCAACACGTTGTTTCCCCTCTAATACCATGTGTTTAGGTTTTCAAAGAAAAATACTCTCTAGGGAGCCCCAACTTCTCTGTATAACGGATAGCCCACCATGACCTTGTCTGCCACTTACGATGAGTTAGGTCAAGGTTACCCACAGTGGCAGAAATAGTCATCTACTTACCTTTGCCTCACACTTCTTGTGACACATTAACCGGCAAACTGGAAGGAGGGAGGAAAACACAGCCAATTAGTTCAACTGAACACAAATGAGACACATCGCCCCCTGCAGGTCAGACATGTGTCTACACCTGCACATTGTGAAAAACTGCATGACATAATACCCTGACTTTTTCACTTCCCTTTCCCTTTAATTAGCATATTTTATTTTTTCTTTACATGTTTCTGTCTGCAGATCTTCCATAAACATTCAGAGTAGAAGCAATAATTGCCCTCCTGGAAATAAGATTGTGAGGCTGCCTCACCTTCTGCCTCATAAGGAACTGAGGTACTCTTCAGGGTGGAAAAGGGGAGGGAAGTAGAATGGGAGAGGCTAAAAAAGAATGACGCGTGCACAGCAGGAGCCCGAGATCTGGTCCTGTTCTAGCTCTGGATTTGTCCACTGTTTGGGCGGATGGGGGCTGGGGCAGGAATACAGCCCAATTGTAATGCAGGCCCCTGGTCCCTAAAGACTGGGCTGAGCTCCATCAGACAGGACACTCCCCCCCAGAGCACAGTTTTCCTGCATGCCCTGGGACCCTTCCCAGCATTCCCCAGCCTCCCGCTCTGACTCCAAGAGGTGCCGTCTAGGGCTGAGATAGCACACATTGCTGTGGCGTGGTGGTTCTCATGATTCTGGTGGTTCTGGTGAACACCTCTCAGCATGAATGACAGTGAACACTGCAATTCCTGGATGTCTTCAGAACCCAGGAACTCGGGATAGATTTGACGTCTCTGCATAGGTGTAATTGCACATTTATAACACATTCACACATACACATTTATATTCAAGCCTTAATAAGAGGCATATCATCAGACTGATATAGCAGAGATGCATATAATAGTCTTACAATTTTATACCTTCAGTCTGACTACAGTCTTGCTTCTGCTCTCAATGCAAATGGTCATGTCTTACGTGTCATTTGTATTGCATTAGCTTAGCAACTTGTTACACAAGCCTGAGAAAGCTACTCAAATCCGACACATCCTGGGAATTTTTGTATTAAAAATCCCCATCATCTACAGCCCTCTAGTGGCAGATTAAGCAATAACAACATAGGGGAGCTGCCACAATCCACACTTGTTTCCTGTGGGGTATCAAGATGCTTTGCAGGTATGCGCAGTTCTCCTGCAGATATGAACAGAACTATAACAGCCTCTGTGATTGACTTGGTGCTCGGAGTCAAGGATGGTCAGTTCAGAAAGTTGATAAGTATGCCGATGACTCTGGCTACAGAAGTTAACCCTTGGGAAAGACACCCGAGATAGAGACAGGCAGCTACCAATCCTCAGTAAGAGGATGTCTCATCACGGTATTCACTGTCCCTATCAAAAAGTCAGAAGAAGAAGAAAGTTTCTCAGAAAGGTACCCAGAAAGATAGTGGGAAATAGCCTCAAAGCTAAAAATAGAGGTGCTTGTATACAGTTTGTTTATATCAGTCTCAAACTGGAGTCTAACAGTGGCTCTGTAGGAAGCACCCGAATGTGCCACTTTCCACTGGTTTGTTTGGCATGCCAAGAGGCTTTCTCTGGCACATGTTTATCTGGGATAACGCAACATGGCTCAGTGGGAAGTTGTGGCGGTTCTCTGCTCAATCTGTGAGGGTGGTGTCAACATCTCCTGCAACAGCTGAATTCCACGTTTCATAAATGTATGCAATGCCACGTCACAAACGAGCGCCGATCGGTCAGAGTGGCAAACAGCAGCCTCATTGCCAGAATATCGTACAGTCACCCAATGGCTGGGTGCTGCATCCCTGTCTGCTTCAGTCTGATTATGGGCCTGTTTTCAGCCAGCTTCAGCCTGATTTTCAGGCTCTTTTCAGCCTGCCTTTCTGCCTGCTCTATACTCTGCATCAGCCTGCTCTACACCTTGCCTTTTTGCTTGCTCTGCATCCTGCATCTGCCTGCTCTACCCCATATCTTTCTACCTGCTCTACACCATATCTTTCTACCTGCTCTACCCCATATCTTTCTGCCTGCTCTACACCATATCTTTCTACCTGCTCTACCCCATATCTTTCTACCTGCTCTACACCATATCTTTCTACCTGCTTTACACCCTTCATCTGCCTTACCTTCCATCTTGATTTTCATCCTTGATACAACTGACAGAGTTTCAATGAAGTAATTCAAGTGAACTTGAGGTTCAAGTCATAGTCAGTGATACCAATGAGAGCCTATAGTTATCATCACTATCTGGAGTTCATGAAAATAAGAACCCAGCTCAACTGACTGATATGACAGCCATACTCCCCACCCTACAACAGACTTGGACAGTTTGAGTGAATCCTCAGCACTGCTCTGTAAGGCCAACCTTTGCACTGGGGTTTGTGTGCCTACTCGATGGCTACACTTCAAGTAGCTTTGGATCCTTGAAGGAGAGGTGCTGACGTGGGACCTGTGACACCTCACCTCTGCAGACCAGCCCGTCCCCGATGAGGGCCAGCTTGCACACACCACACTGCTTGATCTTCCTGAAGGTCCTCACCCGAAAGGTGTGTGAATGGACCGACTCAAACTCTTCTGGCTGTGGGGGACAGAAGGCCAAAAGAATCAGGGAAGATCCTGGGGCAAAAAGGCCTGACTCCAGAATAGTGATGTCAACAGCTTTGCATTCTAAAAAGCATTACTTTAAACATTCTAAGTATTATTTTTGTCTCTGAAGATTATATCCCAGGTGAAATTTGAGTTAATGAAGTTCATTGAGACACCTGCAGTTTCCTCCTTATTTTATTAACCATTTCCCATTCTGAACCCAGGCATTTTCCAAAATTCTTCATCCTATTCAAGGTTGCAGCACAGCCTAGAGCCCTTCTCAAGCAGCCTTGGGGGACAAGGCAGGGGGCACCAGCCCATTGCAAGGCACAGTCACACACCATGGAGAACTTAGCCATGTTAATTATCTATTAGTGCATATCTTTGGTCTGTGAGAGAAAATGAAAGTACCTAGAGGAAACCTGTGAAACACAGGGAGAATGTACAAGCTCCACACACACAGAAATGTGGGGAGGGAATTGAACCCCCAACCCTGGAGGTGTGAGGGCTCGCCACTGAGCCACCATGGCCACATAATCTAAACTGTCCTCTTCAACCTGTCGCCATGTTGCTGAAAAGAATCCCAGCAGACCAAGGACAAGGGTGGCACACGTCTCGATGGCTCAATAGAGATGGCCTCAGGGCCCATGTTATGTTTTGGAGTGCGTGGTGTTACCAAGGTCATGCACTTGTTCCTCCAAGCAGGGGTGAGCTTCCTTAGGGCTGTGTTCTTAGCTTCCTGCTCTCCTCTCTGGGTTATCCTATTTGTCCAACCCCTGCATCACATCCTGTAAATACATGTCACCCATGCAGCACTGGACACAAAGCAGGGAGGTAAGTCCTTAATCAAATACTTTGCACTCGCATCTCCAGAGGATTGCAGGCCTGTTATATAAGTAAAAGCCACGATGATCTACGGCGTGCCTTCAGAGAATAAGAGGAATGGTGAATACAAACCTTAGCCCCAGCACGCTGTTCCGAGCTGAACCTGCTATTAAATGCAGTTGTGTGATATCTACTGCACATGCGTCAGAACTTGCATGTGGGGGGGGTCCATAATGTCTCATATCTTGAACACTTAAACACTGTCTGTGGTTTCTGCATATCTCAGGTACAGCAGGGCTATCCGTGGCTCTGCTCAGTGACTCTGTTTACATCTGGGTACAGCAGGGCTGTCTGTAGCTCTGCCCAATGACGCTGTTTACACCCGGGTACAGCAGGGTTATCAGGTATCTCTATATACACAGCTGCTGTAGATGTCCTGGATGCGCTGTCATTAGAAACTGTAGAATGACTAGCTTGATGTCACTCTGCCAAAGGCATTTGGCCTTGTATAAATGAGGTCACTCTTAGTTAGTCTCTCCAGAAACCTCCAGTTTCAAAAATCATTCCACTAATCCCAAACCCAGTGGAGCTGGTGGACTGCAAAGCCCAGCTGTCCTTCCATAACACTTTTTTCCAGAACTGTGGCTGACTCCTCAGAGGAACTGGCAGAACAGTGACCCCCACAGCAGCATGCCACTAGAGGTCAGTGCTGCTCTGATTACTCCAGTTGAGAGACGGGAACATTGCCACAGTGGCCATCTAAAGGGGAGTGTCCTGTGCTTCAGCACAGCTAATTTCCAGGCTGGCGGCTTGGGTGGGGAAGGGGGGTGTACTCCATCATTGTCCTCTGTGGATCCTGTTCAAAGATGCTACTTAAAGCATCAAGCACAGCATGCATACTAACATCAGGCCTGTGAACGGTGGGATTTGCAGTGCTGAGCTGCTGGGTCAGCTAAACAGGAAGCAGAATCCCCCCTCTGAATGTCCTGGTCAGCATAGACTGGGGTGGGGGGGTAACATCAACATCAACCAGTAGAAGGAATGCGACTAAAATTTCACACACAAGATGGCCGCAGATTTCATTCAGGAATGAGCTCACCCTCAACTTTCTTAGTCAGGGCCCTCAGCAACCCCAGCTGAGCCTGCTATCCAGCAACCTGACAAAAGAGCATATTCATAAAAGCATCCCGTGGTAACATCCACAAACAGCAGGAAGGCATATTCACGCTCTGCACCTGCTCATTATAAACCAGACATGGCATACTTAACACCTTCAGCCTAAGCTGATGTAAAGATACACATATCCACAGACTGTCTTCATATGAGTTGTTATATGGACTGTTGGCTTGCACAAGGACCTGGCATGTATGAAGGTAGAGAGTACTGTGAGGGCACTGAACCTAAAAGTAATCGAGGCTAGACAGAGATATGACTGGAGCTGGCTGGCGTCAAGTGGCAGCTGAGAGGGTCTGAGTGGAGCTCTGTTACATCACTCCACTGTCCGCCGAAAAGCTACCAGGAAACATAATCAGGGTCTCCATGGCTCCACCGCTCTTAGCTCCACTTCTGTGAGCACGGAGAGACACGAACCAGTGCCTAAAGATATCGCTGAGGACTGCGGTCTCGCTCAAAGCGGGTCGACGGAAGCTGCGGCAATAACTGCACACATCATAAAGGTGTTCTGTAATTCATCACAGCCAAAGAACATCCCGGCTTCTCGTGGTCCAAAGTCTAAATTCTAAACTGGGGCCTGGCCTGCTTTATATAGACTAGACGGGACCCAAGATTCATGGGCCTGCGTTTGCGTTCCATTTCGATTAACTTTCCTCAGTACATCATTGTTGTTGTGATATTTTTATCAAAGGTGATGGTGGTGCCCGTTTAAAAAGCAGCATCTTTCACTGAGGCACTCAAGTCCCCTGAAAGGACATAAAACGGCAAACTTCAAGTGACAGACCTTCTCTTTAGAAACTGTCCTGGCCCTGACCCCTTTTCAGTAAGTGCTTTCAAGTTCTTCTTTTCAGGGGTGCTTTTATTTAGCAACGTGGGAAGCAAAGCAAGGTCCATTTCAGGACTTCAAAGCTCTCTAAACTTCTGAGCTGAGATGCCATATTAGTCCAGGTCCCAGGAGCACCAGGTATAAAATCATGGAGTGTCAGCAGAATCATACCCACTGATTAATTACCAGAACAAAGGATGGAAAACAAAGGAAGACATCAGTTTGAAACCCATGCTGCATGGTGCTGATTACCAGGGAGTCCCGGATGTCCAGTTTGAATTCAAACTGGTATGGGCACAGATAGTGCTGTTGTACAAGTGCCATCACATCCAGACACAACATGGTCAACTCACTCCATCGCGATATGGCTAAGTTTCACTACTTGCCTCAGACAATGAGAAGCTCGGTCCCCACAAGATGCCATATAAAACACCATCAGAACTCCATTGGGACAGCTTGTGGTGAGACAGCTGCGTGCCCCACTACAGCAGATCTGTCATGGACTGAAACACTGATGATGGCCAAGCGAGGTACACTTGACCTGCTCCCTCAGTCAAGAGTCAGTTTTCACCCGACCACCAACGGCCAAGCAGACCAATCTGCCACACTAGCTGACCGACTCCTCGCTGCTCTGCCACTAGCTCTATAGTACATATCTGATATTGCCACCATGACTCAGCAAAAGACAACTGTTACACTTCAAACGTGATAACCTGCCAGTGTGCGATGTGGCATGGACTCCAGTAAGGAGTGTTCCGATGCAGCTGTGTGGTCTGCTGCTGATTCTCTGCCATCCTGCATCATCAAGTGACCAGCACCCACTGCAGGTATCAGAGAAACAGACTGTGGTGAAAGAGGACACCACTCATAATGCTCCCTGTAGGCCAACACAGCCATGGCAGGGACACAGGCCAGCCTGTGTGGCCATAAATAACCTGGGCAGAGCTACACGTGACCCGTGAAAAACCTTCTGGTCTCAGCATGTTCTGTTAGTCATTCTCTCGCTCTCTCTTCTTGGCCTCCCAACATCTGGCAACATAATGACACCAGCAAACTGTCACTTTTCATAATTGCCCTTAACCTGTGGTCCTCAGCCTCACCCCACAAGACTGATGTTGTCCCCTTGGCCTGGACAGGCAGGCACAGTGACGCCGAAAGCCACCATTACTTTCGCTGGAAGGGATCCATATTGAGTAACTGTGAGGTGATTCTGCTTCTCCTGTTTTTCTTTCGCTTCGATCCATGTTGATCGTATCCACGTTCAGAAGCAGCCCCACTTGTATTTATAGCTCACATCGGGTCCTTCACCCATTTATGAAGCTGGATACTCCCTGGAGTAAGTCAGGGCCTCCTCCACACACACACAAATACAGTACTCCCTATCCTGGGGTGTAATCCACCACTCCACCTGCTCCCCCCTAACATGAGAATATCTTATCAGGTCCCACATTCCCGGACCCAATATTATAGCTCAATTGGGCAGTGTGTACAGTGCAACTGACAGAAGAGATGTATTTAAAGCAGCCAATCAAGAGAGAGATCAGAAGGACTACACCACGCACTTCAGCCTCATGTGGTCCACCTCCCACACGCTTTGTCCGCGGCACCAAACAATTGGCCATTCATGGAGAGCCAACAGAACCACTGGGCTGGACTGTCATGCATCTTGACACGCCCCTTTGGCAGCCAGATGTCGCTCACAGCAAGGTCACAGACCACACCCATTTAGAACAAAGTCCTTGACTGGTCATAATGGGCCTAATGGGCATTGATCATTGGAGGATTTGTCCTTTCTGTCAACACAGGGATCAATACTTGTTCCCATTTAGCCATTTGTGAAGTTCGGTTTAGTAGTTAGATAATTATCGCCTCTTGGACTGAATCCTGGCCTGTAAATAACACTGAAATACACACCTCTTCATCTCCAGATATGATCCTCCCTCTCCAGTCTCAACCTTCGTAATCCCAGAACATCCCAGAAGCTCATTTCCCTCTTAAATTCCTCTCCATCACTCCAGATCCCACCTCTGTGAATTCATACATCTGCGTTTGTGCTTACTAGTAAAACAAAAGGATAGAGGACAGATGATGGCCATTTGAATATTTATTTTTATGATTTACAAATCTGAACAAAATACCTAGAATTCTTGAGAATGGTATCATGGGTATCTAATCTATAATTCAGAGACCTGAGGTAGGATCTTACTTCCCAGTTCAGGTATTGGATGTCGTTCCTTGTCCCGCTCTTCAGTGCCGTCTTGCATATGCAGAGGTTTTATTAACCCTTGCATGCTTTTCCCACCCAGGATCACCACGACTCCGCCTTCAGCACACCTCTTTAAGACGTGTGGGAAAACGGAGTACCGGGTGGCAGAGGCTTTATGATTTGTGCTGCTCTATTTTCTGTTTTCCTCTCATAATGTCCAGCTGTGGGGCTGACTGCAGATGCCCCAAATACAGAAAGTTTATTCTTTTTAGATTATAAGTCTAATGAAATGCTTCTGCTGCTAAGACACACCCTTCCAAAGCCCAGGCTCTGAAGAACACACTGTAAATCACTCCCTCTTGATTTAGACTGTGAGCCTACTTTGGAGTGACATTTCACACCAAGTTCCTGTGCCTGGGAACTGCAACTGAGTCTAATTTTATATAGCGTCCTTAACAAGATGACTGCGCCTAAGTAGGATCCCCACAACGCCAGGTGTCACACAGCTGGACAAGTAGGCGGGGCGCAACATCCCGAGTGACATAAGAGAGATAGATTAAATGATATAGGACATAACAGAAATAGCGGTGTGTCAAGCTGCTCAGGGTGGAGAGAGGCGGCTTCAGTGCCCGGACCCACCCAATTCACCACCCCATGTAGATGCCCTGAGAGTCAGGCAGGATGAGCAAAGCCACACCCCCACCCCAGTCAGCATGAAGCACTTACCCAGAACATGCAGGAGAGGCAGACCCAGGTGCGCACGCGGCCGGCCAGGGCCGCCGGCAGGTTGAAAGAGGCAGAGGGCATGCTGGTACATCAGGATCGCGCCTCCGCCTCCAAACCCAAGGCAGGCCCACCCTGCACTCCGCTGGCCACCTGGTCCCAAAGCCCCAAATCCATGTCACGCTGCAGAGCGCTGGATGAACTCCCTGCGACTGTCCACTCTCTCGCTCTCCTCTGCGTTCTTATTTAACCCCCCCCAGTACTCTCTCTCTCCCCCTCTCCCTCTCTCTCTTTCTCCTCTTCTAACCTGTTTTCCTCCCTCTCCTTCTCACTCTTCTAGGAGACTCACAAACACTTTGGGGTCAGACGACTTGACTCTGCAGGAGCGAGAGGGGAACTCTTCATTCATTCTAAAAAAGCCCCATCTTCTATCGCCACGTGCTCCACTCCTACTCTGCCTTTTCACTTCCCCACCTCCACCACTTCCATTCCCACAGCAGATTCCACCCAGCGCAACTCTCTTCTTCCTTCTTTCTTCTCCTCTCCAGCATTGGCCTCACCCCTGGACCTCACGGTGTTCCTCAAAAGTCCTTGCTGGTGAAACCCATGGTACCTCATCTGCTGTCTCTTCCACAAACACATCCTACTGACAAGCAGGTTTTCCTGGAGCTGGAATGTGACCTGACCCAAACAGTCCCCTGACCCCTAGTCATGAGAAATCACTAAGGGAAACATCTGGACACAGCCTCCCAGCAGACTCGTCTCCTGTGGGGGTCCATCTTGGTACAGCAATCGATCTGAACATTCTTCTTCTCATGGGTCCCCAGCTCTGTACAGAGATGCCATTGAGGCCTGGCTGGTTTTGGGAGATCCTTTTTTTATCATCAACAGCAGAATGGAATGAGAGGTTTGGAAAAAAAAACGTTTGCTTACAGACTTTGTGGGCGCCTTGTGGTCAAGGGCAGGGAGCTCAAAAGCAGCGATAGTTGGCCAGGCACAGCGCACAGCATTTACATCACAGCACATTTACGTTGCTGCAGTGGCTCAACCCTGCAGCTTCGGCTGAGAGTCTATCCACATGGAGGCACTTGACACCCCTTCTTATTTACCTGGCTGCAAAGCTGAGCTGACATTTTGATCAGTCCCTTCTCAGTACCTGCTTTCACAGAAGTCTATTTCAGGAGGTGAAACAAGACGGCGCGCAATACAATCAGATACACCACATGACACTCGTGCTTTGAAGAAGACTGTGTCCTTAAAAACGTAGCTGACTAACATGCAGGCATACGGTGCTTAAGCTGGTTCCCAGATGTCCCTCTTCACGACTTAATGGCCAACAGAAAAACAAACACTGTCTGTATATAATTTGATCTGAAATCAGGCAGAGCAGCAATGCCAACCTGGAATCTCAGGAGGTAAGAAACTGGTCTGGACCATCCTTCTGGGTGGAGGCCTGGCTAACTGGCACCCTCAACACACAAAACCCACTCAGTCTCCAGGAATGCATGCGGGCCACAAGATGACACGTGGCACATTCACACTGCTGTCAGACACCATCCTGCATGGGCCAAATTGTGGAAGGAGAGCAGGGTAATGATGTGCGTGCCCCCCAATTGGCTGGAGGTCCTGTAGCATGGCCCAGGTGAGGTTCTATGATAAACAAGGGGAAAGATGGGGCATCACTTTGTATATATAGTAATTATACCCCAAAGCTTAGGGTTGGGGGGTTTGCTGAAATGAAATTCGGTTGCAGTCCATTTTCAGAAATATAGGGGCCATTGCAGTTCCCACAGGGGCCTGTGATATGCAGTTTACAGCTTTCTATCTCCTTTGCCCTGGGTGTTATCTCACCTAGGGCAACATCAGCCACCGGGAGCTGATCCACACCCAGTGCTGTGTGTGCTGTGGCCCTGACTGAGATGCTCCTGTACAGAACCACCAAACCATCAGCAAAGCCGGATGCCCCTAAGGCATCCGGTTGCACTTTTAAAAAAGGGCCTAAATTCACAGAATACACCACCTAGGTGTCAGACACTATCAGCATCTGCATGTAATTTTTGAGAGAATAATGAAAAACTAGACGCATGGTTTCCCTGACTAATCAAATATACTTCCCCTGCTTCTCTTGGACTGACCTTCAGCAGTTCTCCAGGAGCTTGCAGACACCAGGCCACAGCTCAGAGCTGAGGGGCTTAGCAGCACAAAAAAAATCAGGAAAAAGGAAAATAACTGAGCATTTTCTGCTCCGGCAGGTGGCTCTCTGCCAAACAGGATCTTGAGCATGTTAGGGTCAACTCGGAACTGCCAGCAGAGAAAAAACTCACTGATGTTCAACAAAGAAGCGCTGGTCTTTGTCACGCTCTGGTGACTGCCAGGAACACCAGTAATCTTTGCTTCTCCTGGCACAATGTATCACTGACTCGCCCCTAACCACCAGTGATAATCATGACTAGTGATGGGACAAATGAAGCTTCAAAACCTACTGTATAGCCAGCACTGACGGGGAGTTCATGATACTCCCACTCACCATGGGTTTTGAAGCCTCCTATGTCGCATCACTAATCACAACCCCGACAGTCCTCTAAAACTGATTTCAATATCTTCTCTTAGAGGTAAAGTTATTCTACCTCCATATATTGCACACATATAAAAACTAACATTACGGCATCAAACTTGGGCATGGCTTCCTCTGAATGATGCTCATATTTACTGCAATGCCGCATACAGCAGTCAGGTAGGCAAGGGTTCAATAACCACACAGGAAAATGCTTCGTACACAAATGTCACCACGAAGCCATAAACCATCCCATCTTATCTTCATAGCCAAGCGGGACCCGGGGAAAATATATGAGCTTAAACAGACAGAACTGAAGGTGTCCAACAGGTAGAAGTTAAGACAACATGGGCGTCTGACTGCATGGGCGTCCAACAGGCAGAAGTTAACACAAAGTGGACATCTGACTGCATGGGCGTCCAACAGGCAGAAGTTAACACAACGTGAGCCTCTGACTGCATGGGCGTCTGACAGACAGAAGTTAACACAAAGTGGACATCTGACTGCATGAGCGTCCGACAGGTAGAGGTTAATACAATGTGGGTATCTAACTGCATGGGCGTCCGACAGGCAGATGTGAACATAAAATAGGCACCTAACTGCATGGGCGTCTAACAGGCAGATGTAAACATAAAATAGGCACCTAACTGCATGGGCGTCTGACAGGCAGAAGTTAATACAACGTGGGCATCTGACGTCATGGGTGTCCGACAGGCAGAAGTGAACACAAAGTGGGCATCTGACGTCATGGGTGTCCGACAGGCAGAAGTGAACACAAAGTGGACATCTGACTGCATGGGCGTCTGACAGGCAGAAGTGAACACAAAGTAGACATCTGACTGCATAGGCATCTGACAGGCAGAAGTTAACACAAAGTGGACATCTGACTGCATGGGCGTCTGACAGGCAGAAGTTAACACAAAGTGGACATCTGACTGCATGGGCGTCCGACAGGCAGAAGTGAACACAAAGTGGACATCTGACTGCATGGGCGTCTGACAGGCAGAAGTGAACACAAAGTGGACATCTGACTGCATAGGCATCTGACAGGCAGAAGTTAACACAACGTGGAGATCTGACTGCATGGGCATCCTACAGGAAGAAGTTATCACAAGGTGGACATCTGACTGCATGGGCGTCTGACAGG
>JAACJT020000001.1:38309182-38349472 GCA_009936485.2 Gymnarchus niloticus | reverse complement strand
GGGGGGCGGGGGGGGGGGGGGGCGGGAGGAGGGGGGTCGCGTTCGTGTGTGAGAAAAAGCAAGAGGGATCACACATGTCAGATAAAAGTGTCCAGATTCCCCAGCCAGTACTGCAAAATGCACTTGCACATTTTGGGACATGTTTTCCAGTAAATCTCATAAAAGATAAAAAAAAATGAGGAACTACTACCAATACAACCACTGTGGTAAGGCAGTGCATGTGGTCTTTTAAAATGTTAGGAAAAATGGTAGTAGTCTCGTTTTTAATGAACAGAAGCTCCTGCACAGGATGCGAGATTGCTGGAACACTTTTTCCACCCTTTAGTAAAACCCTGGGACATACAACATCACATCTAAAGTACCAGCTTGGATAGCAGTCTAACGCTAGACTCCACTATGCTCACATACACCTACAAACACATTGCCACACTCTGAGGGCAATTTTTAGCCAGTTCAACGGGTAAAACAGAGCCTAATAGGAAAGCAAAGTGACCAGGACAGCTGGAGGAAACCCAGAGAAACCCAAGAAAAGGAGTGGGGACGTCTAATTCAAACCTACACCCCTTCCCGCAAAGCCTCTGTGAAGGTAGGCAGTCAGAACACCAGGCTGCACAGAGCGATACAGCTGGCATGTACTTTGGACACATGTTTGGCTTCAACTAAAACAATGAAACCACTTAAAGGCAAAAATCTCTAATGTTAAACAAAGGAGATTTTGAAAGCTATGCAATGTACAATGCAGGAGATATCTGTGACAAAGAAGTTCTTTTTTAGGAGACACATATCCAGTCATGGCTCATGTTTTCCTCTTTCACATCCAAACAAAGTTCAGATACAAAGTGACTGCTTATGTTTCAAGATGTTTAAAAGCATCCATTTAATATAAAGCACAAGAAAATAGTGTATGATGCATCCTGTTCTGCAGTATTCCCTTCAAGTGGAAACTATTTCAAATAAATGGATATATTTTCTTACAGTCAAACAACACCCAATAAACAGAAAATGTCAAGGGTCTGAGCATTCCAGGCAGAGCAGGACACGTAAGCAGCTGTAATACATGATTGTCTTTAGGAATAAAACATCAGAATTAAAGGTAATGTAAGAATTATATGCATAACTTTACCAGGGTTAGCTGCAAACATGTGAGTGGTTTAAAAAAAACAATAAGAGAAGTGACGCTACATTTTGCTGAAATATGATCTAAGTATACCCCAAAGATCTGCAAAAGGATACGCTCGCATGGTTGAGTTCTACACAAAAACTCTCACCCACACACACACACACATTCAGACATACTCATCAGAAGGCCAAGCAGGAAATAGTAATGTGTTTGTGTGTCCAGTGCTCCAGTTCCCCACGGTTCTGACCGGGGTTTCATGTTGGCCCATCGTGTTTCCTGATTTCTCAGTTGTCCTTGCCCTGATTACTCTCTTGTGTGCCACCTGTGTCTCAGGTTTTTTAAAGCCCTGTCTCTCCTCTTGTGTTTGCTGTGTGTTTCTTAGTGTTCCTGCCTGCCTTAGTTTTATGCTGTGTCTTAATTGTTCTTAAGCTTCTGGTTGTTCCCCTCTCTTTTCTGGTAGTTCCCTGAGTTTGCTGCCTCAGTTACCTCTTGTCTTCAAAGCAGAGCTTGGTGGTTATTTTCTGGAATTTCATCATTAAAACTCTATTATATTCGCACCTGCATCCTCACCTTCCTTGTGTCTTGGCCCTGCTACTCCGAGTGTGGTGACAGCAGTGACAGCGGGTTTCTCACAGGCATTACAACGGTAACCAGAGCATCTAGCAGTCCACTCATATGCAAGCTTATTTCCTGATTATGGAATATATTGGCCAATAAAAACTTCATTTCTTTTACAATTCAAAGGAAGACACTGGCCATAATTTTTGTACCGAAAAAAATACATTTCCCTTTAATCTACCATGTGCAAAATAAGAAGACAGTGATAGAAGAAAGCTATACATTGAATATTTTGCAGTGATTGCAAAATCATTGGATCTCAAGCACAAGCACAGACCTTTCCTTAACCACAGTGTCATGCCCATGACCAGCTGGCTGCAGCCAGCGTATCACCGATCATATTCCTTGGGCATTGGGTGCCACTACAGTAACGTGTTTCCACGTGTTTGTGTGTGTGGCCCATGACCCAGAGAAATAAGGCTTTGTTTTATCTCACTTTTGCTGCGAGGGATAGGAGGTAAGTTCAGAGTCTACATAGGCTGCCATAGTGCGTTTAGACAAGAACAATCAATACGTACCCTTTGACCAAAGAGAGGGACACAGCCCGGCAGACTAAGAGGCTGTGACTTGGGCTCAGCCTTCACACAGTCACGATGAGTCCCTTTTGTGCACTGTTCCTTCTCCTCACACTCTGTAGCAGCGCCCACACCAGGCAGGGGGCCCTGTGGAGCTTGAGGGAGGACTTTATGCTACTGGCTGGACCCCTGAGCAATCGCTTTGCTAGGGACTTGAGCTGGGAGAGGACAGAGGTCTGGACCTTGTCTTCAGGAATCCGCGGAGAGGAGCCGGACATCTTCGACTGTCACCATCCACTTCCTCCTGAAATGATAGACTATTTCCAGTACCTGCACTCCAGAGGTGTGACCCATTTCAAGGTGCCCCTGGTCTGGACTGCCCTCCTGCCGGGGGGGGACCCTGACCAGCCCAGCAACACCGTATTGAACTGCTACCGTACTTTGATGCAGAGGCTGATGAAGGCAAGCCTAAAACCCATGGTGGTCCTGAAAGACGAAGGAGGAGAGGAAGAGAGCCAGAGGAACCCCAGTTTGGCCGAGGCCTTTCAGCACCTTGCCCTGTTCGCCTTCTCCACGTTCGGGGACCTGGCCGACACCTGGGTCACATTAGGCCGTGCTGGGGGCTCCGACAACAACCTCCACACTCTGCTGTCTGTGCATCACATCTATCGCAGGCTGTTCCCTGGTAAGACCCAGGGTTATGCCATTGACCAAATCACAGCTGTGAATTAAAAAGGAGATCATGTGTAAGGATGCACACTATTGACTAAAAAAGATTTTTCAAGAATGCAAAATCTTTACAAGTCTATATATCGTTACATCTGGATATTTTACTAGAGCGGTCAAGTACTTAAGGCTTTGACATCAAAACCCATTTCTGATGATCTCCAGTGTTATCTGTCAAAAGTGGTACAGAAAGTTTATTTACATTTTGTCATAATTTTTTGTTGAAATATTTGTTCAAAAATGAAATTACCATTGTGTTATAGCAGCCTACAAGCCATTAGCTGTGATTGGTCTTATTAATATTAGCATTTATTTTCCAGATGATGACACCACTTTGATCAGTTACCATACTCTGTGACTTGAGATTCTCAGCCAACGGCAATGTTTTCATAATTCAAAAAATTACATATGTTGAATTTGTCTTAGAGTATGTAATATTTTTATCAGTAGTTAGCAAAGCAGGATTATTATCTCAGCACGTGGGTGTTACCCTTTGGACTTGTGCTGTCTGGTTATCTCTTTTGATTACTTCTCTCGATAAAGGAGTTGCTGTCTTATGTCAGGTGTTGGGTGTGCTGTGAGGAGATGGGCACATGCTGTCTCTGCTTGTGAAGGCCATCAGAATGCATGTTCAGAATGGTCATGGGCAGACAGAGAGAAGGCCAAAACCAAACACACGGACATAGAGAGGGCTAGAATAAGACACACACACAGACAGAGAAAAGTCCATGACCAAGCACACACACACATGCACACACAGATGGACCCACATGCAGGTATTTCTTCCTCCCGTCACACAATGGTGTTTCTCTGCAGGTGGACGCATCGGCCTTGGCCTTGATGTTGAAGATGTTCCTGCCCTTCGTCAGAGTGATGTCACCATTATGGTAGGGACACCTGGCTCAGGGACATGTATGCATGTGACAGGGAGATCATGTACTCAGGCATGTTCTTCCTCTGGTGACATGGTGAGGTGCCGCTGCCTGATGGCCAGTCCTGTGTCTGGGGTACTCATGTTCTCCCCATGTTTGACATCCAGTTCAGGCTACTGGTGCGGAAGTAACCCTTGTGGAAAAAACACGTGGTTTTCAAAATATCACATGTATTTTTTCCTTAAGGGGAAACATGCATGACTGCTCCCCATGCTGTGTATGGCTCTCCCATGTGCAGAGGAATGTGTGAGGTCATAGATGGGACGAGTAGGGAGCCCTCACCAGCCTGCACACAACCTCATGGTGTCCATCTGAGGTGAACCCCTCTCTCTCACCAGGTGAACACAGACTTCCTGTCTGTACAGCTCCGATTTGACTGCAGGTCATCGGTGAGTCTGGATACGGAGCTGAGACGGCTTCAGGTGTGTTCTCAGGCCACTTGGGGATAAAAGAAGCAGGGCTCATATTGTCTGCTGAGTCTCACAATACAAACCATACATGAAGGTTTATTTCTGTTGTTATTCATTTATGATTCTTGCAACCAAGACATGGTGCCCAATGAAACTGGTTAAAACATGTTGAGAAAGAAGACATGATGCTTTGAAATCAAAGGCAAGTGGCATTGTCACCCCCTGTGAGTCACCTTCAGGTGGATGCCAGTTCACTTTACTGACTCGATTACCACTGGATGGAACCGGTCACTCTTTTTCACATCGCACAGGAATCTCACCCACTGTGGCTGATCAAAGCCTTCCATCACTCCCATTTGGTTTGAGTGTGCTGCTCAGGTGTGCAACAGGAGTGTCCCCAGTGTCTGTAGCCATTTTAGGAGAAGCTCAGATCCTTAAAAGCTAACCCTGCAAAAACCATCAGCTGTTCCACTCTGTCCTGCAGAAGGTCAGCAATTACCTGCCCTTCCTCATCTACCAGTTGGATGTCCAGGACTGCTCATCAGAAAGCAAAGAACGCTTCAAGCCCCTCGTCGGCCTCTTCCAAGGTAGCATTGCCCCCGATCGATATGCCTTATTGGCTTGAGAAGGTCATGTTTATGATTATCTTAATCATAGAGGCTTTGGGTTGAAATGTTTCAGTTTAATAAACAGCAGTGATGCAAATCATTTATTTAAAGACCCATGATGCTTGAGTTTCATTTTAAATTGTCACCAGATAATAATTATTGTCACACTGACAAACTGCAGCTAAGCAAATGAACTAAAGATACTGGAAAATAATTTTTTTTTCTGAATTGTACCTTTATCTCTATCTTTATGTAAGAGACAGTAAATTATATAACAATGTTAAGGTAACTATGGCCAAGGCCAAATGTTTATACAAGTTTTGTAAAGTCACAAGGATAAGGAATGAACATTGACTCATGCTGAGGGGCTAAACGAGGCTTCCGATAACTATTTTGTATATCAATATTGTAATGTTGTGTGTGTGTGTGTGCGTGCATGTGTGATTTTACAGCCCTGAATAGCACAGACTTTCAAATATTGGGCTGTGACATCGTTGAGCTCTTTGACCAGCTAATAGCTGATGAAAACTCCAAAAGGTATTTGATGGATAAAGTGAAATAAAGTTGCCTGTAATACTAACTGCACATTTTAATGTTGTTTTTAGCTATTAGATGGTGTGCTGTGACTTAGACTGTGCACGTGTCAACAACTCAAAACGATGGCTGTAGCATAGTTTTTAGTTTGATACCTATTGATATTCACTGTAATATACAGCAATGATTGACTGCTTCGTCTCTGTCTCCAGTCAATCAGATCAGCTGGTTGAAAAATCAAGTACCGCCCCTTCTTCCTCCTACCAAATAGTGTGGGAGAAGTTTGCCAGCCAGGCTCCATCTGAGAGAGACCAGTTTCTGTCAGAATCCTTTCCTGCGCATTTTCAATGGGGAACCTCAAGTGAAGCTCTAAAAGTGGAGGGTGGCTGGGCTGAGAACGGGAAAGGGGAGACCATATGGGACCGCTTTGCTCACAATGGACATGCCTTTGAAAATCAGAATGGAGATTTGGCCTGTGACAGCTACAACAAGGTGGACTACGATGCCTTTCTCTTAAGGGGCCTCCTCATCAATACCTATCAGTTCTCCATCTCATGGGCCCGCATTTTCCCCTCCGGTTACCGGGGCAGCCTTAGTGAGAAAGGGGCGCAGTATTACGACAGGCTGATAGACACACTCATTGAGTCTGATGTTCAGCCAGTAGTCACCCTGCACCACTGGGACTTACCCCAGGCGCTGCAAGATTATGGAGGCTGGTTGAATGTATCCATCATAGAGGCCTTCAAAGATTTTGCAGATTTCTGCTTCTCCAGATACGGAGACCGTGTAAAGACCTGGAACACTTTCAGCAGTCCTTGGGTGGTGAGCTATGCTGGATATGGCACTGGAGAACATCCTCCAATGCTGAAAGACCCAATCACCAGCTTTTACGAGGTATCACATTATCTATTCAATGTCACATGACCTTACTCAACAAGAGCTCTAAGATTTTTTTAGTTACTTTTCAAATGGCAGTTGATCTGTAAAATCTCGTGAAGATAGTTCCTTTTCAAACAATGACTTTGACTGAGTAATTAATAAGTGGACTCTAGTCAGTAAGATTCTGTGTTACTGTTCTATTAGGGATGTCCTTGGACTGTGATGTTTAGTGTTTGATGTTCCACCTGTTGATCTTTCTGACAGGTTACCCACCACATGCTGAAATCTCATGCTGAGGCCTGGCATGTTTACAATGATAAGTATCGCCAGATTCAAGCTGGCAGGGTGGGCATTGCCTTGAACTCTGACTGGGCAGAACCCCAAGACCCTCTCAAGGCTGAGGACATAGCAGCATCAGAGCGATACCTGCAGTTCATGCTTGGCTGGTTTGCTCATCCCATCTTTGTGGATGGAGACTACCCACTGCTGCTGAAGAGCCAGATTGCGCAGAAGCAGCAGGAGTGCCCCTCGGGGGCTCCAGGCAAGCTCCCCTCCTTTACTGAGGCCGAAAAGCAGAGGATTCAAGGGACAGCTGACTTTTTTGGGCTGAACCACTATACCTCCAGGCTGGTGAATGAGACCCGTCATGGGTGCCTCCCTGGTCCGCGAGGTGTAGGGGACTTCCAGGAATATGCTGACCCTACCTGGCCTGCCTCTGCATCCAGCTGGATTTATTCCGTGCCATGGGGGTTACGCCGGCTGCTTAATTTCATAGCGGCAGAGTATACATCCTCTACCAAAGTGCCCATCTACATCACTGGGAATGGGATGCCTACACAGACCAATGGGGAGGTGTTTAATGATGCAGAGCGAGTGGCCTTCCTGAAAGGTTATATTAACGAGGCGCTGAAAGGTCAGTGATTGTAGTCTGATGCTAAAATTAGCTGACTTAACTGTCTTAGATGAACAGTAAAATTGATGCAGAAGCTGCTTCAAAAGTAGCTTAAATAAACAATGTTGATGCAAATTGATTAGAGGCAAAATAGTCATTGAATCATCCCTGCCTTTCATTCAATTTAAACAGCTATTCGACTAGATGGAGTGGATGTCCGAGGGTTTACTGTGCAGTCACTAATGGATGGCTTTGAGGGCCAACATGGATACAGTCAAAGGTTTGGCTTGCATTATGTTGACTTTGGAGATCCCAACAGGCCAAGAACTCCAAAGGCATCAGCTTACTTCTACTCCCAGATCATTGAAAGCCATGGATTTTCAAACTTGAAGAAAAAGACTTCCACAATAAACCGTGTTCCTCAACCCCAAGCCACAAGACTAAGCGGTTTGCCACCATCTCAGGTTCGGTCTAAATCCAAGATTGTTTGGGAGAAGTTTTCCCGCCAATCCAAGTTTGAGAGGAAACTTTATCACTATGGCTCATTTCCTGAAGGTTTTCAATGGGGTGTATCATCCTCAGCCTACCAAGTTGAGGGTGGCTGGGATGCTGATGGTAAAGGACCAAGTGTGTGGGATACATTCACCCACAAGCCAGGCAATATTGTGAACAATGCCAATGGGGATGTAGCATGTGACAGCTACCATAAGCTTGAAGAAGACCTCTATATGCTGAGAGCTTTGAGGGTTAAGTCATACAGATTCTCCTTGTCCTGGCCCAGGATATTTCCCAATGGTACAAAGGCATCTCTAAACCCGAAAGGTGTAGACTATTATAACAGACTGATAAATGGTCTTCTTTTGCATAATATAATTCCAATGGTGACACTTCACCACTGGGACCTTCCTCAAGCCTTGCAGGACATCAATGGCTGGGACAACGTCTCAATGATTGACATCTTCAATGAGTTCTGTGACTACTGCTTTGCCACCTTTGGAGACAGAGTTAAGTTCTGGATGACCTTCAACGAGCCTTATGTCATTGCATGGATAGGGTATGGGCTTGGGGCATTTCCCCCTAATGTCAAGGACCCAGGATATGCTCCTTACAGGATTGCTCACAACATGTTAAAAGCACATGCCAAAGCCTACCACACATACGATGAGAAGTACAGGAAAACCCAAGGTGGGCTAGTGTCAATCAGCCTTGACTCTGAATGGGTGGAGCCAAAAGACATCGATGAATTGCGAGAAGTGGAGGCTGCTGACCGTGCCCTCCAGTTTCGGTTAGGCTGGTTTGCTCATCCTATTTTTATAAACGGTGATTATCCAGATGTCATGAAGTGGATGGTGGGCAACAAGAGCGAGTTACAGGGTTTGCCAGAATCTAGGCTTCCTGCTTTCTCCGAGGAAGAGAAGGCTTATATTCGGGGTACTGCTGATGTTTTCTGCATCAATACGTACACTACAGTATTAGTGCACCATGTCACTAATAGACTCTCACCACAATCTTATGAGTATGACAGAGACCTGGGTGAAGCAGGAATCATTAACTCACCTCCCACAGCTATGAAAAAGTTAATGGCAGTTGCCTGGGGCCTGAGGCGACTCCTGAACTGGATCAAGGAGGAGTATGGAGACCCAGAAATTTATATTACAGAAAATGGGGTGGCTACAGATGACAAGACTACTGTCGATGACACAGAGAGGTTCTTTTTCTATAAAACATACATCAATGAGGCATTGAAAGGCAAGTGATCATTTTTTTATTTGGAATAAGAAACTGTACAGGAAATTCTGTGGATATTGTGTCTCATCAAGGCTAAGCATTAATTTCCAGGAGAACCTTAGATAGCTACTTCCATAGTATCACATTGCACTGGGAATGGCCCAGCTGGTTAACATGGGATTCTAAGGAACCAACACCAGAATTACCTTTTAGATCAGGACTGTAGGTATAAATATTTGAAGAAGCAAGGGTGTGAATTAACTGTATCTTTTTACCCCTATAGCCCACAATATTGATGGGGTGAAGCTAAGAGGATACACTGCTTGGTCTCTCTTGGACTCTTTCGAGTGGGTCAATGGTTACAGTGTGGGCTTTGGTCTCCACCATGTGGACTTTACTCACCCACAGAGACCCAGAACTCCAAAGCGCTCAGCCCACTACTACTATGAGATCATAAAGAACAATGGCTTCCCTCAACCTGAGGAAGAAAAGCTACTGTATGGGCATTTTGATGAAGGATTTGCCTGGAGCGCATCCACAGCATCTTATCAGGTAACCTGCTATGTCTTCACTATCTGGCTTCCTTCACTACCCAAAGAAGATTCTTTACATTGCTATAATGATGTTAGTCATGCCTTTAAACAGATTTAATTTCACTAAGCCCACTGGGGAATGGAATAATCTATAGGGCACATTTGCTTCACTATGCTGTATTGTGGTCATGTGAATTAATGGTTTTGCTCAATGGTCACTAATCTAACCTGCGCATCCTCTAAACCGAACAATAGATAGAAGGGGGATGGAGAGCTGATGGCAAGGGCCTCAGCATCTGGGACAAGTTTGCACATACACCACTCAAGGTGGGAAATGATGAAAATGGGGATGTTGCCTGTGACAGCTACAACAAGTTCCAAGAAGACGTGGTTGCCCTCAAGAAGCTCGAGGTGACCCATTATCGCTTCTCCATATCCTGGCCCAGGGTACTTCCTGATGGGACCACCAGGAAGATAAATGAAGCTGGCTTGAATTATTATCATCGCTTAGTGGATGCACTATTAGCTGCCAACATTCAACCACAGGTAACATAAACCTTATCTGAACTCAAAAATATTTGCATCTCGCCTTTAGTCTTTTTACTAGTTCACTTCTAGTGCACTGCTCAGACAGGGTCTTCTCAGGAACAGCTACATCCAGATTTCATGTGCCATTGGCTTCTCTTCTGGATTAATGGACTCTTCCATTTCCCCAGGTCACCCTCTACCACTGGGACCTGCCTCAAGCTCTGCAGGACCAGGGAGGTTGGGAGAATGTCACCATTGTAGACCGGTTCAAAGAGTATGCTGACATCATCTTCAGCCGCCTGGGAGATAAAGTCAAGTTTTGGATCACCATCAATGAGCCATACAACGTGGCAAATATTGGTCACGGTTACGGCACAGCTGCCCCTGGTATGGTGCTGCCCTCTTACCTGGGTCATCAATGAGTTGTTAAGCCTTTGGTTGAATACCTTGCAACAATAACAACCAATAAACAACTTCTCTGCCAGGAATCAGCTTCAGACCAGGCACACTGCCCTACATTGTAGCTCATAACCTTCTCAAAGCCCATGCTGAGGCCTGGCACCTGTACAATGACAACTACCGGAGACACCAGGGTGGCATCATCTCCATCACCATCAATTCGGACTGGACGGAGCCCCGCAACCCCTACAAGCAGGAGGATATTGATGCAGCAAGGCGAGTCTTACAGGTGAGGTCCCGTGATCTCATGCATCATGGTATTTGTAACAGATAAATGAAGAAAGAGGTTTTCAAGAATACTCACTAAGATCAGTTAATGTTGTTTTAGAAATCAGATTGAATATTACTCATATGTGCAGCTTTCATGCTCCATGTGAAATTCAACATGCACTATTAGAAACAGCTGTGGTATAAGGCAATGATAAGTACAGTATCTACATTAGACATGACGGTCAGCATGACCTTTGAGTCTTCTTCACAAAGCTGTCACCGTGCTCTCTCCCGGGCTACAGTTCTACATCGGCTGGTTCGCTCACCCTGTGTTCAAAGGAGACTACAATGATGTAATGAAGACCATAATCAGAGAGAGGAGTCTGGCTGCTGGTCTCCCCAAATCTCGGTAGAAAATTACACAATGCATTAGCTGAGCTTGCTAAATAAACAAATAGCAGAGTGACAATACACTATTCTGTACTATGACCATCATTGTCTGTTCTGAATCCTTGTGACAGAGGTGGAAAGTAATTCGAAATGGAGACATTCCGGGTTTTTATGCATTTACTGTAAAAATTATTTATATCATTGATGAAATGCATTATTTATGTTTGGGGTTAGGCTTCCTGAATTTACCCCCTATGAAATCGAGAGAATCAAAGGCACCTATGACTATTTTGGATTCAACCACTACACTACCATTCTCACCTTCAAAGTGGATTACAAAAATCTGCAACACTATGACGCAGACAGGTATGCTGCCATTTCCTTGTACTTTGCCCATTTGGTTCTAGAGTTCCTGGTATATCTAGAGTTGCAGGAAAATCCTTCCTCAGACTTCAGCTTGCAGGATCTTAGTCAGTCATTAATGATAATTTCACTGATCACAGAGGAGCTGGGACACTTGCAGACAGAAGCTGGCTTGATTCTGGCTCTGCCTGGCTGAAGGTCACCCCACCGGGGTTCCGGAAGATCCTCAACTTTATCAAGGAGGAGTATGGAAACCCCCCAATCTATATCACTGAGAACGGAATCTCTGAACGTGGACCAGTGGACCTGAATGATGTCCATAGAATACATTACCTTAAGAACTACATCAATCAGGCTCTAAAAGGTATAGCACTGTCACACTTTCACCTCAGAACCTGCACACCATCACATGAGTTTCTCAGCCACCTTGCAATTCCAGAGCATACAGCATCATCAGTCTGTAACACAGACTTGCCCACTTCTAACCCTGAATCTGGTCTTAGTTCGTTTTTTTCAGCTCTCTTTAACTCATCGGCAATGTCACTGTTGTATAAATACAAATTGCTTTAATAAATTGTGCTAAAAGTGAATATGATTCTGATCCAGCGAAAGTTATAGATGGGGTTGATATCAAGGGCTACACAGCCTGGACGCTGATGGACAACTTAGAGTGGGCCACAGGTTTTGCCGAGCGGTTTGGTCTTTTCTACGTCAACCGCTCAGACCCCTCCTTGCCCCGCATGCCCAAGGAGTCTGCTGCCTATTACGCCAGCATCATTGCCTGCAACGGTTTCCCTGACCCAGCCCAAGGACCCCATGAGTGCCTGACTCCGAAGCCTGAAGGTACAAGAGGTGCACTGGGCACTATGACAAAGCCCTACATGCTAGTATCCGTTTAGCCTCTTTGCTTGAGTAGGCAGCACAAGTACAAGGTTAGGTACCTGTTTCACCATCTTTGTTTCCTCATTCGGAGCTTTTATATATTCAATGTTCATGCATGAAATGCCGTTCACAGCCTTTCTATACATAGGTATATAACTTACATAGAAGAGTGGTAGTGTTTTTGAAGAGCCAGGTCCTGAATGCACCTGTTACTGAATGTCAGTCAGCAGCATCATAGATTGTCTGGTCCTATTCTGCAGTAACCACCACCCCCATGACCTCCTCAGCACCTCAACCCAGAGAAGTGATGTTCCTGGGTAGGGTGGTGGCGCCCCCCGATGCCGAAGTGGCCCTTTATGTCCTCTTTGGATTGTCCATAGCCGGCGTTGTGGCAATAGCATTTGTGGTGTACCGCTACAGGAAGATGGTGAAGATACAAAAGAACCAGAGTGTGGAAGATGAAAAGCATTTAACGAGGGAGAGCCAATTCTGAGTCAGCACGTGCAGCTTTTTCAAAGTATGCTTTTAAAAATTACAGTAGCACAGTAGTCATCATTTGGACATTTTTATCATTTTCTTACTGTCATCCAAGCTGCTATTTCCTGTTTTGATTAATTTTATGCTCTGTCTAAAAGTCTTCAATATTTTCTGGTGAAAATCACTGCCGTTAGTTTTTTTAAAGACGTGTATAATATTTCATTCTTTTCATTTCATACATTGAAAAATCAAAGCTATATGTTGTTTTCAGCTTGGAACGTCACTTTATTGTTCAACCGAATGAAAAATAACGTAAATTGCATATTATTACGATTGTGACTACATTTCCCACTAGATGGCGTTGTGAGCTTGATTTCGGGTTTATTGTTGTCATGACGGCTGAATCCCGCCACGGGGAAAGTCCTTAAATGTTACTTACAGCAAATACTCCACACAGACCATTAATGGACCATGGTTAGATTAGCTCCCACATTGGTACAACAGCAAATCCTTGCATAGATTTTGAACCAGAAATGTTTAATCTACAAAGCTCCAGAGAGATCTTTCAAACTCAGAAAGTCCTAATTATTATTCTGGTGCTTTACCTAGCTCTGGCCAAGGCTGAATTTTTATATTTCTATTGTCTTATCGCCTGGAGCCTCCCTTCTAAAAACAGCTCCCTGGACTCCTAACTTAAATGATTTATAGGTATGAATAATAGAAACTGTATGACACAGGGATCTGAAGCTGTCATCTGGAGAGGCAGCGTCCTGGAGAGACCTCTCTGAGTGAGTACTTCCCCCCAATCACCATAGTAACGCTCCCCCTGAAGGGAACGCACCTGCAGCTTCCAAAAAACTTTGACAGTTTGTTCCGCTGCTGTGGCAGCAGCTATCAATAATAGATTAGATCTTAATCTACTAAGGGCCTCACACTCTCTATTGTTCCTATGTATGACTGTAATGATGGCTCTACACTGCAAACAGTAAAGTCCATATGCCCACGTCTTCTCTGACAGCCGTTTTAATTAAGCCGTCCTTTGTCTATTCAGTCTGCACTGCCGCCACAAGTTGGAGGCGATTTTACACATGGTAAAAATGGAATTAACTAGCAGTCATCCATCTGGCATTCACCTCAGAATCCTGGGGATTTCACCAGAGCCTGACGTGGATCACACAGTGGCAGGAGGTTCAAACATGAGTTCTGAAGTCAGAAATCTCCCCTAATGTACACTATAAGCAGGGAGGGGATCCCAAACAGATCATCCTAGGTCACTTGTGTCACCGTACAGGGTTTTGCATTGTGCCTGCATTTATGGTAATCTGAATCCTGTCCTCTATTTGGCTGAACACACTGTGAAATCAGGACTGGGTCTGGTAAGGGGTACAAGTGTTCAATTTGGTTATCAGCTGAGTATAAATGTGAATATCAATGAGTGGGTGTGGAGGCTGGAAAAGACCACAGGTGTCTTGCTGCCAAGTCTGGGCCAGCTCATGAGAGAAGTAACACAGCCAGAGCTCTCTGCGCTAGTCCAGCCCCTGTGGCTAAGGTTCTGTAGGGCTGATGATGCTGAGAGAAGGAGGACCGTATCTGCACCTCCATTTACCATTCCCCTAAAACACTTAGCAGCTTTGCTGTTCATAACACTTCAACATCAACTTGTCAATGTGACTTTAAGGGATAGCAGAACAGGAAGTGGCAAGGTTGCTGGGTACTGACAATCTGCAGGCATCAGGTGGCATAATAGTTAAACGACTGCCTAAAAGTCCCAAATTGCAAACTCCTGGTATGTTACTGAATTGTAAACATTCTGAAAAGACACGTAGGTTAAATTGTTAACCATACCAGACACTTTTTGCAGTACCATCCCCCAGTTAAATGAGCATTAAATAGTCAAACACTGAAGATGATAACCATCATCTTTATTTATATAGCACCTGTCATACATACAATGTAGTTCAAAGTGCCTTCCATATAAGATTAATAGATCAAAAGTAGATGGCAAATATCTCCACAAGCGATAGAGGTACAGTAAAAAAATACATGAAATGCGTGAAATATTTGAAACATTGAGAAATCCAAACTAAACAGTAAAAACATAGTTAAAAATAAAACGAGTTACGCACTAAAACTAATAGAATAAAATTTATAAAATTATAAGGTATTAAAGGAAGTCAACAGGTTAGAATACAGAAATAAAATTAGCTGGTGAGACAATGATGGTATCAGGTGAGTCTCAGCCCAAGGAGGAGGAGGTGGAGGAGTTCAGATAAAGAGTCAGGTACTTCACACCTGTCCTCTGATTACCTGAGAATTCTTTAGAGCATCCAGCACACAAATAATGTCAAAATCAGCTTGTTTTTGCTTAATCTCTGGATTGTGTAGGCATATGAAAGGTGTCTAAAAATTGTGCTTTCAAAGCCAGTCCTTCAGGCCACTGTTGTGTCTGCTATCTGTAGCGACCTCGGATGTCAGATCTCAGGATGAAGTGTGAAATGCTAAATGAAGTTTTCTGTCTAATATCGTGCTTGACCATTTTTTGGGGAGGTGAGATACCCAGCTGTTCTGTTCACAAGGGTCCCACAGAGACAGGGGCCACATCATCTCTCTGATCCTTCCAAAGAATTTACACCCATAAAACATATGCTTCATCTGGAAATTATACAAAATATGGGTGGCCCTCATAGCTTGGGTTGATGGTCGAGGTGTTGAGTTGTCCGCCGCTTGGCAATTAGCTTGCAAACGTTTCATCACCAGTCGAGGTGACATCATCAGTGCACAAGTGACGCTTGCAGGCTAATTGCCAAGCTCGGCGGATAACTCAATATGCTTCATCTTCCCCATGAGCATCAAAAACACAGACTAAAATGTTCTGCTGAAGCATGATGTGACCTGTAGGGGGTGCTGTGGCCTCATTTCTCACATTCTGTATGATCCCCACAGGATTTTGTCCCCGTTTCTCCACCTGCAGGAGACCGAACCTTCCAGCCCACCGTTCATCCATTTTAATTGCACTGCAACCCCCCCACCACCTCTGACCAGCATCTCACTGGGTCTAATGGGGCACTAGGGTTGGTACAACACTGATTAAAAACATGATCCCAGAGTGTGATATTATTCCTTCCTGTTTATTCAAGCCTTGTAAATCTTTCTCACCCTGGAAAGTAGCATCGATCGCAGCCAGTACTTGTGCCACGACACTTCATGTGTGATGTGAACGGGCCAGCTGTCCATCCTTAAGGGTCGTAAAGAGCCCAGCCAGGAGTCCTCAATAGAAAATGACACAGCTTCACATTTCAGCTCAGCTGGCCTGGCTTCTCCAATGCTGATCTTATTGGTCATAAACACCAAGTTCTCTCAGTTCAGTTTAACAGATATCTGGAGTGGACTTAGACCAGGTGACATTCCCTCATTCCATGTGAGCCTGCCTTCTGTTCTTCTCCCAGGAACAGAGGATGTGCACAGACTGTGATGGCCAGTACCAAACCCTCTGGAGCCTTTCCTAAAATCTCAAGCCTGTTTTGTGCTCCCATGTGTTTTTGGGCTTCAAACCATTTTTGTTGCTCATTTTTCCACCATTTTGTTGAGCCTGTTTACACTATTGCATCTCTTCTTGCTGTCCTGAGTTTTGTAAAAAGACACTGATCTTTAAAAGAGTCTGCCCTTTTGACATTTCTAAAATGCCAGCTTTGATTTATGGGTAACAGAAATAGAGAACCGCTTAAATCCCAGGATTGTTACATATAGTCAAATTATTCAACATTCGCTTATACTGATTTATTGGTAATTTTTTATAAATGTATTAATTGTATTTCATAACAATGGTGTCATTTATGCATTATGACGTGACTCGTACTTGCGAGTCATCGGTGACATTTAGTAACATCCATATTTGTGTTTGTTTTCCGAAACAACTGGCCTTTGACGGCTGAAGAAGGCCTTTGTAGCACTTTGTGAGGCTCTCAATCTGTCAGGCAGACTGTGTTTCTGACCATGCCTCCAGGCTTCCTCTGTCTGCCATCTGTTCAATTTCCTCGCCATGTCACTATAATGTTTAAGACTTGAATTTCCCCACCTGTGGGCTTGGTGAAAAGAACACCCCACCCACTTCAAATGTGGAAGGACCTGTATGTTTAATCCTGTTGTTGTAGGTTCCAACCCCGGAGAACCTGAAGATGCGTCTAGGAGGAAGCCAACCTTCTGGCAGGAACTGATTCTGCTTTACATGTCGCTCCTCTCTAGGTCCTGAGCTGCTATTTCTGGAGATTCAGGTTAAGTTCATTATCACTTATATAAACATGACTCGCCCTGGGAGTAATGCACACATCACTAATTTATGCTGTAGGTTGTAAAAACAAATACACAGAGATGTTACACATCCTGGTTGAAGCTGACAATCTGTTATTCCTAACATGTGCATCCCGCTGCCTTCTGAAGCCCAGACAGTGTTCATGTGTAATCTGCCCTGCAACTCCAGTGCTCAGACTTGATCAGGAAAAGGCTGTAATCTGATTTAAGGTAAGCAAAACCCACCAAGGTGGAGGAATTAAGTCTATCAAATCATTCAACGCAAGTTGTTCAGTTTGTGCTTGATATTATTTAGCAAAGAGTCCTTTTCATAACATGAAAGTATATTTATCTTGCTATTACAGGAGCATTAAATCTATTGTGGATCTGAAAGTTTAAGGGAAACAGCAATATGCAGGAAAAAATTTAAATGCTCCTGGCATCTCGCTGACTCCCAGACTCCAGATCATATTCTTCATCATTCTTTTAATTTTTAAAACACAGCTTTGTCCTGCTACCTCATCAGGTCCATTACACTGAGCCCCATCAGTGGTATGGGGGCTGTTCTCATGCCATTTGACCCAGAAAATTGTTGGTCACATCCCCCATTCCTGTACTACAATGTGTTTATAGACTTAACTTCTGGTTTACCTCCTCCATCTTTGTGGTTCATAGCCCAGCCAGTGAAAGAAGAGAGAGGGTTGGTATGTATGTGCTAAAGGAGTTATCAGTTAGCCATATCAATATGGAGCAAGAGATAAAGGAGAATTTCATTCAAATGCTGTCAGAAAGCTCCAGTATGAGTCCGTCTACCAGCTACTAAGTAGAAACATATTTAAAAATGCAGTACACCTACTCTCCTTCATTTATGGCATCCCTGACCTTCAGGTGGCTCGAAGGGGCAGTCCACAGAAAATCACAGGCCTCACAAACTGGTGGTCCTCATGATGCACAACACACTCTACTGGTTTGATTTTTAAGGGCTTTGGGTTGTGGCTGCTCTCTGAGGAGCCTCTGATGAAATGGGACAGTCCGTTATCTGAGGATCCTCTGCTGAAATAGGACAGCCCATTATCTGAGGAGCCTCTTCTGAAATGGGACAGTCCGCTATCTGAGAAGCCTCTACTGAAATGGGACAGCCCGCTATCTGAGGGAGCCTCTACTGAAATGGGACAGCCCACTATCTGAGGAACCTCTACGGAAGTGGGGCAGCCTGCTATCTGAGGGAGCCTCTGCTGAAATGGGACAGTTCACCTATCTGAGGAAGCATTTACTGGAGTGGGACAGTCCACTATCTGAGAAGCCTCTACTGAAATGAGACAGTCTGCTATCTAAGGGAGCCTCTGCTGAAATGGGACAATCAGCTATCTGAGAAGCCTCTATTGAAATGGGACAGTCCACTTTCTGAGGGGATCTGCTGAGAAAAGTCAGTCTCCTGCATGTTTGTCTCTCCGTTCTGTAAGATCTCATGTATACTCATACACACACTTTACTCATTCATACATTTATTTACTAAGCAGAGAAGCTTACTTTGCCATGAATTAACCAAAGCCTACTTTTCAGAAATATAAATTTCTAATTAAAACTCTATTACCTGCAAATTCCTGGCCAGAGCAGCCACATCAATTACAAAATAAAAAAATAAGAATTTGTTTTAATGTGACTTCAGTTAGAAAAAATGCATGCAATCTTTCTTCATTTTGTTTTCATATTTTCGATCAGCTGTGGAGCTGTTTTGTTGTTTCACCTTGTGGGAGTAGTGGTTTCATTTTAATGAATATTTCAGACTGTTGCCAGTTGTGAGTTTTATAAATGGTTCTATCTCTGTTACAGTCCAATTACTAGTTCTCTGGGTTGACTAGTGCAGCCAAACACAAGCTGTTGACAAAGTTCCTGGTTCACCTTCCATGCTATACCCCCACTGTTGAGCAAATTCTCCACTTTTTTCGAAGTAGAAGACAGATGATTCAGTTAAAGACTGCACCGAGGCACAACTTGTGGAAGGAGAGTGTACCCAACCATCTGAATGTGAAGTGGAACCCTCAACCCCACCCCCCCAGTGAGATCCTGCACGAAGTAGCCTCCACCCATCAGCCTCGGAGCTCTTGTGTCGCAGCACTCCGTCGACAACACATGTGACACACGTGTCTGCCAAGCAAGTCTGGCCCATATGTGGCCTCACTGCCCATACGTGCATCCTTGGTCAAGCCAGATGGGTTCTTCATACTTCTTGAATTGTTGAGCACTTTAGACGGAGGCTAGTAGCTCACTTGGGGCAAGCAGACGATGCCTGGAGGAGATAGCATTGTTAAAAAACCCACATGAACATGAAGGTGTTTGGTTTACATTCCAGGAAAGACCTTCCTATTAAAATGGCCAGTTTAGTGGAACTGCTTCTACAAAAGCATGTAGTAGGAGTAGAATGAAAGGCTGCATTTTGAAGTTGGACCACCATCAGGTAGAAGCAACCAGAGTTTAAATGTGAAACACAAACATTAATATTTCTATTAGCATTGAGAACTTTTGTCCAGCATTATCACAAATGTACTGCAGGGCAGCGCTCTCCATCTCCATCACACTGGTCCACATGCTTGCCGTCGATCCATTTCCCCACACAGTAAATTGGTGGCCTTGCTTTGAACAGGTACCTGATTCATTCCACCCATGAAAATGTAACGTTTCGATGTGGAAGCAGTGAGCCGTTTCTGTCAGACCTGCTGTGTCTCTGGACGGGCCCGTGCCTGCCCGCCTCACAAGTTCATACCAATCCTCCAAAAATAATGGAGGAATTCTCCCTTTTCTGAAAGAAGGTTTTCCGGTTTCCTCACCTATAAGTACTGCTTGGTACTTAGTTAAGCTCATTCAGCTCTGCTGAACTGATGCAACCATGTTTCGGTAGTAGGGGGAAGCACACACTTCACTATTTAAATAAGTCATGAGCACAGAGTGTCAAAGTCAGGCTCAAACAGGGAGCACCACTACTGAAGGCGGTGTTTCCAGATGTAAAGTCACTGATGTGTTGTTTCACACAAACGATCTCTGGCATGATTAATGGCGATGTCATCTCAGGCATTTTCATTCCACTTCTGCCAAGCTTCTTGAACACAAAATTGATGTCAGCAAGACTTGTTTTTCAAGGAGTGATCACTCACTGCTGTGGAATTCTCTATAAGGGAGAGGATCATAAAGTGAGAGCTGGGAATTTGGAGGGATTTAAACAAAGAACAAACTGACAGCATATCAACAGCAAGCACCCCTCCATCTTCTGGTCCTCAGACATCGGGAATTACAAGGAAAGCAGCATTCCAAAAATGAAATTCCAGTTAAAGCTTCCTGGCCTTATCAATTTAGTTTCAGACAGCATGCCCTGGAAAGCTGAATTGGTCTACATTATACACCAGCTGGTGCACCTAAACAGCGAAAAGTTTTACTGGTATGAAAATCAGCTGCCCAAAATACATCAGGACCCAGCTGGCAATTTCACTTAGCATCCCACACAAAGTATAACACTGGATGTTTGATTTGCCTATTTATTTAACTTGGAGTTTTTATGTCCTGAAGAAATCTTGTTCAGGTAACGAGCTCTAGGAAATAAAAGCTGCATCCATCTTGAGAAAATGAAGGCTTGGTGAACTTCTGGTACAATTTTGCTACCTCTCCTGTACTCTACTCTGCTGTACACTATTTTACTGTACTCTAGTAGAATCTAGAAGGGACAGTAAGTGGCCTCACCCTCACAAAGAGGCTGAAAGCCCTCAGTGGAGCTACTTTGGATCGATACATCTGCTGAACAACAGTATACTAAAATGAAAAGATCATTATATCATTTTCTAAAAGGCAGTTTGCAGTGCGTTCTGTCAGGTAGATGGTTCAGTTTACAGCATATCTGCAAAATCAAATACTCCACAACACAGCAAATAAATATGATGGGTGTAATGTCTAATATTTGTACACAACTGCCATTGTAGCACCCTTGCCAACGTTGGGTTTGTGTGTGGAATAAATGCTGCCTGGAAATGGAAAAACAAACACAGTTTGTCTCATAATCACAGCTCGTTTTAACACCTGCTCAGCAGCCACTCCGAGCACAACAGCAAATTGATTTAATTGGCAAAATTATTTCCCAGGTGTGAGCAATAAACTTACGTCACGTGACAGCAGAGGACGTGATCGCGTAAGAAGCCAGCTCTAATGAGATGGCCATTGAATGTCCTTAAAAGGTGCTCCTCACATTTTACTCCACGTCTACAGCCAAGTGATGAGTTTTGCAGAGTACCTGGAG
Organism: Gymnarchus niloticus; assembly: GCA_009936485.2. Classification (NCBI taxonomy): domain Eukaryota; kingdom Metazoa; phylum Chordata; class Actinopteri; order Osteoglossiformes; family Gymnarchidae; genus Gymnarchus; species Gymnarchus niloticus. The sequence goes on along the minus strand of JAACJT020000001.1, from coordinate 38,328,099 downwards.
TCCATTATAATTTAAGGGCCGTGAGAGATGATCAGTGACCAGGAGGGAGGCTGGCTGATGAAGATACACAATGGAGAAAAAGCTCTGCTTCACTGTTTCAAAGCTGATTACATCCAATGTTACATCTCCATTGGAACAAAGTGCTCATGACTGGGAGAACAATGAGCAGAGGTGCCATCCCATAATGACACGAGCTTTCAGTGAAAGTTTGGGCACTGGGCTGTCAATGGGTGATTATAACATATTCAGCTCCTCTACTGTTGCCTCTCTCAGTGAAACTCTATGATCCTCCAGCAAAAGCCGTGCCAATTTAAAAGCTGCTACTTCTCCATTTGGAAGGCCCCCCCAAATGCCTCACTCAGCTTATTCATTAAATTCTCATGTAGATTGCTTTGTCTGGTGAGGGCTTTTTCGACTTTCAGCTGTAAAGATGTACATGTTGAAACCACATTGAGGAGTGATGCCTCCTCTGACACTAATCAATCGCTGACCATACAGCTGATTTTAAGCATTCAGGACAGGTAGAGTAGGAAAGGCATGGTGTCTGACATGCATGGACACACATGTTCGCCATGGGTGTGTAGTCATCTATATGGACAGGGCAAATCAGACCAGCATGTAATTTCAAAGGTGCTAAAAATCTTCTGGTGCTTGGGTCAAGCTGCCCTTTGGACCATGAGAGCGACCTGTGAGTGCTGTTGGGCTTCTGCTGTAGGGCTCAGGGCAGATGACATAAGGTTCTGAATATCAGCTAAATGTCACATCGTAAAATACCTATTTATACACCTGGGGAAACCTGTATACAAGATGTTTTGGTGGTAAAGTGGTGCTGTTATCTGTGAATAGTACTCAACCTCAAAAAAATTTAAATAAACAGTGCAAATATTTGGTGGTGGTTCTGTTGGTATGAAACCACAAACATGACAAATGAGTGTGATGCAAGCGTTTGTAGTTACTTGTGAAAATCCTTGCAGATTAAAGTGCCTTCTGGGCCTTTAAGAGGTGCTAAAATCTGTTTTCTGCTCTGCATACATTATGACATCATTTGTCATGCCTTCTCCTTGCTTTTTATGGCACTTACGCCTACGACTGAATACATCTTTTATAGCTGTTTGCTACAGTAATTACTATTATTTACTCTCTGGTAGCAGTATGTTTTTGCCTCGGTTCGCCTGTGAGTCATCTTCTGACGCTTGTTTCTTACACTGTAAAGTACGCATATGCTCATGTCAGTCTAAAGAGTCGTGCTTTGCACCACTTCAGAGTGAAATGGCTGCTCAGTTCTAACGGGCCACAGTGTCTCCCCTGGCAGGGCATGTCAGTCCCAGATCCAATCTTTTCGTTAAACGGCTGTAATGGTGCTTCTCCGATTGCAAAGGCAGCACCACACTCCCAAGGTCCAGCTCAGTGATGAGGTGGGGCCCTGAAACCCGTTCCTCGGGAACCGGATGGAAAAGTCTGCTCACCGTGTTGTCAGTTACGTGCCATTAACAGAAAACAGAGGTCTGTTTACCAACCAGTGTCTCCTCTCTTTTCCCAAAACGTTCATCCTCTTATCCACCTGACAGCCATATTTTGGTGTTAGTGGCAAAGTCTGCTTTTCTTCTATTTCATTAAATTTTCATACTGTTTCTATTAATATTTAACATGGCACTTAAGACTGAAATGAGGCAGAGCTGGTCTGACACAAACCTTTTCTGCATGTAATTACACTCGTACGACACCAGCTGGCAGAAATATGGCTCTGATAACCACTGGATTGCTCCATGCCCCTCCACTACTGCCCGGGTAAACCCAACTGCTACTTAGTGCTGGGTCAGTCCAGGTGCTGGCTGACATCATTCAGGAACATCACCCACCGGGGCTTCCAAAGCTTGATTTTCTCTTTGCTGTTCAAACTCTTCAGCATGATGAGAGGAGCTGATGCTCTGGATCAGGTCAGTCATTAACTAATCATAGAAATCATTAGCCTACGGATCAAGGAAAGCAGTACGGTGACATAGAGTGCAGAAACATTGTTCCTGGTGCCTCTGACTGACTATTCCTAAGCTGAGCATAACAAGTCTACCAGATAGTACCATTCCCATTGCACAACTGTGGTCTTAAAACCCAAGCATGGTTATGTAAAACCTGATAATCACTGTTACTATGGTCACTGAAAGACCAATCAGCTTCTCTAGTGCTGCAAACAGGGATGCTTTTTACATCAAGCTGTTCCTGGATAGATGCTGATCTGAGTCAGAAGGCACCAGGCTGTTCCCAAATCAGTGCAACGCTCTGTGTTTGCCATCTTCCTATTAGAAAGGCTGGTATGGTGCTAGTCAAAGGCTCACCTTGTTTTTCAGTTTTAATAAAACTAGAAATGTTTATGTGAAGTTGATGCCATTCTTTTGGGCACCATGTGGTGCAGTGGTTATCCAATGGATCTTCTGCTGTGTTGTGCCTTCACAGAGCCAGCCATGCCCAGCCTACACTCTCCTGAATTTTAACACACCTGCAAATTGTTTTATTGCTGCAATTTAAGACCAATAATTCAGTTACTACCATACTAAGCATTATCTATCAGTCTTAGTGGCATTCATGCTTGTGTCCCTTTGCATTCCCTTTGGACTTATCACTTCTTGGTTCTGGTGTTTTGGATCTGGTTACTCTTCTGTATTTACTCTTTTGTTTTCTATGACCTTCGGACTTTGTTCCTGGACTATGCAGTTTGGATTTTGATTCGTATTTGGATGCCTGTGTTTGGCCTTACCTGTTGTCTTCAACCCTCTGCCCATTTATAGCATTCAGTTCCTGTTTCCTCCTAATGAATTCAACCGCACTGCACATGGATCCTGCCTTTTGCTTTGCATTAGATGTTGTTAATTTGAGCTACATACTGAAACTGAGTTGCTTTACTACAACATTCAGCTGGGTAAATATTACAAGTCACCGCAGATAAAGAATTTTTGAGGTAAAATACTCCCTTGCCATTTACATCCTCATTCCTGAGATGGAAGCAGATCATTATAACTAACATACAGTCATCTAGCCAGGATATGAAGTCACAATCTGTGAAATATGATACACAGTGTCATCACAGAGCATCAAGAGCCATATGGAGATGGGTGGCAGAGGCAAAGTACAGCCACCGCTGCTGAAAGTGACATAAAATAGAAAGGCACAGAATCATTAACATTTCTGAGGTTTGATCTGCTATTCGACAATCGTGGTCAGCCAGTCACTCATACTAAACTGTCAGCCAAAAGTTTTCAGGCTTGATGACTGTAATTTCTGAGGATTTCAGGCTAATATCAGCCTCTTTCATTCAGTCTTTCCTGCAGGGTGTAGATGGAGGACCCTCAGAAGAAAAGAGGGATGGAGAGTCTGGCAAGAGAGAAAGAAAAAAAGAGAGGGGAGAGAGATTCAGTTGTTCCTAAGAAGCCAGGAGGGCCATTTTTCGTGGGGGCGGGGTTACCAGTCATCAGTGTTTAATTGGATTGGCCATGGGGTCAGGCACAGAATCCATAAATCACCTTCCCTTTTTATCCAATTAAAGCAGCGTGAGGTGCAAAGGTTCTCACCCAGTGCCCACCTCTGTCTGAGTCTCTGCATTTATCACTCTGTCATGCAGGGACCGGCCTCTTCCTCAAGCCAGCGACAGGTGTGTGTATGTGTGTGTGTGGCCGCGTTTATATTACCTTGTGGGGACAAAACCTGACATTTTTGCTTTGTGTGGACAGTTTTCAAGTCCCCACAAGTCAAAACTCAATTTTATAAAAATCTGTGGACACAATCAAAAAACCCAAAGAGCTAAAAGTCTTGTATTTTGTTAGGTTACTTATGGTTAAGGTTAGGGCTGGGTAAGGGTTAGGGTTGTCTTAATTAGTTTTAGGGTTAAGCCTATAGAAATGAATGGAAGATCCCCACAATGTTAGATTTGCCTACACTCTGTGTGTGTGTGTGTGTGTGTGTGTGTGTGTGTGTGTGTGTGTGTGTGTGTGTGTGTGTGTGTGTCTGTGTCTGTGTGTCTGTGTGCGTGTACACCTATGATTTTTATGAGAAACTCTATCCTGGAAAGAAACTGTCCTGCTTGTGTTCACATCTGACTGTCCTGAGACTAACAAAAGCTCTGGTTGTCTTTCGCTGTAGAAACAGGCCCACAAATACAGTTAATTGTTTCACCTTTACTGCAAGTAGCTTTGATTGCAAAAGAAAAACATTGTTTGAAAAAACAGTACCAGACATCCACACCAGAATCCATTTCATCACAATAAAAATGTGCAGAAAGATCCCTGAAGAGCAATGTAAAGATGTGGAAAGCGTAGGACTCTGTGAGCTGTGGTATATTTCATTAAGTAGCACCTGGCTCCCTCTCCACTGGGAATGAACTCATCTAGCAGGCTCTGTATCCCTGAGCTTTAAGAAAAATACTAGAAGTTTTGCTGCTATGTAATGACATTTCAGCACAATCGAAAGATTCAGAGCAGTGGCTGATATGGCCTCTGATTTTCAGCTTTTGGGTTTTCAGAGCCAGCTGGGAGACAGAAAGAAACTTTGCGTGAACATTCCTCCCAACGTTTTCATTAAGACTGAGACATGCTGCTTTCTCTCTGTCTTTTTCAGTACTGTAATGACTTCTTAGTTTCCAGATGGTCATTGTAGAACTTTGACACTTCAGTCATTTAGCACTAATAAGCCAACACCTTCACGTCTTCTACTCTTTATTCTGAAAAGCCAGTTTCCAGTGCAGAAAAATGCACATGATGTGATGAGGTCTAACATTGAGTTCTATTCTCTACTGTCCAACAGCCATGCCTGCTCTCTGGATTTGTGATGTCACAGGATGTTATACTGACTAACGCAGACATATTTCTGTAGTCCTGTCAAGACCCCAAGTCAGATCCCATGCAAAACGGGTATAATAACTAACGAGGTTTGTAGAAAAGACTCTCGTGTGACAAATATGGGGACAAAAATAATCACATCAATGAAAAATACAATCCACTTCCTTCCATGACGAATCACTGTGTCAACCACGTAACCCAAAAGATCCAGTGTCTCTGTTCTGTTTGTTGTCAGAGGGAACTTGAATCATTTACAAGAAAAGGCAGCAGTTTAGCCAGTCACATGTGGAAGTACCGTGTGGATGTATATGCTTGGAGAATGAAGGACCTTGCCTCTTTGCCCCTCACCTGTCAGGTCCTGAAAAATGACATGCCCAGGGCACCTGTGACAGATGAGCTGGAGACATTTATTCACATGTGTAATTTTATCTGAATCCAGTGTGCCTTGCGTGACTCTCTGGATGAAGTTTCCGAGTTTCTAATTGCAACACAATATGAAGACTGACTCAAAGTTTTCTGTCTCACAATGCTACATGAATTCATTGCAAAGCTTTTTTTCAGGGATGGTGGCTGGAACTGTCGCTGCCACAGCACTGACCAAATCTTTCTGTCACACAACATCCTTAATGTGGCTTAAAACGTTTTGTCCTTTTGAAATGAATAAACTACTTCTCTTTAAATGATAAGTTGTGGCTGACCAGAGAGATTAACCATTTGACAAGATTTTTTCCTGGATGTCTCCAGCCTACACCCAAACACAAATTCCAGTTTTGTCATGGTCATCATGCCTAACATTAACATCCATCATCCATGGGCAGTCACTACACCGTGTACCTACAGCTTGATACAAACTGCACCCCACCCCACCCATGTCATCAGTATGGAGCTCGAAAACTAGGTACAGAATGTACTCAGGCATCTGTTGACAAGATGTGTTCCTGCTGATTACCACAAAAAATGGCTTCTGGGCACTGAAAGCTCTCCCTGCTACTGAAACAGGCTGATTTTTGGAAGGCAAACAAAATCGCACATTAGGCATAATTTAATTACCTCCCATAGCTTTCAGACATAGCATGTTTTTACCTCACCCTTTCTAGCCATTTGATTCAAAACTGTGTTGACTATACATCCTTTCTCAGCTTAGTATTGCTGGGTTGCTCCCTGGTAGGTTTTATTGTGTGTTTAAGAAAAATCACAGTTTATGCTGTGTTTGGTTAGCTGGTGATTTTGTGAAACCTTTACAGGACATGCATTAAGAAGACAAAACAGCTAAACTTGCTAGGTCTTCCTCATTATTTAAGGTGGGGGTCGCTTTCTGTGTGTCATTAATGACTTTTTACATGGCCAGTAGACTTCCAGTCCTCCTGGCTGGCTGTAAGTTTTTGTTGTGTCCACAGGTTCCTGGTCCACCAGTGTAGGTCCTTCTGAGGAAGTCGTATGGTTGACGCTTTTCTCTCTTCCCTCCATTCGCAAATAATCCAAGAAACCACTCGATGTTTTATTAATGGTCTTTATAATCATTTTATAAGCGAGATGACGGCCAATGGACCGTATGACTCCCTTTTTTGTAAGTCGTTTGTATCACAAGTACAGATCAGAATGCCATTGTCTTTTATAGCAATGAATAACTTTAAAACATTAAAATTATAATGTTAGGATTCCATTGTCAAGATGACAGGGAATGCAACAATATTAATCTACAGACTATCCATTACGTCACCAAGGTGATAAAGAATTAAGAATACACTCAACAATGGTCAATTAAGTGTATTTAGACTCCTACAACCAGCGTTACTTAAACATTTCATTCCCTTCAAAGCAAGAAGGAAACCACATAATAAAGATACTTCTGGGGAAGGGCACTCAGGTTAGTGAAGTCTGTCAGGAGGGAACAGCAACCTGCAAGCCGAACTGGATTTGCCACATCCTGAAATCTGTTAGCCGCTAGCCTCCTTTGATTAGTGCTCAACTTTATCAACGGGAGGCTCAACGCCTCCACATCAGCCCTGCAGTAGGATTGCTTGGTAGACAAGTGCACATGGAACTCTCCAGATGAAACGCAGGCCTCTGTCAGCGATGGAAAACCCACTTAATACATTCTCTTCTGTATTTAATGAGGCTGGTTACTCGTTTTGTTGTTGGCAGGTAATACGCTCAGAGAAGAAGGAAATGTCTGATTAAACTTCCGAGACTACTTGTCGTCTCCGCAAACACAAAGCAGGGAATGAAACAGCCAAATGACCTTCTACATCACCTGATAGGGGAACTGGAAGAGCAGTGATACCACTTAAAAACAATAATAATAATAAAGGGTAAAATTATGCTTTTAACTTCATTGTTTTCATGATTCTGTTGCTTGTCATTTTGCTGTTGGGGTTCAGGCTCAGAATATCCTCGTAGATCCAGAACATACTCTTTATTTTAAAAAGTTTTTCACAGGAAGCAGCTAAGTTGTTTGACTTGTTTATTCATGCTGTTAACAGCTCCGTCCCTTGATGATTCAGGACAGCTGTACGCTCACTGTCACTGTCTGCAGTCAGTTCCCCACACGCCATTCAACACCCAGCTCTCGGCTCGTCAGGCTGCTCTGTAGCCACCGGCCACATGAACCACCTTGAGACAAACTGCAGTGCTAATGGATGAGTGGCTTTATGTAAATCATAAGTCTGCTGGGCTTCCATGTCAAATGCTCTTCTTCTTGTAGTGCATGATGCATTATTATCACTTTTATTAAAATGACTATGCATCATTGCATACACAAACATTGATCCATATTCATGAATGCAAATGAGTCCTTTGCAGCTTGTATAGCTATGTTTGGCACAACCCAAGAGAGATTCTGCCAATTTGTGCTTACCCGCTTAAATAACGGTATCATGGGAAATTAGCTCCAACATGGCATTAATCACTAACATACAAATGGCAGTAATTGTGTATCATACACCCTGGGCCATTCCCTATTATTTTCAGGAAGGCAAAAGTCGCTAAAAATGATCACTTTTCTACAAATAAAATAAAGACAGAAAATTTGTGAGTCAGTTCATTACTGCGTTATTAGGTAAAGCCTGAACTGTGCTCAATCATATGGTATTTATTTTCCGAAAATAAAGACACGAAAATCACTGCTTCTGCGTGCCTTAAGCTTCTTTGTGATCATTTTATGTTTTTTAAAAATTACTCCGGTGTAAGAATACACTACTTCGTTGCGATAATTCAGCGTTTAACGTGCATTATAATTTTTCAAGCCTTTAAACGGACCTTCCCTACAGTTCGTAAAAGGCTACATAAAACATGAAGTGCAAATCCAAGTAGTTAATTCTGTCAAATCTGAACTCATCCTCCCCTTCTATAAAAACTGCCGTCTTCGCAAAGATAAGCTCCGCCTGTATTGGAAAGACAGACTCTCCACACGTGATTCCTATGAGGGAAAAAAAAAATATCCAGCATGGCGGAGTGTGTCGCGGACGGCTTTATCCCCAGGGTGTGGAGTAGCCAAGCTTGTTAGGGAAAGCAGATCGGATCGCACCGTACCGCATCGTGTCGCATGGCTGACGAGGCAGGTAAGTGAGCGCAGACCCTGAACAGCGTAGTATCGGCGCCGAGCATGCGCAGTGCGTCCGCGGCCAAGCTTGAAATGGAAACAATGTATCCTTACCGGCAGCACACTCTGCCTGACAGCTCTGGGGCGTCAGGTCTTGGGTATTACCGGCCCGCGCCTGGTTTGAGCGCTCAAAGGGGTCTGTGCCGCTATTTACTTTGCGACGTCGAATTTGCGCGAAGTGGTGTATAAACTTTGGCGGGACTAAATCAGCGCCGAGGGCTGAGAACGATAATGAGCGTCTTCTGAGTGACCATAGGTGGGCTCAGTCCAGTCGGAGGACATCTAGTATGCTCAGTTAAAGCTGTCTGTTTGGTCCAAGGGCCGGGTGTAATGAGTGAAGTGACGGAGCACTGTCCTGGGCTGCTGGGAATATGTGAAATATTGACTTTTCAGACAGTTTTGTTAACCTGCCTAACCAAACTGTGCCGCCTTCTGAAGTCTCTTTTAAAATGACTTGTATTGTGGTGCCCGGGCGCACATTTTCTGACGAGAAATGTAAAAATGTCCGTACTGATTTAGGGGATTGGAAGCAAAAGAGAATTAACATAAGAGAATTATTACACGAGAGGAGGTGAAAAGACTGGTGGTCAGTCTTAAGGCAAGGTGGTCACTTTTAAGGCAAAAGTAGCATTGCTGGTAATATAAGGTGCCCTGTAATCCGTGGAATCTTTCCCCGGCTCAGCCTTTCTTACTACAGCTATGGGGTAAGGAATTTATCAGCAGATGTATTTATTCCCTATATTATTTTGAACCTAAAGTCACTCTGCATTTTAGAAATGGTTTGTGTTCATCCAGAAGCCTTTACTTGTGCTTATGGACTCTATCCAGGGAATCCATACTAATGAGCATTTAGCTGAGATGTTAAGCACACAAACTTATCACATGAGCTTCTTGAACTGTTGGGTAATATTTCTGAGTTTGGTGAAACATCATGTATGATATTGTGGTAAAGGCCTTTTTAACAAGTCTCAGACATGGGAAGTAAATATTACTGTTGTGATTACTCTAGTAATGGTTTATTACTGTTATTCAGAGCAGCTGTCATTCTGTGACCAATGACTTACTCATGACTGCAGACTCTGGGATAGCCACTATTCTCGTCCTCCTTGACTTGAGTGCAGCATTTGACATGGTTAATAATATCTTGCTGTCACAACTCTCAGATATTGGTATTACGGGTGCTGTTCTTGCTTGGTTCACATCTTGCCTCAGTGATCGTCAGTATTTTGTCTTTATTGGGGAACATAAATCTGCCACTACTTCACTCACTCAAGGTGTCCCTCAAGGGTCAGTTTTAGGTCCAGTTCTCTCACATTTACATGCTCCCATTAGGTCAAATTATCCGTAGGTATGGTCTCAGCTACCACTGCTATGCCGATGACACACAACTCTAAGTGTTGATCGAACAGCATCATCACCAGCTTTAACTGATTACATTTGTGAGATCAAACATTGGATGACAGCCAACTTCTTGCTACTTAACTCTGATAAAACAGAAATCCTATTATTTGGTATTAAATCTGTCCTACCCTCGTTGGGTTAAAAATTGATGTTGAGGGGATCCTTGTGGAACTGTAATTGTCTGTAATTTGGGTGTTATTTTTGATCAGCTTCTTGCCTTCTAACCACACATCAGCTCACTAGTGTACACGGCATTTTTTTCATCTTTGCAACATTGCTTTTCTACACTCATTCCTCAGTGTTAATGAGACTGAGAATTCATGCTTTCATCATACCCATCTGGATTATTGTAATGCATCATTTTATGGCCTGCCTTCTAAATGTGTTAAGATTACAGTATGCTCAGAATTCTGCTGCCCGTTTACTTACACATACTAAAATCCGCTCGCCTTGGTTGCCAGTTTCTTCAAGAGTCAAAAAAAATTATACTCATCACCTCTAAAGCCCTCCATGGTCTTGCCCCTCATTATCTGTATGAACTACTGCTTTCTTATAATCCAGCCCGTGTACTATGATCACCTGGCTCCAAATTACTCACCATACCTAAGCACAGATTATCAACTATGGGTGGCAGAGCATTCAATGTAGCTTCCCCAAAAATTTGGAATGCTCTTCCTCAGTCTTTGTGAAGAAAAATCACTTGTATATTTCAAGCTCCTGGTAAAAATGCATCTTTTCAAAGAATTATTCATCTTTATGTATGTAACCTGTATTTACTTGTTCTGTGTATTTTTTTTGACTTGTAAAGTGTCCTTGAGTGTATGAAAGGCGCTATATAAACAAAACATTATTATTCTCCTCTATTACAGGCTAAATTTTAACCTCTTTATCTTTCTGTCCAAATACCTCAATGTGGCTCCTGTATGACATCTGTCAGGGTGCCTCTCAGGCTGGCCACTGCTCTGCAGAGCTGAATGTGGCCGTGCTTATCCATGCACTCCAGACTTTGGTGCAGTGGGAGATGGCCAGGAGGGAGCCCCCCCAGTCAGATGCCCAGCGTTCTAGCTGTTATAGCCTGAAAATAATCTCTTGTTTTTGGATACTCGCGTGGCTTGCTCTGACAGGCAGTGCAGAATGACATCTGTGTTTTCTGAAGGTGGGACTCACCTGAGGGAGGAGGTGGTGCTGCCTCACCATGGACAGGTGATGCCACAGCTCAAGCCCGCACTATTACCATAAATTATTCATGCTTTACAGACTTCGTTTAACCCTGTAGGCCATGCATGTTTGTTTGTGATTCCCTTGGGGGGGATTCCTCTGACTCATGGGGGGGTCCCTTGCTCGGTGTTTTCTGGCTCGTTGATGTTTTTGAGGGCTGGAGTTTTGGCACTCCTCTGGTAAGCCTCCAGATGGATTGGTAATCATCAGTGCTTGGTGTTTGTTCTTCCCTGTTTGTGATTAAGTACATTCTCAGTTTTAACCCACCCCCCGCCCCACAGTTTCTTTTTGGGTGAGGGAACTACTGGCAGGAAACAAGGGAAGCTTTGGCTGACGAAGTCGAATATTTGGAATCGTTGAAGGTTGTGTATATGAAAGTGAAGGCCGACATTCTCATTGAGGCCCATGGGAGAATTGCTATACTTAAGTGCTCACTGGGTACTTGGCCCAAATGACTGGATTCCTCCTTTTGATTAGGAAAAACTCTGTTTAATTTAGTTGGCTTGAGTTGGGCCTGTCTTATCACCTCAGAAGCTTCTGAAAGATGTCAGCTGAGGCTTCAGCCTTGAAGCTCTTGTCTGAGCAACATAATCCTCACTAGGCAGCCTTTTGTATTCGATTGTATCTGATGAAAAGGTCAGAGTTCATTGTGTGGAAGTCTTTTGGTTTGATTCATGAGCAGTTGACGTGAAGTCGTCCCACTGAAGGTCACTCATTTGTTTATCTCTGTTAGCTGTGTAACACAGCCCTGACCTTTAGCCTGGAGCGTTGCAGTCCAGGGGTGTAATCCCATGCTGGGATGTGAGCACGGTTTCCCACTTCCTCTGTCCCTAATCCCTTTTCTATGTGCTGCTTGCTGACCTATGTTCACTGGTTCTTAGTCATGTGACCTCTGATGTAGCCTCGTGACGGGTGCTGGACGCCAAGCCAGGGACAGGACATCCCGAGAGCAGTATAGCCTGGGAGGCTCATTGTTAACTACTGTCCCTTGTGCTAACTTATCCCCCCACAGGTCGAGGCCAGTAACAGGATAAAGGAACTAGCAGGGAGGTTTTTTCCAAACGTGACGGAGGTTCACTATAGCACTGCAGAGGGTGGAGGAGGTGGATGGTGAGACCCTGCCCACCTTCCCAGTGGTGAGGACACTGTGTGGGGCGCAATGAGCTTTCAAGGCCATCCGGGTAGGATGCCCTCGATCCTTGCTCGCTCAAACGTCTCCCTTCATGCCATGCCCTGCCCACATACCTGGGTTTGTGACCTGCTCTGGGAGCCTCTGAAGTGTTAATCTTGGGTGTGATTCAGAATTCCCACTTTCATAGACCAACACCATCACTTGGCAGGTGGTCAGAGGTCAAACACGGCTTCCAGAAGGTTGCCACTGTAGATGCAAATGAAAACCAGTCACTCACCTTGCCTGTAATACACTGTGTGCAAGCTCTCTGCATTAAGTTATGTAGTAATATTATTGGCCGCGTCTCTCGGATGAGCTCAGGGCTGTCATGATCTGGGGGTGTTTCTTGGGCTGCGTCAAGAGATGCAGGGGTCTCCTGGTGGCTGGTGTGATGTCACTTCAGTTATGCTCTGGGTTTTCAGTAGAGCTCCAAATTGCTGTTTCCTGTGTCTGGGCCTAGGTGCCACTTGTTGATACTTGATCTGGGTCATTAGTTTCCTGTCCAAGCCCCTCTTCTTCATCCTCATGGACCTGTCCTTCTGTGGTACTCGGCACTCCCAAGGCCTTTTTTTTTTAATTAGCTCATTAGTTTGGTAGCCGGTATCATTTGGGTCCTCTCCAGGTGACTCCTCCAGCATTGTGAGGAGACTGTCTTGAAAAGACACAGTTATGATTCCTATGTACTCAGACCATGGACCGCAACCAATCACGGCTGGTGTCCTGTAGACGGAGTCAGGTTCTCGCTGTGTGAACACTGCTGTCTGTCACGTTATCAGCCTGGGAGGTGGTCTCACATGTGGGTCACCACTAGTGCGATCGGCCCTAGTCTCTGAGGCGGGTGCCCATTTACTTGCTTTATCTTGCACCTGAGATGCAGTCAGCTTTCCCGGCCAGAGCCTCTGATTATGAAAACTAGTGACCGGCTGATTCCTCAGCTGATAACTGAGGGTTTTATGGCAATCTGCATCGGCCGATAAGCATGCTTGTGTGGCCGATTAATGAAAGCGCTCCCTAGCAGACAGCTTTGACCGAACAGCCTTGTCCAAAGCTATGAAACAAGAATGTACTAACATCCTGGCTTTCAAATTGATTTTAGCAGCCACCATGATTGTTTGGTGATATCACACTAAACGAGTGAAATGGAACTATAGAGACTACAGTAATGCTATTTATTAATGTTCACTAGCTAGTTTGTCTGAAGGTATCGTTAGCCATAAGGCTTTAAGCTGGATGTTCACAGGGGTGTACAGTGACTAACTACAAGTACTCTTGTTGTAACTGAGTAGCGTTTTTGGGAATTGTACTTAAGAACACCATTTAATACTACTACATAATGACGTTTAGTAATGGTACTTTGCTGTTTACCCTCTACCTGTGGTTGCTACTTGCTGTTTGTTTTTTTTTTTTTCTCCTCTTTCCCCTGTTTTTCCCTTTTCATGAATGGTGATTACTGATTGGACTGCAAGGTTACAGATAGAGAACAATGCTCAAACCACGCTATGTTTGGAAACTTTTCCACTGAATCGTCAACAACATACAGTTCTAGCTCTGGCGGTCATGCGGTAGATAAATGTTTGTCTGCCCCCGCCTCCCCCCCCGCATCAATGCCCATTAGTATTAAGTTGATTTATGACTGGTACACATTTTATGTATGAAAACTATAAAGGCTCTTCCAATGAAATTCAGTAAACATTGTTACATTTTAAAATGTCTTTCTGGAAAAAGTCAAATTACTTTGGCTCACAGGTTGTAATTAATGTACTTTGACTTTAAAGTAACAGTACTTGAGTGGGATTCTTCAGTAATGTATATCCCTGGATGTTCATCAGATGGCTAGTAAATGAAGATGGCCTCCCTCCTCCTTTCCTTGTTGTAAGGAGAGGGGTGATGAGGAAACTGATGGTAGCAGTGACTGTGTAATAAAGTAGGCTATGGGTAACCCACTTTGGGGGGGGGGGTGATTGTATAGTGTCTTCCCAACTACACTTTGTTTATATATGATTTTTGTGGTAGCCTGCAGTAGTATGCAAGAGTATCGTATAATATTCTCAATTGACCCAAGACATGACAGATATCCTCTATCCAACCATCAGCAGTAGTTGCATGATTCAATCACTGAATCACATATCACTTTGAATTTTGCAACAACTTCATTTCCGATGCTTTTAGAACACTTATCGTTTAAGATGCTTGTATACAGTACAAGATTTATTTTTTTAATCTGTCTTGTCAAAGGGGTGGTGCACACAGCGTGGTATTCCAGGGAGCACAGACCGTGATTTACGCTGAGGCTTGTTTGAATGAACGCTCTCCACCTTCGAACACTAATATCCACTGTCATCTAAAATGTGTGCACTTTTTTTGGGTGTGTTCCAGTATTGACATTTTTCATAACTGCATAGTTTGTGGAATTCTTAAATACACTGATTTGTACAGCTACCTTTTTTGCTGCGACCTAAGTTCATATAAAAGGTAAAGTTCAATTTTTTTCCTTTTTCAAGCATTTTTCTCACCGGGCTCAGGTGGTGATTACTGGAGTTTTTTTTTTTTTTTTTTTTTTTCTCCCTCCTTACGATGATATGGTTCAGGTGACTCACCTCCAGGGGTAAGAAATTCAAAAAAAATTGGGGGGTTTATGGGCTGAACTGCTCAGTAAGTCGGTCAGCTGGCAGGCAGATGAGGAAACCAGACAGGGGAACTTGACATTTTTCTGAAGGCTTTCCTCTCTTTTCCTGGGCAATGGAGGGAACCCTTTGTTCCCTTGTTCCCCTACAGACTTCATCCACTTGATTCTGTGCCCCCCCCCCCAGCTAATAGTCATTTTGAACTCAGTGCTTTTGTTTCCCTGAGTCAAACCCTCTTCAATTTCTGTCAAGATCACAAAGCAGGGGAGCTGGATGGATACAAAGCCACTTCTGTGTCCTTAAGATGTGAAAATACTTGCTGAAATATTCATCCCCCCCCCCATACAGCCTAAAAGTTTTAGGTGGATCAGGACTGAATAATCAGAACAAGTCCAGTGGTGGACTAGTATGTTCACTGCTTTTTCCTGTCATCTGTTACAGCACAGCTTTCAGCTTTTACTTGCATATTTAAGCTGATGTACTTTGACACCGAACAGGGACATCCAGTGGTTTGTGGAGGCGGATGGATGTGATGCCTTCTGTTGTGCTAATCAAGAATGTGGTCAAGGCAGGCAAGATAGAAAGCAGGCATGTGAGTGAACAGCTATTGGTGGCTGACTCCTGAGGCCTACCTGTTTCTTGAGCACCCTGTGTTTGCTGCTGTATTCCCAGCTACCCTCCAATGTTCCTTTGGAGTCTGCTAGTGTACAGAGGTAATGATGCCCCTGGTTTCCTTTAAACTGCTTTGCCCTGGGGGGCCATATTCATATGATGAGTCATAAAAAGTTAATTTTTTTTTAAATCCCTGTATTTAAATAAAACAGCTTTTTGTAAAAGCACCCATTCACGGGGGAGATGTTGGGGGGGGGGGGGGTTAAATGCATACCAGTGTAAAAAGGGCTTCTTGGGAACAAGTATTCAACTTCAGGTTAGTACCTATTGACTAGAAAGGAGGCTGCAGGTAAATGGGTGAGCATTGCTGTGTGTTACTGCTCTGACCACACAGGAGACTTGGTCCAATCACCCCCCACATGTTCCTCTCAGGCCAGCTGTGAAGCCCTACCTTTCATTCTGTTGTTGGAAGGTCCTGATGCTGTGATTATCCAGAATACTCAACCTCATCTGCAGAGGTCTTGGTGTACCTGAATCCCCTACTCAGGATGTGCAGCACAAACATTCTGCTGTTATCTTGCCCCACCCATGTTTGTCAGCAGCTCCAGGCTTCTCCACACGCTCACTTGGACTTAGGCCTAAATCGGTGTGCCATTCCCTGTGGATGCTCATCAGTCCATGCCACCCTTGATTCTAAGGTTGTATCCATCTGTGTGGAAAATGGCCTCTTGGGTGGTTTAGTTTGGCTTGAGGGCCCTAGGGAGGTGTAGCTCAGGACCTGGTCCCTCAGCTGGCATGCTACACAGTAGCTTTCATCACTTAAGCTGTGTGGGTTGTTTTTTGTTTGTTCTAGGAACTGCTCCATCTTCATTTCCCAGTATTTCATTTCCCACTTTCCAGGCAGACCATCAGAAGGAGCTGCCCTGGACATCACCGAGGTCCCATGTATGACCCTGTCGCCTTTCCAGACCCTGCTATTTTCTGACCTCTAGCACGTAGAGCACAGCCCCCCCCCCCGGGAGTTGTTAAACAGCAGACTCTGCCCCCAGCAGGTCACTGAGTGAGGACAGCATCTTATTTGGGGATTTCTGTGCCAGTTGTCATCTATTTTCCATGGTTTATCAGTTCTTGTGGTCATCTGACATAGGGTTTGCTGACGTCCTGTTGAGACGGATGAGGTGTGGAGTCTTGGGCCAGCAGCTCTGTCACCTAACCTGCTGGCCACCCCCCATCAGAATTCTCAGGCCTGTGAGATGTGAATCCTGACCTCAGAGTTGTGCCCTTTCTTGTCCCTCTCTGTGAGGCGCCGTATGTTTTATGAGTGTTTTTAATCCTGCGGCTCTACCATGACGTAGGAGAGTTTACCCAGAAAGCCAGCCTCTCCCCAGACATTATGGGAATGTGCTCCTCCAGTGGACGTTTGAGCAGCAGCCTGCATTACCCCGGGGCTCCTCCCCGTGTAAGTAACTGCCATGCATAGCTGTTTGATAGTCTCTGAATGTTGAATGAGTTGCTTGCTGTCTGGATCTGCTGCTGTGGTCTAGGAGAGCTCAGTGCTCCAAGTCATTTAGCATGAACGTCAGAGAAGCACTGACTTTAGTGCAGATAAACCTTTAATTAGTAATGGAAGATTGCAACCAAGTGTCCTTGGCTGGGGGCTGTGCCAGGGCTTATCTCACAGGTCAGGGCCAGCAAATTCATCTCTGCATGTCATGAATTCTGTGCTTTCAACTTTGACAAAGTAAATTTATGGCCATTTGCTCTTTTAAGAGTCCCCTCTTTCCCTGGTGAATGGCTGCTTGGTGTGAGAACACAGGCTGGATTTTCTGTAATGAGACATTGCAAACAGCTGTGACAATATTTGCCTGACAAGGTGATGATTGTTAGAAAGTTGTGAGCATAACGGCTGACTGGGACTTTCTGACCAGCTGTGTCTACTGCTTAGCCCTTGTGGGAACGCATTACCAGCTTTAAGATCCCAGAAGGGAAATTGTGTTGTACCACTGAGGAAGTTAAGCTACTTAACTGGCTCTTACCTGTCTACTCCCAATAATTAGCTGTGGTGTTTTGGAGGGGATGACATGCCATATCTTAATATGAAAGTTAAATTAATCCAGAGAAATAGTGCTGACAGTCAGGCTCGTGACAGTGTGGTGGTGATCACGCCTACTCAAGCTACCTGAAAGTACAGCAGCATAGTGGATCCTTTTGATTTTCACATCATAATGTGAAGCTCTGTTTTGTAATCTTAAGAATTTTTGTGCAGCCGCTTTCACACACATTAAATGGCATGCATTACCATGTGCCACTGTGTAAACCCAGTTCCTTCATCCCTGCTGCAGGTATGCATTTTTCCATTGGAAGTATTGCTTTCAAGTCAGTCATTTAAAGCTTTTCTGTTTTATTTTTTCCACCACCTGGTTACTTGTGCATGACATATGGCAAGTGTGTGGAAGTATGATGTAAGAGGACCTTGAAACCCCAATGGGGTTTGCTGCTGGCATGTGCCATTAAATAAGCACCTGCCACTGTAATTACATGCAAAGCCGCACTTGTCTGCTGTGATGGCCTTGCAATGCCGCGGCCTGTCATCCGGCGGCTGCCTAATTGCCAGTTTGAGCTCCTCACTGGTGAGAACACATTCCTTTCCCGAACCATAACTTGTAATTAAAACATCTCCATGGCAGAGGAAATCTTGCGTAAGTTGCCCGATTGTTGTTTAACCTGCTGTCAGAGACCTGTAATTACTGCATTTCCAGTATCTCTGTGTGCGTAACAGATAAACGCCTCAAGTCCCTCTTGGTTCATGGGGTGAATGGGAGCTTTGATGGGGGCTGGGTGGGCTTGTGGCTGAGCACCCAGTCCATGGCCATACCATTTGCAAGGGAATGCGCTGCCATTCTGCGCAGGTTGCGTCGTGCCTGGTGCAGTGGCTGCCACTCTGCGTTTGCTAACATTGGGCTACCTTTCACAGCTCGTCATGGAGAGTGAGGCTGCTGTCTGTCTTGTGGGATTACACCTGTAATCGGCGCACTACTGCGGGCCGCTGGATCCCAGATATGCGGGCCTCACATGATGCTGCGCTTTGGCTTGGGGGAGCTTCCAAGTTAAGCCAGTGGGTGGTGCATATAGGAGCCTCCACCCCGGAGAATCATGGAGCCACAAAGATGCTCACATTCAATTGTTTGAGGGACACACACACAAATCTGATACAGTAAACAAAGACTGAAATAAATCCCTTGGCTATTTTCCATTACCTCTTATGGAAATAAAGTTGATATACCCTGGATGAAGTCTGGTAACATTGAGTATGAAAAATCTTTAGCCTCGGTGTATGTAAATGTAATGTATGGCTGTGAGTGCTGGACTATGAGGAAGGCTGAGCATCGAAGAATCAATGCCTTTGAGCTATGGTGCTGGAGAAGACTTTTGAGAGTCCCTTGGATTGCAAAGAGATCAAACCA
>JAACJT020000001.1:38281105-38299303 GCA_009936485.2 Gymnarchus niloticus | reverse complement strand
GGAGTCGATGTAACAATCCTGAGTTACATCCCGAAAACAGAGCATTGCAGTAGTCCAATCTAGAACTGATAAAAGCATGAGATACAGTATTGTATGGATCACTTGTCAAGATGTGCCTTCTTGCTCTCTTACGCCATCTGTTGGCTAGTATGCACAGTGCAGTGTCATTTCATGGTTGAATGATGAGTCTGGTTAATACCATGGTCAGAGCACTTTTTCATACATGGTGGTGGCCCCTTGCCCCATCCTGTTTCAGGCCTGAGCAGCCTCCCCCTCCGCAAACTGCAGCAGCACCGTCCCCTGGGTCGCACCCAGTCAGCTCCCCTGCCCCAGAGTGCCCAGGCCCTGCAGCAGCTGGTGGTCCAACAGCAGCACCAGCACTTTCTGGAGAAGCACAAGCAACAGCAGCTGCACATGGGCAAGGTGGGATGAGGGAAGGTTCAATGGGAGGGAAGTTGACAGGCTGGGGATTCGGAGGTGGGGTTATGGGGGTGGGGACACAGGTGAGGGTGAGATCATGGGGGCTGGGGAGGGAAAGTGAGACGGTTGGGACACCGGAGAGGGTGGAGCCACAGGGATGAAAATGGAGCCTGGATTAAAGGGTGAAGTTGAGAAGTGCTTTAGGGTGGGGCTGCTGGGCAATGATTGTGTGTGTGTGTGTGAGAGAGAGAGAGAGATCTGTGTTCTCTTGGGGCCTTAAACCTCTGCAGAGTGCATTGATAGGGACACAGCCTGCAGCTGTGAGCTTCTGCTTGTGATGGGTTGGCTGTTTGCCTCCACAGTGGATCCTCAGAGCCAGGCTTACTCTTATATGTCTAGTGTTCCTACCCAAGCACGTGTGTTGCATAACACAACATTGAATGTCTCTGACGTAAATGTCAGCTTTCCCTTTAAAACATGGGGGGGTTTGTTTGGAAATCAGGACGACCACACTGACGTCAGCGCCATTCCTGGGCACCGTGCCTCTGTTGCTGTGGTGATGGTGGGGACGCAGTATCTCTGGGCCGGAGAAGAATTTGGCGGGATGCCTCTTATTTCCTCTGGTTCCCTGGAGCCCTTGGGAAGCCACTCGGCTTCACGTGGATAAATGGCTGCAGGTCTGCACTCAGCTTCCTTGCAGGAATTGCTTTCATTGGCAGCAGTGTGCCATGATTTCCAGCCTTAATACACTTAATCTCCCTGAAGGTGGCTCATCTCTATTATATGCCATAATGGCATTTATGCCTTTTTCTTAGTAGTTCACCAACGTGGTGTTGGATCAGCAGCCTTGCCTGCTGGGAACTGGCCTTGCTAACATACCGACTATGCTGAGAATCAGAGAGCAGGGACATATCCTCATGCGGTGATTTCAGCCACATACTGCTGTTCCTTTGTCTACGACGTCGACTTCATGCGAGTCAACTAAATCACCATCAGAACGCGCCGCGCGACTTCCTGACACTTTTTCATGTTCCCAGCGCTGTGTTGTCCTAAGGCCTTTGTGGACACTGGTTTACACTTCATTTGAGCTGTTAAATGCTTGGTTTAATTATTTAATTCCTCAATTAAGCAGAGCTTGCAGTTCTCATCTGTATGATGTCCTCAGATGGTAGATCTAAGTCTAGTTTGACCCCCTCCCTGCTAATTCACCAGATTACAGCCAAAACCAGTGAGTCCACACGACAGCACCAGAGTCACCCGGAGGAGACGGAGGAGGAGCTACTGGAGCATCAGGCTGCGGCTGACGGTGGGTTGCCAGCCTGGGGCATCACTGTCAAAGAGGAACCCCTGGAGGAGATGGAGGAAGAGAGGGCACAGGGGGAGAGGCAGACTCAGCAGGAGCTGCTCTTCAGACAGGTGAGGGCAAGTCATGGAACGGTCAAATGGTATAAGTTGTCTGAGTCACACGGACAGCCATGTGACCAATGTGCTGGCCTTACTGGAGAGGAGATTCAGCCCTCTTGACTGGTCTAGCCTGCAGCTTCCAGAGCAGTCTCACTCAAATGCTGTTGGTGCCACCCGCTGACTATCTACTTAGATTCGTATTCAGTGTTAGTCGTTTCCACAGGCCCACCCACTGGCACATAATCTTTTTAAGTACATTTCTAACCTGCCCTAATACACACAGTGGTTCATATGTTCCTAACCATGCAGGCAATTTATCTGCGTCGAACAGCATGACACAGGCACCAAAATGGCCTGATTCTGATTTCACAGGAATGCATGTGTGTCTGTGATGGTGTATGGGGTACCATGCTGGGTTCACCACCCATGTTAAGGTGGGTGCTACGCTGTGTCTGGTGAACAGCTCCATCGCTGTTATGTGGAGCCCCTGTGTAACCCTAACTGTCCTGGCCCCAAACAGCAGGCGCTGCTCCTGGAACAGCAGAGAATCGCACAGCTGCGCAGCTACCAGGCTTGTGTGGAGGCAGCCAACCTGACAGCTGTGTTCACTTCGCACCGCCCACTGACCCGGGCTCAGTCTTCACCTGCTTCTGCCTCCACTCATGGGCCCGAGGCCCCACCCACACCACGCTGCACCACAGGTGAGTCCTACACCACTCGGGCTGAAGGGTAAATGTAACAGGGTAATGATGGCAATGTGGTTGGGGCAGTAGAGTTGCAGGATGCTGCTTTCGAACCCTGGGTTCTATCTGACGTCTCTACCCCCACCTAACACAGCTCTTGGTAGGGTTTAGCCCCCCCACAATGGAGTCCTCCTTCCCTCATCCCCTAGGATGGCTGTAAACTTTCAATGCAAATAGTACTCGCTTGATTGGTCACATTATACACTATTACACTATTTTCCACCTCCTGGCTTTTTCCGTCCAAATGAGTTGGTATTTCTCTAACACTGATGTAACCGTACCCTTTACAGTGTTTTTGTGGTTTATGTAAAAATCTCTCTTTTTCATCACATCCCTGTTTAAAGGCAACTTTCTGAGCTGCTGTTTCTGTACTGGCTGTTCCTGACTCAATGCTGCCCCCTAGTGATAAAGCTGTCTAATCCTGGAGCGTTCTGACCAAACATTGTGTGTGTGATTCCTTAGGACTGGTATATGACACACTAATGCTGAAACACCAGTGTGTCTGCGGCAGCACCAACATTCACCTCGAGCATGCTGGACGCATCCAGAGCATCTGGTCCCGGCTGCAGGAGACTGGCCTCCGTGCCAAATGCGAGGTACAGCCAGGACACGGAGCCAGGCGCTGCTTCTCTTCCAGTCTCTGTTCAAACAGAGCACTTTGGAAAGGACTTCTTGCACGTTTTCCTTTCTGCAGGATACCATTCCTTTCTGACTGTCTGTGTGTTTCTAGAAATCATATTCACAGAAAAATACACCATTGACAAGCCATCTTTCTGCCTTCTCTGGCCCACAGAGAATGTTTCTTGTGTACTACAGAGGGCGCTGTCGTGCCATTTACTGGGTTTCTTTTTATTCACTAAAAGAATATAGAGAAGCCCTGCCCCACCCTGCTTTTGGTGTGATTTCACTGAATCTCCTGCTGGGATTAATTTCTCTCGTCGTACTCCTCTTTGCATCACTGCTACAGTCTGGTTCCCAAACCCTCAAAACAAGCATGACCTCTCAGATTGCGTGTTCAGAAGTGGGGTACAATCTCACTATGGTGATGGGTTTGTCTTCCTGCCACTAACCTCACTAAATGAAAGCTTGGGCAAGAGAAGGGAATGACCACAATTTAGGATGCAACAGAAAGTCCCCCGGAAGATTAAAGCTGCAACACGTGGGTTCTTAAAGTGCCTCCTACTCACTGACCACGTACACCAAAGAATGCAGTGATGCCCCTGACCAGAGGGCCATAGGTTCAAGGACAATTTTCACACTCCACTAGTGCAGTATGAATCCTTAGAATGGTTGCTGTACCTCTGCTCGAAGGCATGAACTGAGCAAATGAGCAGGCTGTGTAATGGGCAGGGCCTGAGCCATATGACCCCCACCTAACCTCCTGTAACTTTGGCAGTATGTGCGCGGGAAGAAGGCCACCCTAGAGGAGCTGCAGACGGTCCACTCGGAGGCCCATGTCCTGCTGTATGGCACTAACCCACTGCGGCAGAAACTGGACGGTGAGCAGCTGGATCCGCAAGGGTACCATGTGTTTAATCAAGAGCAGCCACCATGGGCTGGTTTTCCCCAGCAGCTTTATATAATAAACCCAGGGCTAAACCACTGTACCCCCTGCTGTCCAAGCAGGGCATTCTGCTTTTCAACCACATGGGTGCACCCTTTCACATTACGCCCCACAGGAATAGCCATGGTAACACTCACAAACATGACATGCATAAGCAGTATGACTAACAGCAAACTGTTCAGACAAGGCAATGTTGCCTTGGTGATTACTATTACAGTTGAAGGTTGATAGGAGTGCACCAGCTCCCGTCTCTATATCGCCATCTGGAGGTGGCCTCTGTGCTTCCAGCTAAGCTGGCTCTGCTTTTATTTCAGGCTGTGTGCTCAGTGAGGGAAGCAGGTCAAGGTCACAGGTGCTTCAGGTGATCTGTGTGCTCAGTCAGACTGCACGCTAATAACAATGCCCCCCCCCCCCCACAGAAGATCAAACTTAGGGCCATTGCTGGCCACTGTCAGGAAGCCTGACCATGCTAGTCTCGGTGCCCCTCACCCCCCCATCAGCCAACCAAGGGCTGTGTGCGATTTTCCCATAATTCAGTGTAATTGCCCTGCTGCGCTGTGCTCTTTTGCGATAGCAGCTCCCAGATAAGAGTGAGAAACATTTTATGCAGGGCTAGGAGTGAGGACACTCTCGGGTCAGCCGGCCCCACCTTCTGGACACTGCTCTTCAGGTGGACTGTTGGGTGTGGCTTCCGGTGAACATCTCCTTGACGCCTCTTCTGTCTGCTCCACCCCCTCACAGGTTCAGTGACGCCTGTCTTTATGAGATTACCCTGTGGTGGAGTCGGGGTGAGTGAGCGTTAAGCGTTCGGGTTGTCGTCCTCTACTCGCCGCCAGTCCAGTAATCATCTCCAGATGTTTTCGATAAGGCTGTGCCTGTGCATTATCAGGGCTTCATTGGGGAGTCTTTGTTTGCTGCTTCTAGTCACTCTGTTAAACCTGCAGTGGGAGCGGGGGGTTAAAACTTCCAGGGGATTCATTGTGCAGGGGGGCAGGGGGTTAATCAGTCTGCCCCCTAGAGTCCACTGCACCATCCTTGCTGGCTAAACTGGGAGGGGGGTCTGAAGTTCTGGACACTCTTGCAGAAAGAGTAAATCCCCCCCCAACACATCCCTGTCACGCTGGCAACCTGCTTTCTTCATACCAGCATGCCTTCTCCCGTTTCTCACCCTGCCTTTTAAATAAACAGATGTCAGGTCACTTTTAAAGGGTGCTATCAAACCAAGATGGTGGGAATCTCTGGCATTTTGAAGCACAGCCTGCTTGTGTGAGAACAGCAGGCAGGACCCCTGAACCTCAATCTTCGACCTCTCCTTCCTACCTACCCCCTCCCAGCATGCACACTATTGTTTTTCTTTTGTTGTCTCCTGGTCATTTTCTTCAAGTAGGTAAGACGGAGGGGAAACCTCCTAGATAATTACATGTACTCGCACACATTCCCACACGTTTATCAAGTTGTGGGAACACTGTCCCCTGGAGGAATGAAAACCAGTCACTTTTTGACCTCGGGGACATTTGTCATGTCCTCACAAGAAAACTCGGTTTGATATATATATATATATATATATATATATATATATCTGAGAATTAAAATAAAAAATCTAAATAGACAAGTCTTGTATTTTGTTGGGTTATTTATGGTTAAGGTTAGAGCTGGGTAAGGGTTAGGCCAATTGAAATTAATAGAACATTCCTGCAATGTTATACAGACACAACTGTGTGTGTTACAGGTGGACAGCGACACCTTCTGGAATGAGGTCCACTCCTCCAGTGCTGCCCGGCTGGCTGTGGGCTCAGTCATCGAGCTCGTCTTTAGGGTGGCGACAGGAGAGCTGAAGGTTGGTCGTGGCCCAGCACAGTATGTACCAGCTGTAGCCTGTTCAGGAGATGAACGCTTATCCCCAAGAGTCGCCTCCTAATGGTGGTCCACAGGAGTGCATTTAGCTGGCTTTGGCTGCAGTTGGCAGCCTTTTACCTTCAAACCTGAAGCAGCTACTCAGCCATGATCACAGTGGTCATCTCCTTATTTGGCACTAAGTCAGTTTTTTCAGGAGGATGAGAGGCTGCGACTCTGTTGTACTACTACAGGGTGTAGGGAGAGTCATTCAAGGTAGTGCGTATCTCTTTTGCAGAACGGTTTTGCTGTGGTGCGACCCCCTGGACACCATGCCGAAGAGTGTGCACCCATGTAAGTCTGGTGTCTCTAAGTCCTAGGGATGGGACAGCAGAGCAGTGCTGGCATCTGACCACCACCTTTCTCTCCACCCTAAAGGGGATTCTGTTACTTCAACTCAGTGGCCATTGCAGCCAGACTACTCCGGCAGAGGCTGAACATCAGCAGGATCCTGATTGTGGACTGGGTGGGTTTCAGCAGAAAGGGTGGAACGTGCGTGTGTGCGTGTGCGTGTGGGGTTTAGAAAAGCCTGCCCTGAATCATGTGGCTAGTCTGGTGTCGTTCAGAAAGCTTTCATTTCCTCCTGTCAGTCACAGGGTACTTCTGAAGGACCAGAGGAATTTTTACATAGACGTTTGAAGAAGACTTCACAGTGAAATTTTAGGAGAGCACGCACTTCTCCAAACTAGACTGAAAGTCCTTTTACACACACGCATAATTTTTCAATCTTCCTGGCATTCTTCATTTTCCCAAATAAGCTCTGCTCTCTGCCTCTCCCTGCTTAAAGGAGTATGTCAAGGGCTGTCATGTGACATCTCCCTTGTGATCTCTCTCAGGATGTTCACCACGGTAATGGGACACAGCAGGCATTCTACACTGACCCCAGTGTTCTGTACATCTCTCTCCATCGCTACGATGATGGGAACTTCTTTCCCGGTAGTGGGGCTGCTGATGAGGTAATTAAAACAGGAAGCGCATCTTTTCCTTCACAGGCTTTGCATGAAACACCATTATGTATGAGCATACCCGTTTAAAATCCAGCTTACCTTCTCAGACTGACCTCCTTCACAGGTGGGCAGCGGACCAGGAGAAGGCTTCAATGTCAACATGGCTTTCACTGGAGGTCTGGAGCCCCCCATGGGGGACGTGGAGTACCTGGCAGCATTCAGGTGAGGGCAGCACAGAGGCATCATGGGTAGGCCCAAGCAACGCAGTTAGGCTTTGTGCAACAGGTGAAAATTTGCCTGTTGAATTTGAGAATGGGGCCTCAAAGTGTCAAAGCCCACCCCCCGAGGCAGAACTGCTAGCATATTCTTGGTCTTACAGCATGCCAAGGGGGCACTGGGGCTGCCCCCTCCCCAATGATAAGCCACACGGCAGACACACGCCTCCGTGTTGAAAGGCCCTGTCTGGAAACACATATATAACTCTTCATTCACGTGCTTCACAATGATCTGAACCATCCATATGTTTTAAAAGGCAAGTGTCTTGGAACAATTTAGGCAGGCCTTCTCCACCTCTTACCCAGTCTCTTTTATCTGTTACCTACACTGGATCCCTCATTTTCTTGGGGGGGTCTGGACTTTCAAGTCTTGCCAGCAGGGCTGAGCCCCATTATCTGAATGCCTGTGTGGCACCTCTGCTTCGTTATGGTTCCCCACAGGCACTTTGAAGGCTGACAGGATTGACAGTGCCGCAGTCTGCCACTCCTCACCCCCCCATCCTTTCTCTCACAAAAGCCCTCCCACTCTTGCGGGTAGTAAGCAATGCCATCTGCGCTCAGGACCAGCACCGCAAAGGCCATTTCTTCCAGTTTGATGGGCTAAACCACCGGCCCTGAAGGAGTCACATGCTGGGGAAGGAGAGTCTTCTATTGGAGCCCTAACTGCCAGCCAGGACCAACGTTGCCATGTTTACGCCTGAAAGGAGGCGTCTCGGGCTGTACGCTTCAGTGACTGACCCTGCCCAGCTGGTGCCCAGTGCTTATAAATTGGAGTAATTATTCAAAGAATGATGTTCTGGCTGTTTTAACTATGACCTCATAATTCTGGTGTAAATGTCATGTACATGTTGCATGAAGACCCACGTTTCATTCCTGGGGATGGGTGGGCTTTAAGAAGATCACATCCTTTTCAGGGGGTTATGGTGAGGATGTTGTTCTTGTCCAAAGAAATGGGAGGGTAGGAATAGATTCAGAGCATTTCAGCATGTATCCACATGGAGCTCTGGCACATTTCCCCTGAGATTGTCTGGGGTTCTCATAACCTCCAGGTGGTACCTTCTAGATCAATGCTCAGCTGAAATGTGGTGCTGCACCTGCTAGCTGAGCCCCCTACTGTGTGACCCCTCACCCCTAGCCAGTCCATGGGTCCCCAGGCCATGCGTACATCACTGACATGTCAGTGTTCAGAAAAACCCAGCGCTACATAGCGCTGAGGACTGAGTGGGCGCCGGGGACTTGGGGGGGAGATAAGAAAATGTACCCTAATCAAATCCAGAAGCCCAGAGGCTCTCACTCTCAGCTTGGACACAGAGGTGAGCTAAGCCCAAATTGAAAGCAGGTCTGCACCCTGCCAGAGGAGACAGCTTTGAAGTGTTTCTACCGCCTTCTCCCTGTCGGAAAGAATCTGAGCACCTCTATAAGCCTTCTGTGTGTCTCGCCCTCATATCGGCCTCTCTGCCGGTGGGCCACAGACTAGCCTCGCTAATGATACCACTCAGTGTCCTCAATACAAGGTTCAATCTCCTTTGGCTTCTGCAGGACAGGCAGCCTTCAGCACCTACCTATAGGTTCAAGGGTGCAACATGTAAATGAGCATTCACTTCCAAAGCTGATGTTCAATGTCATGATGCCAAGCAGGCTATGGCCAAGTGGGTTACCAGTTTACGTCCAGCTCTGGCCATAGAATTGACTGGCATTGCTGTTGTACCCTTGTGGACTGACTTGTGCACTGTCTTTGAAGAGGTTGAGGAATAACATTGCTCTCCCCCTTCTGCCGGTTTGCTGTGTTCCAGAACATAAGACACAGTGGGAGAAATCCAGATAATTTGAACTGAGTGAAAGCATTTAAATATTGGTAAGTGAGCAGCCACTTACCATGACATGCTCCGTAGCTGTGTTTCCATGCTCCCCGGCTTCTTAAATGAAGACATGGGGCCTCTGCAGCTCTGTTCTTGCTGGAATTTCTCCTGTTTGGCTCTTACCACGCACAGTTGGCTGCGGGATCCTCGGCTGAATGGACCCGTGCCGGTTTAGCCTTGTCTCATGCAGAGGCCAGCAAGCACGTTGGCGTGAACTCGGCACAAGGGCCTTGAGGGCTCCCCATCATCCATGCACTTCTGCAGTGAGGCAGCTAGTAATGATTCAGAGGAAAGGCCGGTTTGGGAAGACAAGCTTGGGGACAGAGCATCGGCCAGCTGGAGTCTTTCTGCCTGGTGCTGCTCAACATGAAGCCCCAGTGTCATTTAATGTCATGTGATGTTACACTTTAACCTTCTAGAAAAACTGAATGTTTGTTTTATTCCCATAATTGAGTTATGTATCTCACTTAAAAATGGGTTCGAAAGCAAGACCCTTTCGATTTCATTCAGCCTCCTCTATGGTACTTGTCCAAAAATGACCTGGCTCACCCACTGAGCTGCAAATAAAGGTAACACTGGGGAGTTCAGAGACGAGACATCAAAGAGTAGGGGCTGTTTACGGCCCACCAGTACATCCCAGGTGTATCAGCAAGGCTGGGTGTGAGGAGGGGGTTACCCCAGGGTCAGACCCATGACAATGGGAAGAGTTCGGTTAGTGGGCTGCCAGGCGCTGTAGGATTTCCCACAGCTTGTGAGTTTATTTTCCAGAGGTTGTACTGGTTTGTCTTCCAGCAGGAATTAGACATATTCCTCCCACATTAACCCTTTCTTCCCCTGCATGAAATTTTCTGAAGAGCACATTAACACCTTCCGAATCCAGTCATTGTTTATAGTTTGGAACTTGCATAAAATGTGTGGACTGAGTCAGGATTGAGTGCAAAAAATAAACTATTTGAAAGAAATGAAATTCAACCATTAATATAATTGGTGAACCATTTGCTCCTACTTCCTCCAGGCCAAGCTGCTGATTGACCAATAGCTGATGGTTCTTTCTCCTTACAGGACTGTGGTGATGCCCATCGCTACTGAGTTTGCCCCAGAAATGGTGCTGGTCTCGTCAGGCTTCGATGCAGCAGAGGGGCACCCTCCACCCCTGGGGGGGTACAAGCTGACGGCCCAATGTAAGAACTCCAAAGGCGGGCTCTGTTAGACACCCCACTCACATGTAATCTGCCCATCCTGCATTTCTTACCTTAGAAACGTTCGCATATCTTGGGGCTGGTGTAGAGTCATAAGGTCATATGACTTAGACCTGAGAATCATCGAATATGATGTACTTAGCAGATTACATTCATTCAACCTGTGATATATACATCCAACTGTAACTTGCAAGTGCTGTTCCTAACTGCTGGGGGGGCATCTGAGGATGGGATGGGCTGGGGGGGGGAGTTCTGAAGAAAACAACAAAAATCTAGTCCAGTAAACCCTGGCAGCAGTTTTAATTTGGGGAAAATGATGTCATACTTTTGATCAGCGTCCAGGGAGCTAACACACAAACACACACAAACAAACACTTCCTGTTTCATGTGGCAGGCTTTGGCTACCTGACCAAGCAGCTGACATCGCTGGCAGGGGGCCGGCTGGTGCTCGCTCTGGAGGGGGGCCACGACCTAACGGCCATCTGCGACGCCACTGAAGCCTGCGTCTCCAGCCTGCTTGGGCTCAAGGTGAGCAAACTGAGATCCACAGGGTGATATAGACATATAGTGGGCCCGCTTCACCAGGACTTGGCTGCTGGTGGCCCTGCATGGCTGCAGAGCATGTGCTAATGCAGCTGTAGATGTGTTGCACGCCACACGGAACGATCATGGTTCTGCTTGTACAGAGTGAACAGAACCAGGTCAGGTTCTCAGCCTGGGGAATGCAGCTATGGAGCCTCATCGGTAGGGGTTCTCCATACAGCACCATAAATTATTTCTGGGAAATGTTAAAGTCCACTGCCCCCCAAAACAAATCCATAAAGAGTTCAAAACTCAAGAGGGAAACAAACTTAAGTAACAGTAAAACTTTGCCGTGACTGCAGTACTGGCCGGAGTCCAGGTCCTTTTGGGCTTCTCAGCTGAACTGCAGTATGAAGAACACACTGGTTCTCCTGACCGCTTCAAAGCAGGACAAACGTTAGTTAACATTTTACTTTCATAAAACAATGAAAATGTACTCCTTCAGGCAGATTTTAAGAATGTGGTTTCCAAAATTGTCCTGGAAGCCTTGTATAAACAATCATTGTAGACAGGGTTCCTTAACTGATATGCCACCTGCTGTGCCTTATTGTACATACATCTGCTCCTGCCTTCAGTTGGGACCCCTCCCACAGGAAGTGCTACAGCAGAGACCAAACCCTAATGCAGTGCGCTCCATCCAGAAAGTCCTGGAAATCCAGAGTGAGTGTTTCTCAGAACACGCTTAATCCCTGATGCTGTGTGTAGACAGAGTCCCAAGCAATAATCCACCTCCCTCCAGGGATTATATCTATGATATATCGCTGCTCTGTGAACCATCCTTTTACCCTTGCCCCCATCCCTATCCCATGATGTCATTTCCCAGGTAACTACTGGCGGTCAGCATGTCGCCACATGTCCACGGCATCCTACTCTTTGCTTGAGGTGCAACAGTGCGAGAGAGATGAGGTGGACACTGTTACCGCCATGGCCTACCTGTCTGTGGCGACCACGCAGGCAGGGAAGAGGTATTTTCAGCCTCGCCCAGCACCTCTATCATGTCTGGCCCAGTTTGACCCCCCCACCTGGCCTGGCTCCCCTCAGATGTTTATTAATCGGTGGCATTCGTGTGTGCCAGGGTGTCAGGCTTGGGTTTTCTACCCCTGTTGAATGCTTTGCTACCTCTTAGGCCCTTTTGATCTTCTGCCCTAACAGGTTACAGGATGAGCCAATGGAGGAAGGCGGTCCTTTGTAGGTCCTGCATGGGGTGCTCTCCTGACCTCTTGGACAACAGGGCTCAAGTCCACACACCGGGTTTAGTTTTAACGTACCCTGTGCTCCATGGTGCCTGCGTCCTGTAGGCAGCTATTAACTGGAGCAAGGAAATGGGGTACCACACCCAAGGCAGCAGGCCTCAAATAGGTCAGCGAGTAAAAACTGAAAGGCCGCTACGGACCAGAATTTACTGGACACACCGTACCAAACTGAAGGCTGATACCTTCCACTGCGCCATGATGGGCAACAGCCCCCCCTGCTGGATGGACAAGGCTAGGGCCTGATGAACATCTGGATGCCATGTCATGGGATGTGAGACAGGCCGACTGCTGATCATGCAGCAGAATCTGCATCAATGTGATTTGCTTTCCTCTTTGTAAAAACACGTAAGAAATGTCACTTCGGGAGTTGAAGAAGCTGGGTGCTCAGGACACACCTGCAATGACCAATGGATCCAAACTCCGGCTCGGTGGGACCTGCCTTCCGAGTGGCCAGGATAGGTGCTATGGCCACAGGGCCAAAGAGCAGGAAGACATGCACTTTTCAGCATGTTTTCCGGGAATGAGCCACACATTTAGACAGACTGCCAGGTTTCCGGCCAGCATGCCACTTTATACACAAAAGACCCTGAAAGGTAGGTGCCAGCTTTGTAGGGAGAAGAAAATAAACTCCATTGCAGATTGGCATTGAATGACACAGCCTCTTTATATACACCAAACAAGATGCCAGTCTGACTTTCAGTAGTTAAGGAGCATGTCTTGTGGCACAGCAACCTTTAACCTGGTAAAGAACAATAACATCAGGAAAGCAAGAGTTTGCCAACAAGGTTATGAAGTATGAGTATTTGCCGATGTTGAAAAAACATTTCTGTGCATCAAAAGGCAGTCTGACAGTCTGCATAGGTCTGAAGATGGGAAAAGTATGATGATGTTATACAAAGTACATTTTATGCACATGTTTTTATCCGATTTGAAATCGATAGGCACACAGTCCAAATCACAGACTAGCCCAGTTTCTGTTCCCCATTCTGGCCGTCACCTGATTTTGATGCCACGCTGGGCTCTGTTTTTACAGGCATTGTGAAGAAATAAGTTTGTTCTGCTTCTACTCATGTGTTTCCACTCTCACTCCCTGTTCATTTGCATCTGTTTTTTCTCACCTGTCCCTTTGGAAAAAGGGTTGTTCTGTTGACATATCCTAGTTGTCTCTGGCTTTTCTGGAGATGTGTGAGTGAATGGGATTTTGGTGGCTCTAAATGATTCCAAGCATTAGATTTCAGTTGTCTGTTCCATTCACAGTAGATTTTATGTATGTAGATGTATATATGAAAGGATATATTCTAAATAAAGCCAATTTTGTTGACATGTATATCCATTGGAAGCTAATATGCTAAAACTGCATTCCGTCTTGACATCCACTGCTGGGGGACACATGCCAGCTTTGAACTGAGGAGCTTTGCCTCCAATTCTGGAAATCAGCTGGGGTGGGATGTACACTAGGGTTAGGTTTAGGGTGACGGGAAAGGCAGCAGGGACGTTTACACATCACACAGCCGAGGATGCAGGGACAGGGCTTGCATCACACACATGAGGACGCGGGGACACATTTCGTGTGAGAAGTAGATTGATAAAAGCTTGAGTGCTCTGAAGCAGGGCAGGGCTGGGCTGCGGCACTTCCTGAATGCCATGATGTCATGAAAAATGAAGCCACTCGTCCCTGCATTTCGCATTCTGTACTTAACCCTGAGTAGGCCCTTCCAGAAGCCAAGGAGGATGGCGCGTGGTCATCAAATCAAGCAGCAGCCCCTCAGTCACGTTGACTGTGGCTAAAAAAATCTTAGATCCTAAAGCGAAGTTGTTCTACACAGCTAGCTCACACATTCCAGCATCACTGGTGTTCCAAAAAGGCACCATCCCGGCAGGAGGTGCTATTGTGGCCAGCATCTCATATGGAACCCATGCACAGCAGGCCTTTCTAGTAATGGGAATCATGACACAACTAATGTGATTTGTCTTTTTGTCAGAACATTTTTCTGTAGCCTAAGACCACACCTGAGCTGTTTACTTAAAGGACCTTTGAAGGATGTTCCCCCCGCCACCGTATTCCGCATGGTCTGTGATCACCCTGCCTGGCTGCCGAACACATTTACACAAGAAAATAGTAGAGGAGGTATGAACACTTAGAGCCTGAACTATCTGGACTCTCTTTAGTTAAACTGGGTTTTTTTTTTTTTTTTTTTTCCCTTCACTCTAAAAACAAAGGGTGACTTGCATAAAATGTTGGAAACACTGTAGCACAGTTGGCACTTGCAGAATTCATACTGTGCATGTAGTGGAATGTGTGTATAGAACATCTTTGAAGTACACAACTCGCAGTGTCTGGCACTCTGGGGGCTGGCATGCAAAGTAGCCACTGATAAGCTGTAACTGGCCTCTAGAACATCTGGAGCTCAGAGATTCTAGGTGTTTGACAGGTACATCATCTGCCAGCAGAAGGCCAGACACCAGCCACTGATATCCTTTACCACTGTGGTTAAAGAGCAATTCTAGGATTACAGGTTAAAGAAATGCTTATAGTATTTTGTTTTGTGCCTATTGTTACAGAATGAACTTTTTGCAGGGACCTCTGGTTTGGTATTTGTGTTTGGCATCTAATATAAATTGTCATATTTCTGAAATGTGTTGTAGTTTTAAGCACCAATTTCATTTTTTGACATTAAATGTCACTGTCTAACTGTGAGACACACACACACACACACACACACTCATTTTAAATGTTCATACATACTAATAGCTGACAAAATGTACCCGTATGAATGACAAACAAAATGAATTTGACATCAAACTTGTCATGAATGCCTTTGAATTTTTTATTTATCCTGCAATGAGTTGGAAAGGCTTCACGTCTTCCAGTCCTCCAATCAACATTTTGTAAAGTTTCCCAAGCTTTTTGGTCCTGAAGCAGCTTTTCATCTCCATTGTGCAAAGCATTTTAAACAGACTGATTCTTCCTTAAAATTCTTTTCAGATTAAAGTTTGGAACACATAATCTAAGGATGCTCCAGATCTATTGTCCTGAATTTTGTATGAATGCACTAATTTTGGTCATCTAACTACTATCAGCCTATTCAAGGATGCATTGTCTCCCATGTATAGGTCATCTAAGGATGGAAATTAACCGAAATCTTTAAAACTGTATGGCTAAAGATTTAATGCAAGAAAAACATTGAAATGAATCAAATATGAGTTGCAATCAGTATGTTATATTATAATCATAACATTGTAATTAAACCACCTACTGCCAAAAGGACCCTGAATCCCTCTGTTAAATATAAACATGCCCAAGGAAGCTTCCATGTTATTTGGTGAGAATGGAGCCACCCACCCATGTAAGGCAGGTGGGTCAGCAATGTGGTTGGAAGAGCAGCCATCCCAGAGTGTCTCTCCTAGAGAGCAGAGCTGAGAACCTCACAGCATCCGTTATGGCTCTGCGATGAAGAGGAGGTTCGGCCTGCCTCTTCAGCCCATGTGGTTGCCAGATGGGGCAGATACGTTGGGACCATCCGAACCCCAACTGGCAGGGACAAACTTGTCAAGGAGCACATGCACAATCAGACTTCTTGGCGGTCCAATCTGCTCTAAGGTCGCCATAGCACCCATGAGGAACCCCAGCGGAAAAGGCTGTCATGTCTGCGGTGGGGAGACACCATGGCCAATGCAGCCACAGAGAAGGCTGCCCCCCTCAGTCTAAGACCAGAAAATCAGAAGGTTCCAAAGACCGACCAGTACTCTACACATAAGTGCAGTTTTAAAATGTCTTGTGGCACCAGTCAACCTCGAACTACATAACATCTGCGGATGCAAAGCAAGGTTCAGATAACAGTTAAAAGAGACTCCCACAGGTTTCCTGATCAAGGCCCCTGTGCATCATACCCCTCGATGAAAGCAGGCAGGCGCATCTGGAGACAGGAAATCAAGTCATGATTTCCACCTGAAAACGACATTCCCATCTGTGGCCTGCCTGGCCAGTAAGCCAGTTGTAACCATGGTGACTGCCCCTCACATTACATGACTATGCCCCTTCTCTCGCTTTGGCTGCCAGCCAATTGTTGGGCATGTTCGCTTCTCCAAGGAGATAGAAGACTTCACTGTAGAACATCCTGAGCTGGCAGAACTTGAGGATGAGGGATTTAGCTGTTCCTCTTACATCCTATAAGGAAAGATCCATGAATGAACAAGGTTTCACATATCCAGTGCTGCCTTGCAATGAAACACCCAGTGGTACCTACGGGCTGAACTGGGACAGCAGGTGTTTGATCTGGACCCACCCTGTGTATTATGTGTCACGTGTGCCCTCTTACTGGGCTGTTTGGGTTTCCTGAACACCAGCAGCTCTTTTTCACTATTTAAAAGGTTCTGTTTTACTATGAGAAAGCTTAATTCATGGTAAAGGAACCCAATTAAGATCAAGCCTAGCAAACCAGGCACTGGAGAGGTTCTAGTATAGGAAATAGATGCATGATTCAAACACCCAGGACAGTCCTGCTCTCCTCACCTCTATATCACACCAAACCTTACAATGACCAAAAAACTTCACAGTAATCATAACCACGGTGTTTATGTGTTTGTTCATTTCCTGTCAGCTTCCCCATATCAGATTAAGTCTGAACCCACGGGGTGCGTAGTGTAACGCTGTTAACAGTGAACTCGTGCACAATTCAACCGGACAACTGCAACACTCTTGGTCATGTTCACCAAGCGACACCAGAGTCGCCTTTCCCACCAAACAGTTGATACCTGCATTCATGAATCTTTATCTAGCGATCCTGTCAGTTCATCTGAATGACTCCGCTCCGGCTCATGCCAGAGCATCACGGATGACGGAGAAAGCAATACTCGGCCTCCATGGGAAAAAAGGAGCCGTAGACGATGACGTGGGGCTCGTTGTCTGCGAGTACCCCCTGGCTGACGTTCCCACACCGTATTTTAAAGCCTTCTTTACAAGTAATTTAATGTTCTTGACTTATTTTCTTCTCTGGTTTAATTTCTCCTCTAAGAACTACGGAAATTTTCTTGTGGTCAAATCTGAGATGGCATGGGTGGGAGATGACTTTACCGAATTTTTTTTCTTATATGTCACCCTCTGGTATTTTTATACAGTTACAAACAGTGCAACGCTTTCCAATATAATGGAATTAAAAGGTCCGCCAATAATGCATGTTATTTGCAGCAGTTAAAAACGCAACCGATACGGAAATGAGTCAGTCCCAGAAGAGCAATGATCCTCCGCAGCACCCTCAGACGCGTGGGGAGAATACGCCAGTTTGTGTGGCTGCTTACACTGCCGCTGATCGCCCTGCCTGCACTAATATTATCAGGATGGACGCGATACCCAGCGAATCGATCTGGCTTGGGCACGCGTGCTTGGCCGTCTGTCTCTTCGTGCGGCCTGAGGTTCACCATTATCAAGACACGCAACTTTCAGCTGTTCTTGCAAACGTATTTCGTTAAAACCCAGAAAAGGAACTTAAGATCAACTAAATTAATTTATATTTTAATTGCCTCAGTCTTAAAGTTTTGGGTTTTATTCCTCTGTTTCCAACAGCGCAACTGACATTCCTTGTGGTCTCAATTACTAAAGCTTTAAGGGTTTTCTGAGGTAAATTCGGGATATTGACTTCGCAAATACCAGGCACCTGTTCAGAAGAGATTTAACGGGACACTCGTTTTTTGTGTAGTTGCTACGTAGATTTACCTTACCTCAATTTTTTCATTCCTTTTAAAATTAAAACAATTTTACAAAAGCCGACCGAGTATTTTATACGTAGTTTTGCGACAATGTACCCACAGAATTTTTTGTGTGGAAGTCTTTAATTATTTTAAGCAGTTTACATGCGTCATAATACACAAATCACCATGTATCTGAATTCATATGTTGTGCTTTCAAGTAAAATGTGCATTTTGACGTTACACCTGTATTATTTTTATCTATAGTCCAGCTAGCTGGTTACCATAATGATTTTGTTGTTTTGTTGTTTAGTCACGCAGTCGTGTCCGACTCTTCGCGACTCCATGGACCACAGCACGCCAGGCCGCCCTGT
>JAACJT020000001.1:38270975-38281005 GCA_009936485.2 Gymnarchus niloticus | reverse complement strand
TAGTCATGGTCACAGGCAGAAGATCAATTCCAAGGCAGCAACAGGCACAGCAAACAGAACCAAACAGGAAGCAGAAAAAGAAGTCAAACAATCAGGATAATACACAGGCAGACTACTAGCATTTCAGAAATGCTTAGTAATGGTCTAGGAAATGCAATACCTCACAAAGAGGCAACTAAACTGCAGGGCTTGTATAAGGGATAAGCAAGGCACGGCTGGAAGCTACTAGATGATAATTAACAAGGCACAGCTGCTTAGTATTCAGGGGATGATGTAGGCTGGCTTGGTGTGGGCGTGACAGGCACATGTGTCAACCAACCTCTTGATAGCCATTTGGTTACAAATGTATTAAGTTATGCATTTTATATATGTTTAACATAATGCATATTATTTAATACTATTATATGTTGTTATATCATTATAAATTTATATTATTATTGGGATTGTAAGTTTGTTGCTTTGCTAAACATTTTTAAATGCTAAAAATTTTCTTGTAGGGGTCAAAATGGTCAGAAATTTACTACCAACTACCAACCTACATCTGCCAGAACTGTGAGTCATGTGACTCCGATTGAAACACAGACACACTGATATGCTAGTTAGTCCAATCTAACAGCATACTGCATTAAGTGTGTCAGACATAACACCAGACACACACTCACATATACATACACATACATGCACACTCATACATATACACACCTATATAGGCCCACACTCACACACACGCACATGCAAACACCCACACCCAAACACAGTCTCACACACACAACACACATATACTATACAAACCGTTACTTGGTTTAAAAAATGGGCAGAAATTCTGTTAAGCATTTATGTTTTCTGGTTATGTTTTGAATAAAAAGCTCAAGTTGTTTATATTTGTCACTTCATTCTTTGTAACTAAAGGATTTTAAATTTGTGCCAACCAACCCCATTGCATGTGCCAACCAACCTCGAGGTGGGGCTGGTTGGCACAAGTGCACAGCATGACTTTGATCATGAATAAAATAATTTTAGCAATCATCTGTGAACATTAAATGTATCTGTTTTTTAGCTGAGATCTTAATCTTTCTGTTGGTGCTGGTTAGACTGTTTTAACTTTTGGCACAATTGTGAAATATGACAGAGAATGAAAAGTGTGCCAACCAACCCTGCACTCGGTGGCTAATTTGAAAGAGTGATCAAATAGGTTAAATTCATCATGCTTATTTTTGTTAGGTTTTTTTTTTTTGTCTTCACTTATCCCACCATTCTCCATTCACTACAATCCCCCCAGCCGGCATATGACCAACCTTCAACGTTGTAATGTGGCAGAAATAATGTCAATTGTTTCAACGTTGAAAAAACAATTGACATAGCGATCTTCAGAAAACATTTAATTCTAATGATTCTATAGGTTAACAAAATACTCATACATCAACATCGAAATTTTAAGATCTGTATGTTGAATCAACGTAATGTCTTCAACAACATACATAAGAAATGTCTGCCTTTTAAATTATTATTACAATCAGGCTCAGTGGTTAGCACTGCTGCCTCACAGCCAGAGCGTTCCCGGTTGACTGGGGCTATTCTGTGTGGAGTTTGTATGTTCTCCCTCTGCCTGCGTGGGTTTCCTCCCACAGTCTAAAGAAAATTATTATTAGTTCACTCATGTTGCAAAGTAAGACCTTGAAACAACATCGGAATATCAACATTGATTTGGTTTTCAAAATTGAAACAAAATTCAACAGTGATTCAACCTTGGTCCATCTCATTGATTCTCCAATGACTAAATGTTGAATTGCCAGCTGGGCCTGGTCTGAATATGTGTGAAGGATCACATTGAAGTGAAATGTACTTCAGACTTAATACCCGAGCTGGATGAGCCCAACACAGCAGGAACAACCAAGAGCTTTCCAGATATTGTACACGAGAGAAGACATACACACCACTTAAGCTGAAAAGTGTCAATCGCTTATTATAAAAGGGTTAGTTAAAACACTGGAACGTAATGTAAACTCTAGTGGCTCCCTTGCTGTGGTACGCACTGTCTGACAGGCAGCTGACCACACACACAATAGTGGAGTGTTCGAAAAATCTCCTCCAGTGCAATGTCAAGCTGGTTTACCACCCAGCTTCAGCTTTGTCCACACCACTCCCAGAAGCACTTTTCACTGACATGGCAAAAACAAGAAGAGAGACTTCAAGGATGACAATGACTTAAATTCCTTTACTTTATGAAAAAATTACACTGCAGTCAGTTATTTGAAAGAGATAAATGTCAGGTTAAATCTGGACTGCTGGCATCAGACATTGTACTTACTCTATAGACCAGGAGATACAACAATCTGAATGACCCTGAAATCGAGTAGCCAGTTTCAAGTCCTAAGAACTTCATACATCTTCAACTAGAGATTGTGTTCTGTACTGTGCAAAACACAACCTGAAACTCCCAAGCTCAAACAAGTCCATTCAGCATCAGGGAGAACAGCTTGATTCTGGGTCCTGACAGGTGCCAATCAAAGTGTCACAGAGAAGCCATCAGTCTACCTGCGCTGACTCACTGACGCCTACTTCATTTACAACAGTTGACCGAGAAAGCAGTAATGTTCGCTGCTAAGCCAAAACAACCGCACATTCCATCAACATGACCTGAAGCCTTTAGTCTATTTAGAAACCAAAAACCACAACATAAGCATGTGGAAGAATCCTTCAAAAAAGCATAGCCTTTAAAGAAAAGGGCAAAACAATCACAGAGGGAGTCCCAAGTCTCAGCCAACACAAAAGACAAAATTCCACCAGCAAGTATCTAACATAACTAAAAGCCACGTTTCCATAAAAAGAAACAGAAGAAAAGTAATTAAATTAAACCATCGTTTGCTCACCAAAGCGTTGCGTTTTTGCAGCCAGGTCAAGGGGGCCAATGAGAGAGTTAATCCGTATTGATAAACAGGATATTCTCCATGCAATTACACAATTAAATACACAATTCTCTGTGATTACTTGAACAAATTAAACAATGCAGGTTACATCAATAAAAATTTAAAAACAACACAAAGTAAGCAAAGCCATTTTCAAACAACTTCCCATGGAT
Source organism: Gymnarchus niloticus (assembly GCA_009936485.2). Lineage (NCBI taxonomy): Eukaryota > Metazoa > Chordata > Actinopteri > Osteoglossiformes > Gymnarchidae > Gymnarchus > Gymnarchus niloticus. The sequence continues at coordinate 38,277,926 of JAACJT020000001.1, read as the reverse complement.
GACATCATTTTCTGTCTATATAAGTTCAGGAGCCAACCACTTTAAAAGTGGTTACATGCTTGGACACCTAACCAGACAACATGCTTGGACCCCTAACCAGCCCTATGTGCATGGACCCATAACCAACCTTACGTGTTTGGACCCGTAACCAGCACTATGTGCTTGAACCCAGAAAGCTGCAAAGTTTATAAGATATAAAGGTTCATTATAAAAACAGATTATTCATGAATATGTGCTAACATCTACTGTTTAAACTCTGAGGTGATTGACATATTATATTCCTGGAAATTAGGTGAAAATTAGAATTGTTAAATGTTTACCAATAATTTCTACTAGGGGTAAGCAAGTTTTCTTGCACAATAATGATAACAGGTAAAAACAAAAATCCAAATATTGAATGTGAAGCAGATGAGCAGGGAGTATGAAGAGCGTCATTGGCTGATATCCAGCTATGGATGGCAGTGCCATGGGGAACTCTGTCAGGCATCAATGTCACTGAGCCTGGGCACTCAGAAAACTGTAGCTAACTCACCAAACCGTGGTGTTTTTGGAGCCAAGACTGGAGGTCCAGTGAAAGTTAATCCTTAATGACAAACAAGATATTCTCCATGCAATTACACAGTTAAATATGCAATTCTTTATGATTGCTTAAACAAACTAAACAATGCAGGTTACATTGATAACAATGTAAAACAACACATGAAAAACAAAACCATTTTTGAAAACAACTTCCTTTGCATGACGTAATTTCCTGTCTATATAATCTCAGGAGCCAGCCCCTTTCAAAGTATAGCAGAAACATGCATTATTACCTTTACCAGTACTATATGGGACCCTGTACCTAAGGACCCCTACTTCAGTCAGGTTGGAGGGTGAGAGCAGGACATTCCCCAATATCTCCATCTTAAGTCAAGCATGAAGGGCTCGTTAGAGATCTAAGAATGTAGTGCTGGTTAGGGGTCCATCTGAAGGAGGGACGTGAGCAGGCCAAGAAGATGAGAAAGAAGGACTCAAAACAGCTAAATGTTCTTCCGAACTATGTCATGTTCATAATCGATGTTTTCTCCTAGTGTCGTGCAAAGGCAACAGAAAACACAGCATTCCTCCTGAGCGGCACTTGCAGCCTGCACTGTTGTGCATGCTACACATGCGACAGGCAGCCTGAGATTCCGAACTGCATAAGCACTCTTCTCTATGGTTCCCTCTAAAGGGGGGTGGGTTAGATCCTCCTCTCTGCTTTCTCACAAAGCAGCCAGCCACTGCTCACTGTTGTTAAGTGCAAACAGACACATTCTCTGTGAGTGGCACACTCCTGGTTATAATAAAGTATGGGTTTATGGTAACATTTTATAGTAACATACCAATTTGCACATATTTTTAATGTTACCTGGTCACATGAAGTTATAAATACATAAATAAATGATGAACATGTCAAGGTTTGAGTGGAAATGTTCCTTACAACCAAACCTTTAGCACTGTACTCACAATTCACAGCAAATCCTCTGAAGAGGCTAGCTGACATGCAGATGGGGTCCTGCTCCAACCTCATTCCCACTGACATCACCCCTGACATGCAGACATGTGTTTACACATATACAGTAAGTGAAATCCTTTGTTGAATCTCTTCGAGAAGTGGACCAGAATATAAAGTGCGTCAGGTAACACACAGTGATCGAGTAATGAGGGGTGTGTCCATGACACAATCCTATTCACACTGCAAAGGTTCTATGCGTGCATGTGTGTGTACCATGTTTATATTACTTTGTGGGGATAAAATGTACCCAGGAGGTAATAAAAACCTGACATTTTTACCTTGTGGGGACATTTTTCAAGTCCCCATAAGGGGAAATTCAATTTTATAAAAATCTGTGAACACTATAAAAAAACCAAAAGAGCCAGAAGTCTTGCATTTTGTTAGGTCACTTATGGTTAGGGCTGGGTAAGCATCAGGGTTGTCATAGTTAGGATTAAGGTTAGGCCCATAGAAATGAATGGAAGGTCCCCACGAAGTTAGAATCACAAACGTGTGTGTGTGTGTCAGTGGAGTCCTCTTGTCCACTCATGCGACGAGAGTCCTAATCCCATTTTATCCAGGAGAGCCGGGCAGTCAGATCTGAAGGGTGTGGAAAAAAGCTTTAAATACTATTGAATGCCCCTTTAAGGAGTCAGCCATTCCCGTATTATGCTAACCTAGACTGTAATGGCTCAGAGGGGGCTCCCTCTTTAAGAGGAACTGAGAACTCCTCTGCTCAGGCAGGACGCACACTTCTGAGCACAAAAGCTGAAGGGCACTGCAGCTGGAAACAAAACACACAACACATGTGCACAAAGGGACCTTCAAAGAGTGCCCAGCATCTGCATTATGCAGAAGGAGCCTTGCTCCCAGTTTTTCATTTTATTATTATTTTTTATTATTTACATTTATTATTTATTATAAAACATTTATTATTGGTCAAACAGTACTTTCATACTCAGTACACGTGAATTATATTCTTCTACATCCACCACTTACATATTTATATCACAGCCATAGCTTAAATTGTATTTTGGTTAAAAATTACTCCATTATTTAAACTTTAAGTGACTTGAAATTAAGCAATTAAATTTTACTTTACGCATGTTAAAAACTTCATCTTTAAATAACTCATGAATTCACAAACAGGGAAATGATGGTATCAGATATAAAATAATTTGTACATTTCAAAACTAAAAAAATCTACACTATGTACTAACCAGATCTAAGCAGTTATGTCATTTTATGATATAAACCCCATTCTAATGTACTTTGCATACCGCTCGTGTTCCATATGGCATTGGTCTGATTCTTGTAACCGTTCTTCATGCATTCATCCACGTATGACTTTGGATCTCTGCCAGACATGAGAATTTCTCTCAGCAGGGCAATGTAGGCCTGAGGGTATCGATCTTGGAGAGACGCTTCTCGTAGGGGAAGGTAGGCACATAATACCATAGTTCCTCAAAGGCAGAGTTGATGCTGAGCATCCTTTTCCTTTCCCGGATGTTGGCTGCATACCGCTACACCTTGTAGGGGTGATGAGGCTTCGCTTGGCACTGTCTGTGCTTGCCGAGTTCCTGGAGCTGGTCCATCGGGGAGCTGTCCACTTCAGCACTGAATCCTGGCTGGAGGGACCGCAAGTCCAAATCTCCAAAGGTCAGCTGAGCATCCGGAAACACTGTCTGGCAAGTCAAAGATGGCCATGGCGACAGATGATCTGCCACCATACTGCAGTCGAATAGCAAACCATCTACCTGTGACTGGAATTGAAAGTTTGCGTCTGTCTGTCCCCAGAATGCAAATTCTGATGCAAGTTCTTGGTCAATATCAAATAACCCATCCTCCATTAGTAACATGAGCTTTAGTTTTGATTCTTATATGAATTTTTGTGGTATATATGCACTCATAAACTTAGTGAGGAAGACTTGGGTTGAAAATGTTCTAGATGGCTTACCTGCCGCCCCAACACAAATGACATGACTGGGACCCGCTTGCGGGGTTAAATACTTGAGGAGGCTTCATGCTGCTGCAGCAGGATGCTTGAGCCCGCTGAGCTATTTGAAAGGGGCCTTATTTGGAAACGTGTCTCTGCTAATAGGCCACTCGTTGTTATTTAAAAAGCTCAGGCGAACACAAAGAAATTAGTGCTGCTCGAAGATGCCACGTGTCTAATTATGAAGTGCCTTTAAGTTGCATCAGTACGGCTTGCTGAGTGCCCCAATATTTAGGAACAAAATGGAGTAACCTATTTGAATCTGCACTTTGAAAAGCTGTTGTTGGCTAGACTGCATGAAGGATCATTTAAATGTCTTAATTAGAAATAGACTAACAGCAAACAATGCTGTCCGAAACATATGACGATGGATCTTGATGAGAAGAGCAAATACAACATTATGCAACCCCACTGTGTTCACAGATTTGACTAAACCTCGGCATCTGTTTTTAACAATAAAACTAAGACTAAGACTAATATTATCATTATCACTACTGTTGTTATTAGTATTATTATTAACAACAGCAATAATAACAGTAATAATAACTATACTAATTTTGATTATTATTATTACACAAAAAAATCAAAATTGTAATATTATGTTAAAAAATGTTATCCCTATGCTAAATGTCGAAAAACAATTTTTAAAACATTATCTGCATACGTGTGTGTGTGTGTGTGTGTGTGTGTGTGTGTGTGTGTGTCAGGTTGGGGGGTTAGCTGAATGCATATTGCGATCTGGGAGAGTTAAATTATATAAAACTATCTCAATGCACGCCATTAAATTAAACCAGCTACACACAAATTGCCACCTGCTGTACAAATGCCTCCGTCGTCTTGGCTTTGAAAAATAGTTTACAAAGACTCGTAGTTACGCTGACAGTTTGTGTGACCAGTTGGACTGATTAATCGGTATTGTGTCGTCAACGTAATGTAGACCTATACGTGGTTTTCATGGGTTAATGGAGGTTCAGATATATCGCTCTCGTTAAAGTCTTTACAGATGTTCAGCATCGGACAGCTGTGCCGTGCGGATAGGAAGGTCCAAGGAAATGTTGTTTGCCTTCCTAAATCTCTGGGTGAATACGTTGCATATAGCCGTACAAACGTTTTAAACACGGGACAGAAAGACTTAGCGCTGTATAAAACATAACACAAAAGTGTGCAATACGAATAGAAATTCTTTGTTGGTTAAAAATAATAGTTAAAATAATACTGAAATGTAACAGATTCGTCAAGTAAGGTACTGGAGAATCAAACGATCACTGAAACAAATGATATTAATGATAGCTAAATAATTGCTAATAATTAGAATTACACGACTTATTTACAGATAACCTGACAATAGCAAAATTTATGGTCAAATACGTTTGAACGTCCACCACTCCTGTTTTGATGTAATATGTGTTATTACTGACATGTTTGTATGTTGTATGTGTAGTATGCTGAATGAAGCTCAATTGAAGTGTTATCAAGAAGTCTTCAAAAAAATGAGAACGAGCGCTCATGACAACGAAGCGTTGTATTATGTATGTTGTATTATGTTTGTATGTTGTATGTTTAGTATCTTGAATGAAGCTGAATTCGGGTGTTATCAAGAAGTGTTCGAAAAACTGAGAACGAGCGCTCATGACAACGAAGCGTTTGAATAACTTATAATTGTGAAAGGCAGAGTTAATCACATGAACAACGATTTTGTTTAATGTTTCTACCGCTCATTTGTAAAAGTACCGCAATCGAATTGCCAACCTGAAGAAGGCGGACGCGCCACCTATCACATCCTTCTGTTGCACAGACCCCCAGCCTGCGCTATTCTGAAGATGCTGTCAGATGCAGCTCATGGCCCCAAACCGGGCCATTGTTATATCAGCCAAAAATACAATTGATGCAATCGACAGAGCAACTAAAACCCATTACTAAGGTCTGTACTGCTTTTTGTAGACTGTTTAGACATTGAGGGGTTTGCCAGGACGCCTGAAGACCTGTGGCCTTACATTAAAACAGCGGCGGGTTGAATTTTAGTTTAAACTCTCTAGTGCATTGCTGATGTAGGGAGACCTACCGTTCCAAGTCGAACTTAACGCGGAAAGACCGTGGAAAACAGCGCAGGAACACATCTGTTAGAAATTACTCTGGTTTTGAAGTCCTCCGTCTACGTGGGAGTCAGAATGAATAGCAACAAAACAACAAGACTGACATATAATATGGATTGATTGTGTGTGTTTCTTTTTAAGTTTGTTTCTTTTCATGGTGACGTGATTAAAAACAGAGATGGTTTGATGGATAAGTTGCGCCGTGAGATTTTCGGTAATTTATTTAATAGTTTGACTATCAGCTCACGCATTGCACCACGGAGGCAGAACAAACCATTGTGCAACACTGTTTCCTTGCTTCCCTCCCATAACGACGTGAACAGCCCTACACACTCTGAGTCACGACAAATTTAGCCCAACAGAAATACAAACATCCAGGCGCATTGTGCGATAGAGAGATCTTTACTTATTTGCTCATGTTTCGACTATCGTGGTTTGTTGGTATCCCCTGCGGAGTTAAAACATTTTTCGGCGCTTAGTAACAACACGACGGCTGAAAAACCAGCCGTAATTTCGCACCTTCAGAGTAAGTGGCGCGTTTTTGTCTGTATGCAGCAGCAGCAAAGACGGTGCACATTGTGGTCATGAAACCCGGCTGCCACACTCAATTAGCAGCCAGTTCCGCTCACATTCCTTTCAGGTAACCAGTGCATTGGATACTTTTAACATTTTAATGGAGACCTTGATAAGCAGAACAAATAGTGATACTTATCATTCTTATATTTACTTATCAGCTATGGGTTTTTGTTCTTTACTGCTTAAATGTGGGGTCACTCATGTTTTCTCTGAAATAGAATAAGTTACTTACTCTAAACACATGTCTTGTATGGTTCAGAAACACCTCACTCCTGCTCTCTTATCCAGTATTTACCAGACGATTCCTTCTGGGGTGCTGTGTTCAGAGGACTAACATGTAAGTCATGTAAAATGGAACCCATTGTTTACTTCTGGTGTTGGAATCAAAAACCCTGTTCAGAGACAGCGTTAAGCGGGTTTGTGTCGAGCACAGCAGGAGCTGTTCAGTAGGGTCACAGCGAGGCCCCATGGAGGTCGCGTTTATCTTTTTGTTTAATCAATCAATTTATTCAACTACAACAATAACCACACCTAAAACACATACAGTTTCACAAAAAGATCAATAATCAATACAAATACAACCATAAAAGTAATAAAAACAAACCCTTTAATATCTGTTTTCAATCTCCAGGAACACGTTTATTGTCCCAAACTGAAAGGTATGTTTGGCTTGTGTGTTTATTTACAAGGAGTGCCTGTGTGTGTGTGTGTGTGTGTGTGTGTGTGTGTGTGTGTGTGTGTGTGTGTGTGTGGGGGGGGGGGGGGGTGGGGGG
>JAACJT020000001.1:38243041-38270450 GCA_009936485.2 Gymnarchus niloticus | reverse complement strand
TATGTTGCTGAAGCCTAGCTTGCAGAATCTTGAGCATAACCTTGCTAGCATGTGAGATGAGTGCAATAGTTTGGTAGTTTCTTTCTTGTATAATTCTTCTGTATATTCTTGCCACCTCTTCTTAATCTCTGTGGTGGTATACAGAGAGATAATTACAAAAATTGCATCAATGTCCAAATACTTATGGACCTACCTGTATGTAGTACAAATGCATAACATCAAGCATGTGTAACTGACAAATCTTACAGCATGTCATTCAGATGAAGCCTCTCCCAGAAAGGTACAACAGGCATGCCATCTCAAGATCTAATAACACTGCAAGCCCAGTTTCGGGTCTCTAGGTGAGATGTCCGAGAATCACGCTTACCTCCAATCCTGAAGGACTGTTGCTGAGCCTTTTTTGGTGTCAGTTCCGTCATCCGTCGGGTTTTCCACACTGGCCTTTGTGTCCATCTTTCCAAACCTGTCCACTCAGCTTTTCCAGGACCATGTGGGACAGTGACCATGAGCACAGACCACACACTGTTTAGGCAAATGGAAGAGGCGGGGTGGAAAATCATGGTGTGTTTCAACACCATGCCTATGAGATGTGTTACTCTCTGATGGTGATGCATGGTGCAGAGATGCCAGCTGGAGTTGGGTAAGCATCGACGCTCCAGCCAGATGTCATGTGCTTCATCCTTTCCTTCGGTCATGGGTGCCAGGCTGGTATTCATTCACTCAAGGCTTTTTCAGCCATATACTTGGGCTCCGGCAGGGAATCCGGAACATGTTTCTCACAAAGCAAAATGTTTCCTTTCATCCACCCAACTGCAGAAATGCTTTTGTTTGGTGGGAAATTAGTTATTGTGGTTTTGATTGGATCGGCAGGCTCTGCTGCATCCTCACATAAATCTAACAATTTGAACGAGGTCTGGCCTGTTCTACTGTCATTTCGGCTTTTAGAGACACTTCGCACTGTAAATTCCAAACGGACCATGGAAATGCTGTGCCTACGTGTCCAGAATGTCCTTGCCAAACGCTGCCAGTGCAAAGCACACACTGTGTGTTGCTTTGCTGCTTACCCACAATTCCTTTTGACAATTCCTGGGGGGCACAACTTCAGATACCCTGCCTGGATGATTCCTCCTGGTCCTTTCATCAGCTGATAGCATAAAACATAAAATTAATTAAAATGAGGGAGCAAATTATTTAAAGATATATAGACTGTAAGGCTGAACTTTCAGATTCCTAGAAGAGGCCTGCTCTTTGACCTTAGAGGGAGGTACTCTACTTAAACAGTTCAGCAAATCATCCATCAGTAAAAAGGAGTGGATAACCAAAGATAATCATATTACACTGCGGCTGTAAGAACACAAAGCGGGACAGCTAGGGGCTGGAATGTAAGTCCATTTTAGACACACTCCAGTTCATCAGGGCATTCGAGCAGAGTCGTTCACAGCCCCATCACAGTCCTGGCAGAGGGCTCTCATTTCCCAGGCCTTAAAGAGGATAACTGACCTCAGTTTCAGCACAAGCCCCTTCTCAGTACAACTCCACCTGGACATGGATGTGGTGGAAGGTGGCAAGGTGGGACAGATGGCAGGAGGTGGATTGAGGCGCAGCTAAACATTGTATGCAGGGCACTGCTGTTGAACCATGGGGCCATGTGTGAAGCTGGATGGTTAGCTTGAGCCATGTTGCTCACTGCCAGCAAGCAGTCACATGATCACTGACCCTCATCAACCAAGAGTGTCCATTTGACATGGTCCTTCCTGGGGTGGGAGGAGGGTGTCCAAATTTGGAGCAGAACCAACATGACCATGTCCAGTTAGTCCCTTGGCTTGTCTCCTAGCTGGCAAACACTGGCGAAAGCGAATATGGTTGGTCATGTTGCATGCAAAGTCACCCCCCAGGGCCCCCGGCGAATTGACCACCACAGCCTGTAGATGTGGGGCAGAGTATCACCCGAAACCGAAATGTTTACTGTCACGGATAGATCTGCCACCCCCACCCCTGCTTTAGACAGAACAAAATACACAAAGACAATTAGCAGGCACTCTGCAGGGAAAGGGAGGGTCACGTGTCGGGCTCCTATGGACCTGCTGTTCGCTGGAGCTGCTCCGAACCTAAACAGGACCACCTGTTTATAACCACAGGGGTAGCTGATGGAGCGGCTGGCAGGGAAAGGCGGTGCGCTAATGAGGGACAGATCTGACCTCCATGCCAAAGTCTCCTTCTCATGATGAAGGTCTGGGGTCCAGAACCGCCTGGAAGCTGGGTGGCACATGACATGGAGCACAGATCCCTCTTGGCCTTGATCTCACAGGGAGGAAATTTCTGGAGTTTGGTATGAGTTTCCACAGAATATTTATCCTTTGTCTTTCCATCACTCTAATAACACCAAACAGCATGTGAATTAGAATCAGATACTGGGTCCATGGGAGGGAATCCTTCCATTCGTGTGAAGCTGTTGAGCTTCTCCCTGCCCGCCACCTTGGAGTAGAAATCCAAGGCCTCCGTTCCTCTCCCCATCCCTTCTCATTTCCATGTGTCATGACTTGACTTTGAGTCTCCTGGGATGGTGGGTCCTGTGTGAGACGTGGCTCACAAATGATAATGACATCAACATGACGAAGGAACCTGCTTTCCTGATAAACATCTGCCAATGTGCTGATATGTTGCGACAACTCAGAGAGGAGAAAGACCCTAGTTTTGGTGAGGCTCCATTGTAAACTGCTGCCCAGGATGTTGGGTGATGTAGGATGGAGTGGACTCCCTACATCTTCATTCAAGCTTTACAACTCCTCCAAACTCATCCTGAACTTCAAAGGCCAGAATGTACAGAATATCCTCCTGAGCCCTGACTTTCCCTGTGAAACCAGCCTATCTGCCATGGCATCCAATACATCTCCAGGAACCAGACATGATGTGACCTTTGACCCCAGCCAAGCAATAGCTTGAGCCTCACACTATATAAAATAGACATCCAACAAAACCTGATTACTTCTCTACAGGTTGACCAGGGCTGTTCCCTTAACTAGAGCACCCCCTGCTGGTGATGGCCCACATCATGCACCATTCAGAAGGCCTTACTGGAGTATGTCAGTTGTAAGCCATGTGTACCACTGTGTCATTCAGCCTCCTTCGCACACAGTAATAAACACATTTCAATAAGAGGGGCAAGGCAGGGGGGCCATTAAAAGAGTGACTGACACCTAAACTGGGAGGAGGTCAAAAGCTTGATAGTAGAGAAAAGTGAGTTGCTCCCCACCTATGATGGTGAACTTCGGTTGTATTCTTGTGCAGTCTGAATGGCTACAGTGGCAAATTCAACTGTGTAAACAGGATAAAATGTAAATCTATATGTTTTTTAACATCATTTTGATATCAGAGGCCAGCTAAACAATGTAATGTTTGAGAGGTGGGGGGTGGTGGTATTGTTTCCATAGAGACTGGCAAAGTCCTTTTTATGCAGCACGCAAAGTACAGATTTACAGCGCTGTGGGGGCGTAGGCAGACCACTCTGCTCCTCTGCGTCAGGCCCCCAGTCCCTGTTTTCCAAGCCCACAGGTTCAACCGTGGGACTCCGAACTTTAGAAAAACCCATTTTCCCACATTCCCACAGTGGGAACTGTTGTTTCCTTCCAAATTGTGTTGAGGTTTAGTGAGAGAGACAGTTCCTGCTTAATTTCACAGGGAAGCACCCCCCCCTCCCCCCACACCGATACAGTTCCCCAGGGCTCTCTGGGCAGTTTAAAGACCATCTCAAACATCTCCTCACCTCCATTAGAAGATGCACTGAGCTCAGTCATGTAGACACCACAGAGGGACAGAAGAAAGATATTTCTATTAAAGATTCCCTGAGCTCCACAGCACCATATGGTGAGAATTAGTCTCTAGCCATGACATGATTTATGACAAAAACAGCAGCAAAATCATTTTTGTTCTTTCCGGCATTCTATAATACAGGCCAGCATTTGGCGCTAACTACAGAGTTGCATTTTAAGAAGCTTGAATTTCTCACTTAATGCAAGGCATAAGCACACATTAATATGCAATAACTTCCTGTACATCCAATCTCTTATCTGAAGTAGAAGAATCTCGGCCTCAAATGGATTTTTCTCTCAAACGAGAGCTTCAACGTCATGCCACAGCCTAGGTCAGATCAACGGTCAATCGGCAGAATCCGTGTTCAGTTAAATCAGGCCATTTGGAGTCGCTGGCTCTTCAGGCACAGCAAGAGCACCCATCTGTGTGTAGGTGACACATGAGGGGTAAGAAACGGCTCACTGTAGTCAGAGTAACTGAGAAATCATCCACGCATAAATCTGTTACGACAAGGAGAGCCAAACATTTCCTGGAGCCTGACAGGATGTCCTTGCCATGTCTCTGCAATTCACTAAAACAAATTCAATCTTCCTTCAACGATATTTGATGGGTTTCAATGGCTATTGCATGCAATTGCGTTTCTGCGCTGTTTAAATTGATAAGAAAAAATGTTTTTAAACAAACATTCTCCAAATTCCTGAGGGTCCCGTGCATGTCAAGGTCAAAGATTAAAGGCGGGAAAGCTGAGTCGTTGGGATCAATCATGTTTCCACCTTTGGAAATTTGACTGAACTGTTGAACCAACACCTATCAGGACAAAATCTAAGTAAATGAAACTGACGATTTGTTTTCATTATGGGAAGATGTTATGAAACCACTTTAATGCTTAATCTCCATGCTATGTGCTTCATAACACCTACGAGTTTACAGACAAATCAGATGTTTGTACCCCTGAGTTTCTCCTGTTGGACTGAAAAGTCAGGAATGGAAATATGGTCCAGGAGAAATCCTACTGTCTAGCAGACCTCCATTAAGCTGGATGTGACAGGGGGCTGACTGCCTGCGTGTGTGTGTACATCTGTGCCAGGATTAAAGCACATGGCCACAGTACCTCTTTCACAGCTGTCAGTGCACACCGAGGCGTGGTGTAGGGTTAGTAGCTAGAGATGGAGACACTTTCACCCAGAGCAGTAGATCAAACAGCAGATCTGAGTCACACGCAGCCCAGCGTCCAAAGACAAAAAAAACAGAGTCAGTATCCTGGTTCCTCATGTTGGCATACAGGGCAACTGAGTCCTGGCAGCTGGGCTGGAGCAGATTGTCTCGCCGACAGCCCCCCGTTTGCGTGACTGTCACGCACACACTCATTTGGAAGATTCTCAAAGACTCAGCAGACTTCTTCCTATCCTGGAACCGAAGAAGATGTGGCCCCCCAACAGGGAGGTAGGAGGAGGAGATGTTGGCTCTGACCAGTGGGCGTCCTGTCGTTAAAGCAGAGATGGGGGTCGTGATGAGGAGCCCAGCAGCACCCCCCAACTCGCTGTGTAGTCTTCGTCCCAGCACTCCCACTGGCAGGCCATGGAGATTCCCACACGTATCGCCTTCACCACTCTCTGTGGTTTCCGTGGATTGATACTGGGTTGGGTTACATGGGAATATTTGGAGCTTTCTGCTAACTTGCATCAAAGCCCTAATTATGGCTGCTCTCCTCCACAGGATGTCAAGTGAGCTGGCCTTCCCCCACGCAGCATCTAGCATGTTTATATCTCATACACTATGTAAACATACAGACAGATAATGTACATATACATATAACATACATAAAAGCTGTCCTGACTATCTGGCGGATGATATCTTACCCTTTGTAAATGAACTGCTGAGTTATGGAGCTGGACTGGTATGTTGTCACCTGAGCAAAGCCACACCCATTGAAAGACATGGGGAGGGAGGGGCCACAGCATTTGACTAGGGAGGAGGGGCTTTATTACATTCACACAGATACAGTTAGAGCGATTGTCGAAGCTCCAATTGAAGATGAATCACATCCACAAGGTTAAAAAAAAAAAAAAAAAAAAGAAGAAATTGGAAAGCCACAACTTACAAACCATACATCAACACCGAACATGTGACTGGAAGGGGCGTGGCTTTAACTAGCAGCACGGGATAGACCTGAGACGGACATGCAGAGCATACCATTGAAGGCTTTATCAGAAGGGAGTGCTTTAAAGTCTTAATAGGTACTGCAGCTTGATACTGCAGAACAATCCAGCGCTGTGAATCGGAAACAACGGCAGGAATTATCTGGCTGTTGCAAAGTGACACACCCAAGTGTTTGCAGATTCTCAGTCCGGCCCCTGGCCAACACCCCCCCATAAATACACAGTGGCCGCCAGTCTCCACAGGGCCCCTAGATGATCCCCAAGGGGTCTGGAAGAGCGTTTCCCAAAGGTAAGTCATGCCCCCTCCTGTAGTCAAAGCCAAACCTCATAGCCATGTTGTTTGGGGGGTGTCCACAGTAACCAAACGCCTCTCCCTCCAGGTTCCTAGCTGGCCCCCACGGCAGCAGGTGCTCAGTGATCCTCGTGCAACAGGAATAGCTTGATGGCGTCGGGAAGGGGTAGGGACGGGATATCCCCCAGATGGTGTTTGCCGAGAGCCCGGCGGACACGGATGCGACAAAGATGGGTCAGCCTTCGCGGGATCTCTGGGGGGGTCAGACACGTAAATGAGTGTGACACAGAACCTGACACACAATTTCATATGTGATCAGAAAAATATTAACTGAGTGTGTCGTCAGGGTTACAGGAACAGAATGAACAGAGCGGCTGTCATTAAGAGGCGCAGTCTGGAATGCTCTAAGGGGGTGTCTCACTGAACCTAGAAATGGGCATTTTATGTGATCTGGAAATGCCAACACTGTCGACCCTTTAACTATAGGGAACAGAAATTTCCCCAGGTGATGTCTGAGGGAGTTTTTTCCAGAAACGAGATGGCCGAGTTCTCCATTTGGCATTACGATATCCTCTGAACTTACTCCGGGCCTCCTGGAAGAGACGCAGGGCTTCCGGTTCCACCCGCACCCTTACACGGCCTGCTGGGTCGGACTCTGGGTGCTGCTCCCAGGGCACCAGCCCTGGGTCGGCGCCGTGCTCCAGCAGCAGCCGGACGAAGGCAGCCTCGCAGCCATGCCGCAGGACGGCGTCCAGCAGGCAAGAGGCCAGGCCACGCTCCAGTGACTCCCGGCTCACCGGGCCGGTGTAGTTGTAGTCTGGGTCAGCGCCGGCCTGCAGCAGCAGCCGGAAGCAGGCCAGGTGGTGGTAGGCAGCACTGATGTACAGAGGACAGACCACCAGCGAGGAGAGTGTGCGGGCGCTGAAGAGGGGCCGTGGCCCCAGCTGGTGGTCCACATCCACATCCGCGTTGAACCTGGGGGACGGCACAGCATTAGCATCAGGAGCTCAACCAGAGTCTCCGTCAGTCACAAATACTACAGAGAAACTTAAAGTGCAAGCAATGCAGAACAGTTCTGCCAAGAAGACGGGCCAGCCAGTGACAAGTCCCGAAGACCGCAGAGCCCGCTTTAAGGAGCCAGTGACAGGTCCCAAGGCCCAGAGCCCGCTTTAGGGAGCCAATGACAGATCCAGAGGCCTGCAGAGCCCACTTCAGGGAGCCAATAACAGGTCTCGTGGCTCGCAGAGCCCACTTTAGAGTACCTGATGAGCTCCCTCAGGATGTCCACCCTGCCCACGCGGGACGCGTGGTACACAGGTGTGCTGCGGTGATGCCGGCTACCGTTGGGGTCAGCGCCTGCCTGCAGTAAGATCCTCACGCAGTCCAAATGCCCATTGACCACGGCCACGTAGAGTGCGGTCTGGCCCTTTACATCCACTAGGTCCACCTCTGCTCCCTGGTTGATGAGGAAGGCCACACAGTCGCTGTGGCCTGACGTGGCGGCGATGCGCAGCGGGGTGCAGGGGAGCCAGCCACAGCACCACACCGACTTCTCATTGATGCGTCTGCGGTTGAACAATGGTCAGCCGATGGTCAGGACAGCTTGTGGGCGTGCTGATGGTGCTGCATGTCAGGGTGCAGTGAAAATGCAAGGCAGTGTAACATAAGCATGTGGTCAGCTGGCAGTCATGTCCCAGTGCAAGTGCAGATGGCGTTTCATGTTAGGGTGCAAGTGAAGGTGAGGGGTGGTGCGTGACCTGCCTCACCGTTTAAAGCTGTCCTGCTGCAACAAGCTGTGCAGCGTGTCCAGATCGCCCACATAGGCGGCATTGTGCAGCCTCATGTCCTCACACTGCTCCAGAGGCTTGTCACAGTACTGTTCCTGCAGCCACTCCTTCAGATTACGGCCTGCGGTGGCAGGGACTGGGTCACACTTAAATCAGGCAGGGTCATGCTCTTGGGTCCCATAGAGAGGTATCTGAATCACTGTTAAAATGGACTAATTATGAAGGTATAGTTTGTCTGATTTACCTTTGAAGGGATAAAATAGTCAGCGAGGCAAATGAACACAGTGGCACGTAATAGATATAAATAACGAGCAATATGTAGCGTGGAGGGCCTTAAAAGCAAAAAGGGTGGGGTTAGAGTGCCCCGTTCGTTAGAGTGCGCCCAATGGGGCGCTGCTTATTTTACCCATCCCTCAATGACTGACAGCGTACCTCACCGCCACCTACTGTATGGTGGAGTCCTGTGGACACCATCATGTTTTAAAGTGTAAGCGTATGTAGTCACTACGTATACTGTAACGTTACAATTCATCGGGTAACACGCGACAGCATCCATCGTTTAATATCGGATACCTGCGGATGAACTGCTGGACAAGTCAGAAACCGTGACCAAGGGATTGCCGATATTAGGCGGATCATCGGCTCCGTCTAAATCTCCTCCGTCTGCCATGTTTTGCTGAGAAAAGCTTTAGAGTCTATTTAGGCACCACTCTTGAACGAAGCATGCATCCTACATCTGGTCCGCCTGTAGCCGGGTAGTTTTGTTTCATCGGTGCTTTCGTCCGCAAAACCAACATGGAAGCGAGGATCCTCCTTTCTGCGTTTCACACTGGCGTGTCTCGGTTTCCTGTTCCCAGTTCAGTGCCACTTAAGGTGGAGCAGCTACGAGGCAGTGATCGCCATCCACCGAGGGGGTGCATAAAATCTGCTGTGTTCTATATATATATATATATATATATATAATATGCGCCTCGGTCGTTTGAACCCTGACTGAATAATAAAAAGCATTTACAGGACCCACTTTAAACCGCTAATTCATTCGCTCAATCCTATCAATCAAGAGATTGCACTAGTTTCATATGAAGTCTGGCAAGCAGAATCAGAACCCCCAGGTGGTAGGGGCTGTGGTAGGTATGACGACCCATCTGTCACTGGAGGAGGTGTTTAAGTAAGGGGCGACATGCCTTATTACGGCCTGGTGACAGCTAACAGTGGACACAGAGCAGCAGCTTCTTAAAATAATCAGGGGGCCGCATCTCCATGTGTCTGTCAGACCACAGGGGCTCTAATCGAAGTCCATCAAAGCCCCGTGTTATAAACAGGGCACGATCTAACTGCATCATGTCCTCTGCCACTGTGTGCAGAAATGGCACATACTGTTTGTTTTAATGTTGGTTAACTTTGTAGAATCAGTGGAAACATTCTAAAAGTGAAAAGGTGACTGATGTTCAATTCCCCTATCAGCGTCAAAATTGTTACAGCGGTAGATTAGGGATTAACTCAACAATGGAACGGGTTTTGGGGATTATTTTAGAATACATAAAGGCAGCGTCCTGGACTAATCCTGAGGGGTACCATGGCTGTCACTTAAAAGTTGAATTGAGTGGATAGTGCTTATGGAGTGGATACAAAAACAGTGCCCCAACTAGTAAATGAAAGCACTGGGACAATGGTAGCTTGTGCCGCTTGCTCAAAGTGCGGGTCTGCTCCGCCATCAGATGTGCCCTAAGCAAGTGTACTCTTTGGCTCACAAATCCATCCTCATCCACGCCTTTGTTTTCCATTCATTTTCACTAAAATGAAGTCTAGAGCTGTTTTAATCCATGTCTTACAAGGTAATTCAGTTTAAATTTGCCTTCCCTTTCCCGTTCCTGACACACCTCACCGACTACCCGCTAGGCTGTTTAACTTGTCACGTCCTACTGGTTCTTCACAAGTACCGCTGACCAGCTAAATCCCAGCTCCTCACATGCAGATGTGATGTTCTTGGCTTCCCTTATTTTTTATGCTGGGCAGTAGTTTTTCTGTTTATTGTTGTTATGTTCGTAAAGAAAAGCTTTGGAAACAAGGTCGTCTGACGTTGAATTGTACAAAAATATTAAAGTTCAAATCCACTGCAAAGTATCATTGAAAATACATTTCCTTTTCCAGTCATACACTCTGTTTTTTAAAAAATGAAACTGTCCTATCTTGAATATAACATGTTAGTATGCCATACCGTTAGGTGGCGCTATGTTTTGAATTTACATTTTGGTAGTGTGGCGCAAAACAAGTGTCGGTTTTTGTTAGGAGATAATCTGTCTCGGTGTACTGTAGGGACATAAAAAAGAAGTGTAATTGAAGTTCTGTTCTGCACCCATCTGGACTGTTCGGTTCCCGACAGGACACAAATTTGGCGACAACGATGGGATACTTGCACCACAATTGATTCAGGTAGGGTTGTATGCATATTTCTCATCTCTGGTGAAGAATAGGCTGAGTAAAACGGCTTGTGAAGAGGAGTCAAGTAAATAAAAGGACGAAAAAGGAGGAAATGGCTAATACTATTGGCACCTGAGTGGAATTTGACCCAAAGAGTCAAACATGGGAGGAATATTTTAGAGCAATTTCTTGAAGCTAATGAGATTAGTGATGGAGACAAGCAGAGAGCGATTCTCAACAGCATAGTGGGGCCACAGACCTATAGTTTAATGCGAAACCTGAGCCCAGAGAAACCCAGCTCAAAAACTTATGATCAGCTAGTGTTGTTTATGAAGACACATTTCAACCCAAAGCCTAGTGGAATTGTGCAGAGGTTTAAATTTGATTCGCACTCTCGATACCTTAGGGGGACAGTCACTGAATATGTGGCAGAAGTTCGGCAATTAGCTCAAGATTGTAATTATGGCAATACCTTGGATCAAATGATGAGAGTCAGGCTTGATTGCGGGGTAAATGATGACTGCATGCAACGGCGACTACTGTCTGATGCCAATCTCACCTTTGAGAATGCTATTAAAATTGCGTTAGCTATGGAAATGGCTAATAAAAACGCACAGGATTTGCAGATAAAACAAACAGCTTCAGCGTGCCACCGAGTTAAAAGCTCTAGCTTTGCAACTCTGAAGAAATGAGAAACAAGTGAACAAAAGGAAAGTTATAGATTCCTGAATGAACAGCATTTTGCAAACAGCTGTAAATTTAAGCAAAGTGTCATTCGTGTGGCAAATTAGGACACATTGCTAAAGGCTGCCGTAATAAGAAGTCTGAGGGTAAGCGCGTTGGAGAGTTAAATGCTAATGAGGCAAGACCTAGTTTTAGAGCTGGTCAGCATCAACATCGCATGCATAACATGCAGGACAAGGAGGAGGACGACTGTGAGGAAGAAACATTTACCTTGGTGTGTGTGGAAGCTTCTTACATAAGTAAAGTAAAACCCTTTGAAGTGAATGGGAAACTGATAACCTTTGAAATCGAAACAAGCTGCAGTGTCAGTATTATTAGTGAAGCAACATTCAAGAAAACCTGGAATGAAGAAGAGTGTCCAAAGTTAAAACGAACGGGAATGGATCTGAAGTCCTACACTGGGGAAAGAATTAATGCGATAGGTGTAGCAGATGTTAATGTAAAATATTCAAAGCAAATGAAAATTTTACCGATGGTGGTGGTGTCTGGTTCAGGTCCTAGCTTGTTAGGAAAAGGCTGGCTCCAGAAAATTGAATTGGAGTGAAATCAAGCATATGAGAATGGGAATGCTGACCTTGGATGAGGTTCTCACTAGGCATGCTGAAGTATTTAATGATGAATTGGGTATGTTAAAGAGTACAAAAGCTATAATTCGGGTAGCAGCAGATGCTCAGCCCAGGTTCTATAGACACGGCTCTGTACCTTATGCCATGAGATCTAAAGTAGAAGCAGAGTTAGACTGACTGCTGAAGGATGGCATAATATCACCAGATTCTGAATGGGCTGCACCAATAGTGCCCATCTTAAAGCCAGATGGCTCAATAAGAATATGTGGCGATTACAAGCTCACGTGAATGCAGTTTCAAAATTGGAACAATACCCAGGGTGGAAGATATTTTTGCCACTCTTCTTAATGAACAACAGTTTTCAAAGCTGGATTTAAGCCATGCCTACCAACAGATGATTTTAAGTGAAGAATCTAGGAAGTACCTGACAGTGAACACCCACAAAGGTATGTTTACCTATAACCATCTTCCTTTTGGGGTGTCGTCGGCACCAGTTATTTTTCAAAGAACAATGGAGGGGTTACTCCAAGGCATGCCAAATGTTGCAGTTCAACTTGACGATATCCTGGTGACAGACAACAATGAGGAAGAACATCTGAAGAATCTCGAAGTAGTGCTTGGGAAATTAAATGCTGCCAGCTTGTGTTTGAAAAGAAGTAAGTGCTCCTTCTTGCAAAATGAGGTGCAATACTTAGGGCACAGGGTAGATGCTCATGGCCTAAATCCAGTTAATGATAAAATGAGCGCTATTACAGAAGCCCCAGCACCTACTGATGTATCTGGACTAAAAGACTGTTTGGGGTTATTGAGCTAATATAATAAATTCTTGCCTAACCTCGCAACCTTGCTGGCTCCATTGTATTACTTGTTGAAGAAAGATGTGCAATGGGGTTGGAGAAAAGAACAGCAAGAGGCTTTCCAGAAATCCAAGTAACTCTTGCAGTCAGCTGAAGTGCATGTACACTATTCCTCAGACAAGGAATTGATTTTGTCATGCAATGCTTCACCTTTTGGGGTGGGAGCTGTTTTATCACACAGAATGGAAGATGGCAGCAAAAAACCACTAGGTTTCATGTCTCATACATTGTCGCCAGCAGAGAAGAATTACATCATGTTGGGAATAAAACGTTTCCATAAGTACCTTTATGGTAGAAAATTTATGATTTATACTGACCACCAACCATTGATTTCTCTGTTTAAACCAGTTCCCCAGATGGTATTACCTAGAATGCAAAGACGGGCTGTTCTTCTAAGGGCTTATGAACATAACATTGTTTAAAAACCAGGAAAGCACCATGCCAGTGCTGATGCCATGAGTAGGTTACCTCTACATGGAACGCCTGAGGAAGAAGAATCTTCAGTGCAAGTTCTGATGTTGGATTTGTTGTATGATGATCCTGTTGGCACAGCTCAGATAAAAGTGTGGATGGCTCAAGACCGCATACTTTCTGAAGTGTGTGAGTGGATTTTGAAAGGTTGGCCCATCCAGGTGGATTCTAAGTTCCTGCCTTATCATCAGAGACGTCTAGAACTGAGTATAAAGGATGGATGGGTTTTGGGGGGAGCTCGTGTAATATTACCTGCCAAGGCAGAGCAACAGTGCTGAAACATGCTAAAATAACTGCACTTGACCCACGCCGGCATGTCCGGTACGAAGGGGTTAGCAAGATCTTATGTCTGGTGGCCGGGCATGGGTGGTGATATAGAAAGGGAAGTTAAGTGGTGTGAGGAATGTCAACAGAATCAGAAGGCACCAAAGCGGGTACCATTGCACCCATGGGAATGGCCAGAATCTCCATAGACCAGAATTCATGACTATGCTGGTCCATTCCTTGGGAAGATGTTTTTAGTGGTGATAGACTCACACTCCAAGTGGATGGAAGTGT
This sequence comes from Gymnarchus niloticus, assembly GCA_009936485.2. Taxonomy (NCBI): domain Eukaryota; kingdom Metazoa; phylum Chordata; class Actinopteri; order Osteoglossiformes; family Gymnarchidae; genus Gymnarchus; species Gymnarchus niloticus. The sequence goes on along the minus strand of JAACJT020000001.1, from coordinate 38,256,785 downwards.
ATCCAACTGACACTACAACATTCCAGGTAACCATCAACAAACTTAGAAACTGTTTTAGCACACATGGGTTGCCACAAATGTTGGTTTCTGACAATGGCACATGTTTTAGAAGTGCTGAATTTCAGTCATTTATGAGGAAGAATGGAATACACCATGTCACATCTGCTCCCTATCATCCTTCATCCAATGGCTTGGCTGAAAGAGCAGTCCAGACATTTAAGGAGGGGATGAAGAACATTTAAGGAGATTCCATTGACAAATTGGCAAGATTTCTATTTAATTACAGAATAACTCCTCAGACAACAACCGGGTTGTCACCTGCAGAAAATGCTCATCTCCAGGAGACTTTGCACCGCTTTTGACTTGCTCCTTCTGGACTTTAAAAGTAAGGTTCTAAAGAAATGAAAAAAAGATAAAACATGATGAGCATTGCAAGTAGCGTCATTTTACTGTTGGAGATGTAGTGTACATACGGAGCTACGGCCATGGACCAAATGGATACTATGCGTAACTGAACATTGCACTGGTCTTGTTTCATACACAGTGACAGCTGGGAATGATCAGTCCATGAGTAGACATGTTGTTCGGCTCCAAGCACGGGAGGCTAATTCTGTTCCTAATCTGTTGGAAGACAAGTTCACAAGCAATAGCGATGGTCCTGTGTTAGTGCCTGAGGGAGACGCTGTGGAGGTCTCCAGTGCAACTGGTGAAGATCCTGTTGGCAAAGGGGAGATGGCTGAAGCGCCCTCTTCTGTGTCCAGAGAGGTGGTTGTGGATCCTCCTTTACAACGTTCGGCACGGATCCACACAGTCCCATCTTATCTGAAAGACTGCGTTGGACAGAATTGACGTTTCAACAATAGAGCAAGAATGTGCTCTGACCTCGTTGGGAGAATGGTAGACCACCCAGCTTCCTAATTAGTTGATTAGAATGTTTGTATTTGGTTGTGTTAATGCCGAGTTAAACCAGTCCCAATGATTGTAAAATACAAATGTGCTAATGCTCTGGTGTAAGAGGTACTTTGATATTTTTACTTTGCTTGGTTGAAAATGGATATATTTTTATGATGGTTTCTGCTTGGGGGGGGAGATGTTGTATCTTGAATACAACATAAGTTAGTATGCCATACCGTTAGGTGGCGCTGTGTTTTAAAGTAACATCCTGGCAGTGTGGCGCAAAAGAAGTGTCGGTTTTTGTTAGGAGATAATCTGTCTCGGTGTACTGAAAGGACATAAAAAAGAAGTACAATTAAAGTTCTGTTCTGCACCCATCTGAACTATTTGGTTCCCGATACAACAGAAACCCTTTTTATTTTAGCAATAACATTGTTGACCCTGGGCCGATTTTGATTGTTTTTGGCAGAAATACACCTTATTGCAAAAATAAAAAGGGTTTGGTTACAAAAATACAATGTAAAATGCAACTAGTGTTAATGCCTCCTCAGTTAACAAATATTAAAGAAATTTCATAAGACTCCACTCCCCAGAGAGGTGGTTTTATTCTTAAGAGATTAGTAGTTCTCTGTAACTTCAATGCAATAGTTATAATAATGATACTGAAACGGAAAAGATGCTGAATTCACAGAAACAGATTTGTTTTCTGTCAAATGCAGTTTTATTTAGTTTTAAATGAACGTTGAAGGTGGCATAGCCGCATAGGTTTTACATTTTAACGCTTCAACTTTGAGTGATTAACAGTTCCAAACCAAACTTGTATATTATTTTTAACTAGAGTGGGCATTTCCTGGAGAAAATGTGTGTGATTGCTGGTTGCATTAAATGCTATGGAAGGATGGAGGGATGAATGAAAGAATAGGGGGGTGAGGGATGAGTGCCATCAGTATGAAAGTAGTCAAGTGCTGTACTTTTGCTGTAGAATACATTTACAAAGTTTAGTGAATCTTATGTCTATAAAATTCCTATAGTATGAGGATGGAGGGATGAAAAAGAAAGAAAGTGATAGAGGTATAAAAAGAGGTGGAGGGCTTTGTAATATTGCTCAGAACATGTGTAGTAAGTTTGGAGGTATTTTGAAAATTGACCATATGTGAGCAGTTTGAAAGATTTCCCATTCAAAGTCTATTGGAAAAATGGATGGAAAGACGATTTAGATTTGCTTAGAGTTCAAGTCTTTCTGCTTATTAAAAAATAATCGCTTTAGCTGTGCATCTACTAGATGGCACAGAGGGAACGACTTCCATAAGTTATTAAGCAAACCTCCCGTCTTTAAAAAAACGTGAAACGAGGAATCTCCGTAAATTCAAAACTTGTGATAAATTTTACTTCTCATTAAATCCCAGCTTAAAAATGTACAAAACATTTGCTCTTGGAAGACAAACTAAATTCACAAGCCTTTGCTTCCATATTTAGTCTTGTATGTTCTGTTCCATTATGTTCTAACCACAAACATTTTTGTGCAGTGCTGTTCTTGCTTTTTGGCATAGCCTCTCTCTAATACTGACTTGGGATCAGAGTTTTACAGACTGGATGTGAAGCAGAAATAAAGTACAGAAGAATATAAGCTGTTGTGTCGGTGGTAAGGGGACCGTGGTCCATGGGCTCAGCCAGCAGTGCTGTGAGGCTTCTATGGCGACTCTCTGCTAAATGCACACAGCCAAATTAGACAGGGAGGTTTCTGTCAGGTGTATGTCCAGACTTGTCCCATGGCTGCAGACCATCTGCATGCTTACCACGCAGCAGGGGCTGCTGCCCAGTCTGGATCCTCCCCTCCTGCTCCACCTCTCCAGTCTTGCACGCCTGAGTGGGTGCTCAGGAGGTAGTGTTGCTGCTCCCATGTTTAGTTGACAAACTTAAACAAACACAGGGTGGGAGTTCTAGTAAACGTCCTAAGCAGGGTGGTCTAGGGCTTGCAGAGTGAGCACAGACATGTGTAGATGAGACCAACCCGAGGGCGCCACAACATGTGCTCCCCATAGATTGGTATCACTGAGCTGGGAAGTGCCCCACCTGCTTCGTCATTCCTGAAGGCCCCAATGCAGTCCTGTGGGTGGTTCCCCAAAGATCCAAAGAACACAAACACCCTCCCAGTACGATGATGGCCTGGCCTGGTCTGTTTGGAGCCCCCATTGATTCCTTCTTCGCAGAGGGCTCTGGGGGGGTACTCCATCCATCAGTCCCTGGAGTGGGTTTGGCGAGGCATGCAGGTCACTGAGTGTCTGTTAAACATGGCGGTGTGATGGTTGTGCCGCTTCTCACAAGCCCGTGCAGCTCCAAACTGAGCTGTGTAGTGTGCTGGTCAAAGGAAAGGATTCAAAAGGTACAACAGCTGTTCACCTCCATAGATACACTACCAGTGAAAAGTTTTTGTACATACTAAGATTTTCTACATTGTCAATGTTACTCACATAATTTTCACTGAAAAATCTAGACACTCAATATTCATTGCTAAAAAAATAATACATTCACATTCAGTGTCCTTCAAATACCTTTATTAGCAAGAAAATTAGTCATATCTTTGGTTCATCAAAGTAGCCTCCTCTAGCAGCTATAACAGCAGAGCAAATTCGAGGCATTCTTTCAAGGGACATTAAATATTGCTCTGTAAGTTCATTCCAATACTCCCGGGGCATGGTTTATGGTTATTACGGCTTATTACATTTATTACATTTATTATGTTATAGTATTCATAAATCTCCTTTGGGCTGGGGTTGAACTTTGTGGTTTGCAAAGACAAATTACAACATGGTCTGCATTCACACTGTATTTTGTTATCTCAAACCGCACTCATCATTCTGACTCCTGGAAGCTGCACTGCTTTCCAGCAAAGTCAATCAGTTGTGGTCTTCTTCCAGAGCAGACAGCATCCACATCAACAGTGTACTGTACTGGAGTCCACATGAATCACACCCTGGACCACTGTTTTCAAGCCGACTAGAGTGCTGGTCTTTGGTTCAAATGAACTGTATTTGGGTTCAAAAAGACTCAGATTTTGACCAAAAGTGATGTGTGAAAGTGCCCTACGAGACACTGCCCCCCAGGCAAGAGGAGCAGTCAGGTGTTAGTTTTGCTACAGACTTCACTGCCTGGGCTATAACCACACCCTCTGCAGGCTGTCACTCACCAGGTGCCCATTCACACCATACATTCATCAGGGGAATTTTGATGGGGAGACTGGAATGGAGTACATAGTCTGAAACATCCAACTCCAAAGACCCCATCCTGCTTCAGATCTGGAGTATTGCAATAATACACAAGTGATGTAGATGTCACAGATCAGGCTGGCCATACGGCCCCTGATGCTCTGTCTGCCGTTAACACATGAGGGAAGGAAGGCGAGCTTGGCATCCATCTGGACCACCCTGAGCAGGTTCCAGGCCCACACAGAATCACTGTCCAAATATTGACCTTTCCTTGGCTAACAAACATCTCAGAGTGGCAGAGCAGTTAGAGCAGAGTGCACATTTAGGCTATAAGAATATCAAACATAACCACTGGGACTGTGAAAGAAATGATCCACGGTGAACAGTAGGGGTGTACAGAGACTTTAGAGGTAGACACGGCTTGGCTGGCTCCTCTGTCCAGTTGGACCCTGGTAGGAAGACCAGGGAAAGGCTCCTCCTTTTCTTGTGCACACAGGGAACAAGCTGACAGATCTGAATTTCAGACCAAAGGCTGTGGAGTAGCTGTTGTACCTTTGAGTGGAGTACTGAATGAGCCTTCCTGAATACCTTCAGGCATCTAATTCTTTCTGCCCGCTTGATCTCAGCGTATTTTGTGTTGAGTGCTGTGTTTGTGCTGTGTGTCTGTGGTGGTGGGTGGGATTGTGGGTGCTCAGGCACCTGCTCGTTTTGCCAAAACCGCCTGAATTGCACCAATAAACTGCTCCCCCTCAGTCGCTTGTTTTGTTCAGCGGCACCTAACCTCCCTCCAAAATTTGCTTGTTTGCCTAATGACTTTGATCATTCAAGTTTTGCAGTTTTACTCATTCTAATTATGAAGATATTAACTTTTTATGTTTCAGCATCTGCCCCTCAAAAAGTCTCTGTTCACCCCTACTGTGCTGTGTGTCTGTGTGTTCTGTGCTCTGTGTCTCAGTGCTTATTGCTCTTTGCTGTGTGTTCACTGATCTGTGTTATGTGTCCCTGTGTTCATTGCTTGGTGCTATGCATCTCTGTGCTCATTCCTCTGTGTGTTCACCCATCTCTGCTATGTGTCTCTGCACTAATTGTGCTGTGTGTTCACTGCTCTGTGTAGTGTCTCTGTACTCATTGTTCTATGTCTCTGCGCTCATTCCTATGTGCTGTGTGTTCACTGATCTGTGTTATGTGTCTCTGTGCTTATTTTTCTGTGCTGTGTGTCTCTGTGCTTACTTCTTTGTGCTGTGTGTTCACTAATCTGTGTTATGTGTCTGTGCTTATTTTTCTATGCTGTGTGTCTCTGTGTTCATTGCTTGGTGCTATGCATCTCTCTGCTCATTTCTCTGTGTCTCTGTGCTCATTTCAATGTGCTGTGTCCACTGATCTCTTCTATGTGTCTCTGCACTCATTGTGCTGTGTCTTCACTGCTCCATGTAGTGTCTTTGTGCTCTTTTCTCTGTGCTGTGTTCACAGTACTGAAGTTGCTTTAATGAAAGTAAAAAATGACCTGCTCATGGCCTCTGATTGTAGCTGTTTTTCCTTACTGGTGCTTTTAGATCTTAGTGCAGCTTTTGATACTTTTGACCATGACATTATATTAGACCAGCTAGAATCCTTAGTTGGTATTAAAGGGCAGGTCTTGTCCTGGCCATGGTCCTATCTTACTGACCGCAACGCGTTTGTTTATGTTAACAATGAAACCTCTAATACCAGAGTCAGATATGGTGTCCCACAAGGATGAGTGTTGGGCCCCTTGGTGTTCGCCTTGTATGTGCTGCCACTTGTTGACATAATTAAAAAATATGGTATTGATTTCCACTGTTATACTGACGGTACACAACTATATGCATCAGTTAAACCTGGTGAATTGTCACAGTTTTCAAAGATTGAAGATTGTCTATTAAATATTAGGAGCTACAGTTAGGTCCATAAGTATTTGGACATTAATGCAATTTTTGTAGTTTTTTCTCTGTATACCACCACAATGGATTTGAAATTAAGCAATCAAGATGTGACAGAAGTATAGACTTTCAGCTTTAATTTAATGTGTTTAACAAAGGTATTGAATTAAACTTTTAGAAATTATAGCCATTTTTCACAAAGTCCACCCATTTTCAGATGCTCAGAAGTAATTGGACATGTGACTGACAAGCAGTTTCATGGTCTGGTGTTACCCGTTCCCTAGTTATTCCATGACAAATTACGTTCTTGGTCATCAATATTTTACTCCTAAATCAAGATAAAACAGAGGTAATGTTGCTTGGTCCTAGAGTGGCTCAAGAACACCTTATTGATGTTAAATTTAATGGATGCTCACTTAAACTGAGCACACTGGCCAGAAATCTTGGTGTCTTAGTGGACCAAGAACTGTCCTTTGATGCCCACATTTTGAATATCACTAGAACAGTTTTTCTCCAAGGAATATAGCCAAAGTTCAGAAGATGCTGTCCTTCAATGATGCTGAAAAGCTAACCCATGCCTTTATTAGTTCCAGACTGTATTATTGTAACACCATATTCTCTAGATGTAACTTTGGGTTGTTACACAGACTTTAGCTGGTGCAAAATGCTACAGTCAGAGTTCTAACTGGAACTAGGAAGCCTGATCATATTAGTCCCGTACTGTCATCTTTACATTGGCTTCCGGTTAAGTCCCGTGCTGAGTTTAATATACTATTACTAACCTAAAAAGCCTTGCCCGGCTTGGCTCCAGATTACCTGTATGATCTTGGTTACAATCTAACCCCCCATTTGCTTCTCTCTCAGACAGCAGGTTATTTATTAGTTCCAGGAGTAAAAAAAGGTACATTTTGTTGCAGAGCATTCTCCTACAGAGCTCTGCAGCTGAGGAATGGTCTTCCAGTAGCAGATCGGGACCCTCTATCTTTAAGTCAAGGCTTAAAACACACCTGTATGGTCTAGCTTACAGAGACCTTAGGTTGTTACTCACTCACCAGCTAGGCTATAATCTGAGGTGTAGAACTGGGTTACGATCAGTGCCATTGACTTTGGATGAACTGTTCTGTCAGTGCTGTCACTTCTGCTTCACATGTTGCTGTGTGTTGGTGGAATGCTGGCAATCAGGGATTCCTTATGCCTGTGTCCCCACCGGCCTCTCCCTCATATAGTTATGCTGGAGCTCCTGCTGTTTTATTGCAGTTATTCTGCCATCTTAAGTTCACTCCTCCATCTGTGGTGGTTCTTTTGGAGGTCCAGATTCAAGAGATCCCACTACTTGTCTGCTGGTCTACCGTGCTCTCCCTCCCCATCGCCTGTCCACCTGACCAGTGTGCCATCATCTGAGTCACCGAACCAGCTCTTCAACCAGATGACCAGACTACATCCTCCAATGCACCGCTGGCCATCTGACTGTTATAACTCATTGTTGTTTCATATCGTGGTAATGAACTTGTTCTGAGAGGAGGAAAATGCCCCCTCACCGTTGAGTCTGGTTCCTCCCAAGGTTTCTTCCTCGTGAGGCAGTTTTTCTTGCCACTGTTGCCTTTTGCTTACTCTCTCTTCAAGATGGCAGTGCACATAGACGCAGCGGCTCAAAGCGCTCCTTTTTGGTGCTATTTATTTGCGTTTTTGTTTATAATTCTGTCTGTCAATGTAACATTCCATCGAGCAAATCCCATCTACAGCTGCCAAGATCTTCTGCTTATAGGCTTACAGAGAAAACAGGCTGTTACAAGAGAATTTCACTAGTCACGTAGCATACCAGTGGCGATAGCAAGGACACCAGGATCTCCGTGGATTATTGTCTGCACAAGCGCTCACCGAAGGTGGAGGAAACATAAGAAGCAAAAGCGCGGCTGCTGGTCCAGCATACTTGCCAGGCTAAAGAGACAACCGCATAAACCATCACTGCCCAGCATGTTTCTTACCAACGTCAGATCCATCACCAACAAACTGGACAAACGGAATCTACAGATAGCGGCAAACAAATTTATAAAGGACTGTTGTGTTCTGGTAATTATGGAGACCAACTTCATCCACTTATCCCAGATGCAGCCACTGAGCTGTCTGGTCATCCTTTCGGTGGGACATAAACATAGACTCCGGAAAGATCAAGGGAGGGGGGTTATGCATTTACATACATATCAACTAGTGCACTAATGCCAAAATCATAGATAGACACTGTTCTTCTGATCTGGAGTATCTGACAGTTAAACACAGACCTATTTACCTTCCATGTGAGTTTACTGTTGTTATAGTAACCGCTGTTTATATTCCACCAAACGCTAACGCTAGCATAGCCCTAGGCTACTTACTTAGTGCAACAAATACACAACAAAACACCTATCCCAATGCAGCGCATATCATAGCTGGGGATTTTTACCATGCAGATTGAAAGTTAGGTCTTCCAAAATTTGTACAACTCATTGAATGTGCTACCAGGGGTAAAAACACACTAGACAAGGTTTATTCAAACATTAAGAACGGTTTTAGGTCAAGATCACTATCCCACACTATCACACACTTGACCGAAGTTTGCTACATTTGACGTGGTGTCAGATCACCTCTACTTACTTTTAACCCCAGCATACACCCCCCTCTGTAGGAAAGTTAAACCCACCATAAAGACTGTTAAGACCTGGCCTCAAGGACCCTCTGTGCAGCTGCAGGACTGCTTCGAAAGAACCAACTGGGATATTTTTGAAGACCAGGACTTGAAGGAGTACACATCAAGTGTACTCTGCTACATTCAGCACTGCGCTGACAGCGTCACCATAGATAAAAACATCCGGGTGCACTCCAATCAGAAGTCTTGGATGACAAAGAAGGTCAAAAATCTTCTTAAGGACTGCAACACTGCCTTCAGGACTGGCGATAGAGTCCTATACAGTGCAGCTCCAGCCAACCTGAAAAGAAGCATCCAGGAGGCAAAAGCAACCTACAAAAAGAAGGTTGAGGACTACCTCACTAATAATAATCCCCAACAGATGTGAGAGCATCAAGCACATCACCAACTACAAGTCCAACAACCACATGAATGTCGACGGCAACACCTCGCTGGCAGAAGAACTTAATTGTTTCTTTGCTCGCTTTGAGGTGATAACAACAGAGACAGACTCAGCATCTCCACCAGCCTCCAACTGCCCCATCCTCACTGTACAAGAACATTATGTGAGGTGTGTGCTCAGAACAGTGAATCCAAAGAAAGCTGCTGGCCCTGATATCGTGACGGGGAAGGTACAGAAGGAATGTGCAAACCAGCTATCTGTGGTCTTCAGAAAGATCTTCAATCTGTCCCTATCTATATCCATCATCCAACCCTGCTTGAAGTCGGCCACTATCATTCCACTACCAAAAAAGAATGACATCAGCAGCCTAGATGACTGCTATCCGGTCGCACTTACACCGGTCATTATTAAGTGTTTTGCGTCAGGATATTTGGCTGACGTACCAATAAACCAATGAGTACGCAGGAAACAGCAAGTAGGAGGAGTGGAGAGAACGCGGGAGAGCGAAAGACGTGAGTCGAGGTCAGAGGAATGTTTGTTCGCAGTAGTATTATTTCGACTTAATAAACGTTTCATTTGAAAGTGTCCGAAGTTTGCTACATTTGATATGGTGTCAGAAGTGGCTGGAATATAGAAAAGACTACTGAAGCAACAAAACATGCCGACGTTTAAGCCGCCAGACGGCTTCGCTTTTGATCGCCCGGAGGAATGGCTGACATGGCGACAGCGTTTCATGCGCTACGGGGCGGCAACTAAATTGAATGAAGAAACGGGTGAGGTTCAAGTGAGTACCTTGATTTACGCCATGGGCAACGACGCAGAGAATATTTTAAAGTTGTTCGTCTTTAGCGGGAGTAGAAAAGGCAGACGACTTCTATATCGTCTTGACGAAATTCAACGACTATTTTGTGCCACGGAAGAACGTAATCCACGAAAGGGCACTATTTTACCAACGCGTCCAGGGAGCTACCGAGACGGCTGAAATATGTATGAGTTGTAAGAGAATTGTGAATTTGGGCCGCAACGAAACGAACACATGCGTGACAGGCTCGTAATTGGCATTAAGGACAAAGCCTTCTCGAAAAAACTGCAACTCGTAAAAGATCTTGGCGTTGGAAACCGCGGTGAAGATGGTTCGGCAAGCTTAAGTTGTTGCTAACCAAGTCAACCAGCAGGGGGAGACAAAAAGCTGCATACAGGAGGTCGCGCGCCACAAAAATGCCAGCGAGAAGACAATACGTATGCACACAAAAGAGAAAACAGAATACCGAAATATCAAGTCAATCCGTAAAATCTGGAGGAAGATTCAGAAGATGTAGCAAGCCCACACATATGAATAGAACAAAATGCCTGGCACTAGGTATGGAATGTAAGAAGTGTAACAAAAAGGGACACTAGGAAAGAATGTGTAACTCTAAAATTGTGCAGGAGGTAACACGATAAAGTGTTTCCTTTTATCTCGGGGCAGTAAATAATAATGCCAGTAGCCCAGAACATTGGACAATAGACTTAATATTGGGGCACACTTCTGTCTAGTTGAAAATAGATACCGGTACTGATGTCACCATAATAAATGAAAATACGTTTAAGTCATTAAGACCAAAATATAATTTAGAGAGAGCAAACACTATTTTCAACAGCCCAGGAGGACAGCTGAACTGCCTGTGAAGGTTCAGCATTTGTATAAAAGCTAAAAGGAAACACCACTTGCTTACAGTATATGTCATAAAAGGTCCTACTGTGAATAACCTGCTCAGAAGAACAGCATCCACAAATTTAGGCCTGGTTCAAAGACTAGAGGAGATCAATACAGCCTTAGGGGAACATGGCACATCAAGGACTGAGCCAGTAAAGATCAAACTGAAGGAGGGTGCAAAACCTTATGCTGTCCATATAGCCCAAAGAGTCACACTGCCATTGCTTCCGAAAGTGAAGGAAGAGCTACAGAGAATGGAGGTGAGCGGAGTCATGCAGAAAGTCACACATCCTACGGACTGGTGTGCACCAATGGTGCCAGTTTTGAAACCAAATGGACAAATACTAGGAGTGTAATGGTACATGTATTCATATAGAAAATATTATTGCAATTGTGCATACAATACACAAATGCACCTGCAATTGTGAATACAATACAGGTCAGGTACAGTTAATTTTCTAAATGTGCACCTTAATGGATATTTTTATTTACTTGAGAGAATTTGATTTACTTTTAGGTAAATTTTACTTCTTTATTAGTAGGTTGCAGCAGTATTGACATTTTTTTTATTTAAGATAGCCATACTTTGTTCAGTAAACCACTGTTTAATAAAGAAAATAAGCAATTTATGTTTTGCTTCCTTTACTCCTGCTGTACCGAAAACGTACCGAACCGTGACTTCAAAACCGAGGTAGGTACCGAACCGTGATTTTTGTGTACGTTACAAATACGCATTTATGTTGATCTTAAGAGACTTAACAAACAAGTGAGAAGAGAAAGTTTCATGCTGCCTACCACCAAAGAAATTCTGCCCAAACTCTCAGAAGCAAAGGTGTTCTCTTGCCTAGATGCAGCCAGCGGTTTTTGGCAAATACCCCTACAGAGTGAAAGCAGTTTACTCACCACATTCATTATACCATTCGCTCAGTACTGTTTCAAACAACTGACTTTTGGAATTAATATAGCACCAGAAAAATTCCAAAGGAAAATGCAGGAGTTGCTGACAGGCCTGGAGGGAGATGAAGTGTGTATGGATGATGTGGTGGTGTATGAGGAAAACATGGCTCACCTTGATACAAGGTTAAAAAGGGTCTTAGAAATGATCAAAAAGGCTGGACTGAAATTAAATAGAGAAGTGTGCATTCAGGTAGAATCAGCTGCATTTCCTGGGTCAGCTGGTGGATGAGAATGGGGTGATACCAGAACCTGAAAAAATAAAAGCAATCTCTGAACTGCCGGCGCCCAAAAATATACATGAACTTAGGAGGATTTTAGGCATCCTCAGCTATATCGGGAAATGCATCCGTCACCTGTCCACTTTAAGGGTACCTTTGTTTGACTTCCTCAAATCAACCTCTTTGTGGTCATGGGGCCATCCACAGGAGAAAACTTTTAAAAGGTTAAAAGCAGCACTCGTAAGTTTGGTAGTCTGCTGTAGAAGGCATACAAGTGCTGAGACAACATACACTCAAATAGAAAAAAGTGTCTCACGGGAGTTTGGGCATGTGAGCACTTTGAAAAATATCTGAGTGGAATGAATCAGTTCAAATGAATCACTGACCACAAACCCCTTGTACCTCTTGTCAATACGGAAGACCTTGATACGGTGTCTATATGGTGCCAGAGACTGCTATTATGACTTGTGTGGTTTGGTGCAGTAGCAGAATACTCACCAGGAAAGACATTAGTAGTAGCTGATGCCTTATCCCAACACCCACTAAACACCACAGACAGCGGCACAAATGCTGAAGTGCACTGCTACGTGGGAGTTATCATCAGCAGCTTCCAAGCGTCTCAGAAAAAACTTGGGGAAATGACAGGAGCCGCTAAGTGTGACGACCAACTACAAAAAGTGATTGAGCTGGTACGAGAAGGCTGGCCAGAGCATGTGAGGAGTGTACCACCAATGGTAAGAGACTTTTTTCCGTTCCGATACAAACTGTCAGAGAGCAATGGTCTGGTAATTCTAGGCAGTCATATAGTTATTCCTGAAAACCTGAGAACAGACATAATTGACAGAATCCATGAAGGCCACCAGGGCATTGTCAAATGTAGAGAAAGAGCTCAGTCAGCAGTTTGGTGGCCAGGCCTTTCAGCAGATCTGAAAAGAACAGTGGAAACGTGCCCTTTTTGTCTGAAGTACAAGAGAACACAAAGAAAAGAGCCACTAAACCCAACCCCACTGCTATAAAGATCATGGCAGCGTGCTGGAACAGATTTGTGTGAACATAAAGGCAGAACGTATTTAGTAGTTTCAGACTATTATTCCAAGTATTTGGAGTTATTGCACTTACCTGGTTCAACAGCAGAACAAGTTGTGGAAAAACTGAAAGGTACTTTTGCTCGATTTGGCATGCTGGACACAGTTGTGTCCAATAATGGTCCTCAGTATTCAAGCGACCTGTTCAGAACTTTCAGTAAAGAATTTGACTTTGAGAATGTCACGTCCAGTCCACATCACCAGCAGGGGAATGGACACGCAGAATGGGTAGTACAGATGGCAAAGAGAATACTCAAACAAAAAAACCCTCTATTAGCACTTCTGTGTTATAGAGCAACCCCATCCACAGTCACAGGAGTCAGCCCTGTCAGACTCCTGATGGGACGAAAACTGCGAACGACTTTTCCTACATTGGAGAAATACCTCTGCCCAAAATGGCAACATCATCAGACGGGAAGACGCACAAGCTAAGAGAGAGCAAGCCTTTTACAATAACAGATGACACGGAGCTCAAGAATTGCCAACACTTAGACAATGACCGTCTGACCATCTATTGTTTTTAACTTTAACCGATATGGACACTTGCAAAACTATGCCATGGTCAACTGTTGTTTAGTCACGCAGTCGTGTTCGACTCTTCGCGACTCCATGGACCACAGCACGCCAGGCCGTCCTGTCCTCCACCATCTCTCAAAGCCTGCCCAAACTCATGTTCATTGCTTCCACTACACTGTCTATCCATCTCATCTTCTGCCGTACCCTCT
>JAACJT020000001.1:38188040-38242941 GCA_009936485.2 Gymnarchus niloticus | reverse complement strand
CTTGGCATACTGTTCCTTCAGGATAACCCCTACCCCATTTCTCCTCCCATTCACACCATGGTAGAACAATTTGAACCTGCCTTCAATACACCTGGCCTTACTCCCCCTCCATCTGGTTTCTTGCACACACAGTATATCAACCTTCCTTCTCTCCATCATATCAGCTAACTCTCTGCTTTTACCAGTCACACTACCAACATTCAAAGTTCCTACCCTCACTTCCACTCTCCTAACCTTCCTCCTCTCTTTCTGCCTCCGGACACACCTTCCACATCTCCTTCCTCTTCGGCTAATAGTAGCCCAATTTTCACCAGCACCCTGTTAGCTAACAGCGCTGGTGGCGGTCATTGTTAACCAGGGCCTCGAGTGATCCGGTATGGAAATCTGTGTTGTTGTCCAGATATTAGATTTGGCAAAAAATTTTACATCGGATGCCCTTCCTGACGTAACCCTCCCCATTTATCCAGGCTTGGAACCAGCACTGTGGAATACACTGGCCTGCACACTCCCAGTGGCTGGGTTAGTATATCATATTAAGTTTGGTATTTTTATGCAAAACAAAGCTGTTGATTTTTTGTGTAATAATATTTTGATTATGGGTAAACATTCATTCATCCATCCATCCATCCATACCGCTTATCTGTCAGGGTCGCAGGGAATCTGGAGCCAATCTCAGCTGACTTTGGGTGAGAGGCAGGGTACAGCCTGGGCAGGTTGGGTAGATATTTTATACACAAATGTAGGTTTTTTTTTTTTTTTAAAGCTGCTCCAAGTTTTTTAGCATTTTAAGAATGATTAAAAAAAAAAAAAAACAATTCAATCCTTAAAGAACTGAAAAAGAAGAGTGCCTTAAGACTCTCTATGCTACTTGAGTTATATATTAATTAAACCCCCTTTAAATTAAATTCTAATTTGATCTTTTCTTTATTTCAAATGCTGCTTGGAATTTTTGTTACGTATGTTGTAAAGAGATAATGCCTGTTTTACTTGAAAATGTTTAATAAAGGTTAAAAAAAAATTCCAAGTTGGAATAGTTTCTCTTTACCGTATTTTCCATGTTGTAAACTCTAGGGGTGAGGCATCTGAAGTCAGAATAAATAGGGGCATGATATTTAAATGGCGATCATTTTCAGCCGCCACATTTATCAACGCCTGATCATTTGTATGCTGTGATTGGCAAGACATGAACCTTTCATGGATCACACGGGAACAATGTCATATGATGATTTCTGCACTCGGATCTGCGCTGGTTTCTATGTTAGATTGATAAATGAGGGCCATTGGATCAATAACATGCATTTATTCTAATGTAAGATGAGGATTATGGTTTGGTTGATGTAGGTGTAAATCTGTTGCCCAGGTTGTGCACCGCTTCTCGCCCAATGTCCCCAGTGGACAGGCCCGGGACCCCCTGTCTGGTCATTCTGTGTTGTGTGTTCGGGAAAGATAGCATGGCGTGCGGAGGAGGGTGCAGGCCCAGTCACAGCGCAGGGCAGTGAAGGCAGCTGTTGCAGCATCCTCAGTCATAGCTATCTCCTGGACTTCCAGCCCGATGAGGTGGTATCAGGGTGAGGATGTGTCTGGGTAGTGGACTTTTATACTTGGCCAAAATGGCTTTATCACTTAAATATATTTATGCCCCTCTACTTGTTCACAGTCAGTGGCAAGCAAAAAAAAAAAAAAACCACACATAAGCTAGGCTGGTGTATTCCTTTTTAAAAAAAGCTGTTCTTTACTAATCGGAACAAGTTATATCAAACATCCATGCAACTTACAGGGCCGCTAAACTGTTCTCTTTTTTTGTTCAATCCTTTCCTACAAAACAAAGGAAAAAGCACACTAACTCTCCACTCAACATGTCAATGTTTCATACCGGTGGGGGAACCTCTCACTCTCTCCCAAAACCAAACCTCACCCAAAAGAAAAACCCCAGAAACCCCTCTTTCACACAGAACCATGCCAAAATTAAACAAAACCCAGGGTGCTGCAAAAAACACACACCGTCTAGCAGCTCGGAGCCCACCAACCCCCCAAAACAATAAACAATACCCACACAGCAAATACAGAATGGAAACAGGGATTTAAAAGAAACAAAAATTTACTTTTGCTGTCCTACATCCACCCCCTCCCAGAGTGATGGTGTCCCCAGCCATCCAATCTGTAACCAAACTGCCTTTCCAATTTTAAGTAAACTTAATTGTAGGAAAACTGTTAAACATGCCTTGTGGGTATGTCGTGCAGAGGACCTCCGTACAAACCTCCCAGCCCCTTGTTTCGGCCCATCTGCCATATCGCTCGATGCCTTGCTATCTTGTGTGCCATAGTTCCCAACTCTCTGACTTGCAAACTGAGGGACAGTCTATTAGGCGGCCGTGTCTTTCTTCACGGATATCGACGCCCCTCTGCCTGGTTTGTCAACCCAGTACTCTCTGCTTGTCCATCACTACCATCTGAGACCTCAGGGCAATCAGGATCCATCTCTTCAAATATTTCCTGACTCACCTCATCACTGATACTGGGCTTCCTTTCTCAGCAGCTGACACTTCTTCAGCGTAAGCTTGAGGCCATGTTCTCGGAATCTGCTGAACACCACCCTCAGCCTTTCAGGATGTTCTTCGAATGTTTTTGAGCAGACAGTGATGTCATTGAAATAGATGAGCAGACTCTCAAAGTTAAGGTCGCCAAAGCAGAAGCTCATCAAGCGTTGGAACATGGAAGGGGCATTTTGCAATCCAAACGGCATCCTGTTTGCCTCATACAGCTCCATGGGTGTGCTAAAAGCAGTTTTGCATCTGTCTTGTTCTGCAACCTCCACCTGCCAGTAGCCTGATGTCAGATCCAGGGTGGAAAAGTACTTAGCCTGCCCAAGGGCCTCCAGCGCTTCCTCAATCCACGGAAGTAGGAATGCATCCCTCGTACTACAGGAATTTAGCTTCCTGTAGTCAATGCAGAACCGCAGGGAGCCATCCTTTTTTGTGACCACCACAATGGGTGATGCATAGGGGCTCTTGCTAGGACAGATCACGCCAGCCTTTTCCATCTCGGCAATGGTCTTCCGAACCTCCTGATACTGTGATGGGGGGATCTTACGATAAGGCAGCCGGAATGGCTTGGGGTCCACAAGTAGGATCTCGTGCTGCACTGTCCTAGTGTGCCCATAATCCAAGGAATGCCTGGAAAACACATCTAAGTTCTGAGTCAGCCAGCAACTCCTCCAAATGAGACTGCTGCTCCTCAGTCTCCACACCAGCCTGGTTGAGGTTAAGTAGAGCTAGCACTTCCCCCACTGACTGGCAATTGTGACTTTGATCTTTGCAGACACCCTGGGAAGCACTCTGCACCACAGAGCTACCAGTAACCCGTGGCATGTCATCTGCCCCTACCCCCAGGCACTCCAATACCCCATCAATGCAGAACGCACTGGCCAACTCCACGTTTGGCTTAAGTCTCACCTCCCTCTCCAATAAATTCATCAACCGTATAGGTACTAGACCCTTTCTCACATTTCCCAACACTCTCGCAATTACCAAACCAGCAGGAGGCCTCTGGTGTGGTTGGGCCTCTATCAAAGCTGTATATGCCCGTGTCCTACGATTACTTATAACCCTACACTTTACACTAACCTCCTTACCAGCTGGAATCACATGAACCATCCGACCTGCAAACCTCACAGGCCCAATCAGGCCATCTGATCTACACCGATAAGCTCGCACCACATCCACTAGGGCTGAGTACCACTCAGGATGGGAATGTTTCACCTTGGACGGGAAAAGTTTGCCATAGCAGGCTTGCAGATGCTCTCTGGAGGCACAAATTACATTGGTACCTATAAGCTGGGGAATTTCAAACCTATATTCAGTTACTGACACAACAAAAGCAGGCACTCGCTCGTACCTCTGACTGAAGAACTCCAGCTTAAGTATTAACACACGGTAATGCAACACTTGTTGCCCTGCTCCTGCTGTCCCCTCTATTTGCACATCTGAGGGCTGTAAGGCCTGTTGGTGCAGTTCAGGGTGACTTTGCCAAAACCTCTGTTATCGTGGTCACTTGGGAACCTGAGTCAATCAGCACCCGGCATACAGCTCCATTAACTTCCACCTCTGCCTCATCAGACGGGCCCACCAGCGGTGTCTCCCCCACCCTTAGACCATTGCTGGGGTCTACAGTTTGAGTCTCTTGTAAGCCCATAGTTGCCCCATCTACCACAGGCTCTATGCATTTAAAGGGGCACCAGCAGCTGCACCATACGCTTCCCTCCGTTGCATAGACTCAGGATGAACAGCCTGGCAGTGTGGCCAGGCCGGCCGCACCGGAAACACACAAAAATGGCCTTGTCATTGCCGTGTTGAGTTGGTGCCCAGTGCATAGGAGGGACAAGGGTGGGTGTGGCTATCTTGGATTCAAGCAGTGCGAGTCTAGCAGTTTGCTCCTCCTGGCTGAGGGATAGCTTCTTAACCAAGGCGGTCAGCTCTGATAGCTCTGAGGCTCGGGCCTCAGCACCTTCCTCCACCCTCTGCTCCGGATCTTGTTTGGCTCTGTGCACCTGGTAAGCCAGCTTCTTCAGCTTGTGCGGTGTGGTGAACCTCTTGGTTTCCCTAGCCAGGTGTCTGAATTCTGCTTGCAGCTCATGGAAGTCCATCAGACATGGCTTCATTGGAGCTATCCTGGCATACACCTCCTCATCATACAGGCCCCTAAGGAACTGCCGTGTCAGCTTTGCATCACGGTCGAGGAAAGGATGCCCTTCATTCTGGATCTCCTCCACTGACCTCAGGGTGGCATCCAGGGCAATCGCATAAGAACAAGGCCTTTGGGTTCATTCATAAAAGTCAGCAAGGGGATCCAAGCAGCACTAACTGTCACCATATTCTGCCTTCAGCTCCTCTAAAGCGCTACTCGGGGTGTGTATACTTCAAGGGAGGTTCAGGACTAATTTCCTTGTTTCTCCACTTAAGTGCCGCACCACTGTAGCAAAACCCATCTCTTGTGAGAGGCCTCCTGCACTCAACAGGTACTGCATGTCCCTTATCCAATCATCAACAGTTACCTTCACATCAGCTCCTTCACTAAACACTGGCACATTTCTGATTTGATGTGTTTGGGTTACACCACAGGGTGGCCACATTGGGGTGGCACCCAGAACTGTTTCCCATCATGCCAAAAATATAGTGTGGGGTGGGTTGATGGGGCAGTGAAGCATACTTGCCCTGTGCCATGCCTAGCAGGTATACAAACTGGCCTCTGATAGGGACTAGGACCTGTGCCCAACTGCAGTGGCTGTTGCCCTGTCCGCTGTGCATATGCCTCAACGCCTGTCTCAAAATTGATCGCCACCTCAGCCTCCCTACCTTTGTGCCGTAGGTTGGTAGTGTCACACCTAATGGGCAACCATAGCATAGGAGGCTGCCTTACTGGTGTATCATCATAGGCACTCATTGTTCAAACCACAGTTACAACTATACACGTGCAATTCCCCCCCCCCCAGTTTCAGCCTGTCCCCCATCAACCTCGAGCAATATGAGAATACCGAAAAATATATACGCACAAATTATTACC
Organism: Gymnarchus niloticus; assembly: GCA_009936485.2. Lineage (NCBI taxonomy): Eukaryota > Metazoa > Chordata > Actinopteri > Osteoglossiformes > Gymnarchidae > Gymnarchus > Gymnarchus niloticus. The sequence goes on along the minus strand of JAACJT020000001.1, from coordinate 38,237,382 downwards.
GCTATATCTTACGCGCACCATAATTAAACTTTAAATGCACAATGCGTAAATAGAAGTGAAAACATGTAAACTACAGGCAGTTTAAACTAAAAGATTCCATACCGAGGGTTCCAGTAATGGCGGCTTGCTTGTAAGACGCGTTTTTTCCAGCTCCGCTAAACTCTTCTGAAATCCTACTTATAACTCGTTTTCTGTCTACATACAAACCGTGAGTGGGTTCTATCAATGACACCTTCTACTAGGAATGCCTTTGATTAAAACGAGAAAACGATCAAAAAGTTCTCATAGTAAAGCGTTTCAAACACAACTACCTATACGTACGACAGTCCAGACGTCCAGACGCTGGGCCCAGAGTTACCGAGACAGCAATGGCTGGCGAGCTAGTAAGGAGTCACAACCTGAATTAAATGATAGCTCGGAAACAATATTAGCGGCTATCGCAAACTTAAAATGAGGTTTCTTCTCCAAACTTAATGGAATCTTAACAGCCTTGGAAACTGAGAAGAGAAATACGTGACTGCGCGGAACGGATTGGTCAAGCAGAGATCCGTGTATCGTCGGCTGAGGATAACCTGATTACTCTGCAGGCTAAGGTTACGGGTCTGGAAAAACCAAGTAAGGGCTTGAAGGAAAAGGTGCTGGACTTGGAAACAAGATCCAAACGCTCGAACTTAAGGATCGTTAATTTGCCGGAGGGCGAAGAAGGAGAGGACGCGTGTGCCTTCCTGGAGGAATGGTTATTGGAAATTCTAAATGTCACACCATTACGGGGTATGTTAACGCTCGAGAGAGCGCATCGAATCGGCTAAAGGAGTGCGTCCAACAATGCCCCACCTAGTCCCCTCTCATCGTTACATTCTTGAATTGTAAAGACAAAGAGGCGGTGATGAGATCAGTCAGGGCAAGAGGCGAAATCCTTTACAAGAAGAAACCGATCAGATTTTACGAGGCAGAAACAATTCTACTCGGCGAGACAACAGCTGAAGTCCATGAGACTCCGATATGGCCTTATACCCCCGGCCAGGCTTTTGGTCACGCACAATGGGAAATCCCACATGTTCAACAAGCCGGACGAAGCAGAAATCTTTATCAAGGGCTTACAGCAATCGTCAGGATGAGTACCATCTTTCTGTTGTCAAGAGTTATCAATGTTAACGGTAAAACTGAAAAGGACTTGTTTTTTGTTTATGGTTCAAAGTTCCTTGAATGATCACGGTATGCGGTATTGGTTTGAAATGCATATTATGTGCGGGTGATTTTTACACCCACTATACGAGTTTTTCTGATTTGACAGCGGAAGGAAAAAGGAGTTGTTAGTTATATGGTAATAAAACTATAATAGTAATTTGACTGATCCTCACTGCAGTGTGGACTTAGTCTTTAGCTATTACCCTGGTTCTCACAACGGATAGGGTGTGGGTTGTGATGTCACTAGTTCGGGAAGGTGACACTGTTTGCTGTCAACTGTTATGCATTATGTGTTTAATGTTACTATATATTGAGTTTTTCTATGCTTCCAAGGTTTTAAGGTCACTAAACTGTCTTTTGTTTTTCAAATACTATGTCTTGTGGTCAAGATATTAAGTTTACATCATGGAACTGTAGAGGACTACAAAAGTTGAAGAAAGTAAAACAAGTGATATCTAGGATAAGGGATATGCAATCTGGGGTGGTTTTTCTCCAGGAGGCCCATTTCTTAAGGGGGGAAGATGTAAGAATTAGATGGAGGTGGTCTGGTAGTGTTTTCTCTGCATCATTCACATCATCGGCTAGAGGGGTACTAGCAATTCATAAATCAGTACCATTCCAGGTAATAAAAGTAATAGAGGATAAGGTTGGTAGATATTTAGTAATTCACGGGAAATTAGTTTCTGAGGTTTTGAACTTGGTAAATGTGTATGCCCCGAATAAGGATAAGCCCACGTTTTTTTCAGAATCTTTTTTTGACACTTTCTACTTTTGCGGGTAGCCATATAATAGCGGGAGACATCAACTGTGCATTAAACCCTCTAATAGAAACGGATTCAGGTAAAAACAACTCTCATACTAAAAGCAGACAAACAATAAAAAATTTCACGAAAGAGCTAGGAGAGAGCTAAACCCGAATACTATCACATACGCCTGCTACTCGGGCACATTCAATTCATGTTATCGAATTGACTATTTTCTCATTTCAGCTAATTTAAGGTATAAAGTAAAAGATAGTTACTACGATAGTATTGTTATATCCGACCATGTGCCAAACTCCTTGATATATAACATACCTAGATGGTGATTTAAACAAAAATGGCTTTTAGACCCAGCATTTATTGCTTTTATAGATGAACATATAATTTTTTACTTTGAAACAAATACAAACGAAACATCAGCTAGTACTAGGTGGGAAGCCTTTAAGGCTTATTTAAGAGGTCAAATTATAAACTTTCCTAGCTCTAAAGCAAGACAAACACAACAAAAAACAAGATTAGCATTAAGGATAAAGACATTGGAAGATAAATTTAATAAAACATCATGTCCAAAAGTACATCAGGAACTACTGTCGCTTTGGGCAAAATATAACAAAGTGTCTGCCTCTAAAGCAGCATCACAGCTGTTATACCTTAAACAGACTTTTTATGATCAGGGGGAGAAATCAGGGAAACTACTGGCATGGAGACTTAAAGAATTAAGAAACGAAAAGATCATCACGTCATTTGATAATGATAAAGGAGACAAAATTGTGCACCCTCGTGACATCAATGAAGCCTTTAGGTCCTTCTTTGAAACATTGTATAGATCAGACAAGACAGGAGTAGGCCCAGAGGGTAAGTTGTTTCTGGAAGAGCTTGAGTTCCCCAATATATCCCATGTAAGTGTTGGAGATCTGGGGTTATCTATTACAGTACAGGAACTGTCAGATGCAGTTGACAACATGAGGACGGGTAAGGGTCCAGGGCCAGATGGACTTCCAATAGAGATATACAAAAAATTTAAAGGAAAATGAATTCATCCATTATTAGATATGTTTGCAGAATCTTTTGAAACAGGTATTTTGCCAAAATCGTTAAGAGGTGCCATAATTACACTGTTACCTAAACCGGGAAAACCTTGTACTAGATGCGAGAATCTACGACCAATAAGCCTTTTAAATTCAGATCTTAAATCACTGTGTAAAGTTTTGGCTAGGGGTTTGGAAACTTCTCTACCAAAAATAATAAATAAATAACCAAAATGGCTTTGTCTTGGGCAGACAGGGTTTCCATAATATCAGAAGAGTCTTAAATATATTACACACTGATAGTGGGAAACTGGACACTGCCTTACTGTCACTTGACACTGGAAAAAGCATTTGATAGAGTGGAATGGCCCTATCTGTTAGAGGTGTTAAAACGATTTGGTTGTAACGATAGTTTCTGCAAGCGGGTTAAACTCTTGTATACTGAGCCTTATGCAGAAGTGTTGACTAACGGTATTATATCAAAACCATTTAATATACAATGAGGATGTAAGCAGGGGTGTCCTTTGTCTCCATTGCTCTTTGTGTTGTCGATGGAACCATTTGCAATCGCTGTAAGATCCCATAAGGATATTGTAAGCATAGACACAGGCCAACTAAATCACAGGATTGCCCTGTTTGCTGATGATGTGATCTTATTTATGAAAAAATTAGAAAAGTCTATACCAGCTCTTCTGAATCTTATACAGCTGTTTGGGAGCTTCTCTGGGTATAAAATAAATAGACAAATTGGCTATAATCCTGCTAAATATAGAAGATAGAAATAACACTACTCAACATGTTTCACAGTTCAAGTTAGTAGACAAGTTTACATACCTCGGTATTAACATTCTGCCAAATTTATAAGATATCGTAAATGCTAATTACAGTCCCTTAGTAGACTCGATTACCACCTCGATTAATAGATGGTCACCTATGCCCCTTTCCCTAATAGGGAGGATTAATATACTTAAAATGACTGTGCTACCTAAACTCCTATATTTATTCCAGAATATTCCACTCCCACCACCTCCTACTTTGTTTTCATACCTGAGGAGAATCTTCCTTAGATTCTTATGTCAGAATAGGCGCCCTAGGCTGCAACTGTCTCTCCTCTATCTGCCATATGATAGAGGTGGGCTTAAATGTCCCAATTTTTTATGGTACTATTAGGCTGCCCAATTAAGGTCCTTAATGTTTTATTTTTCAGAAGATGATTCCCCTTACTGGAAACAAATGGAAAATCACTCAAAGTACCACTTCCTGAATACATATACTCTGCAGAGATTACAACATTAAGAAAAAATACCCAAAACCCTATAGTTAAAAATATGATTGTATGGTTCCAAGTAAAGAAACATCTGGGTGAAAGTTCTTCTCTTTCTTTCTACAGTCCAATATGGGGTAACGACTCCTTTTTACCTGGTAGGTGTGATATGGGCTTTAAAAAAATGGGCTGAACAAGGTTTAAGAAGAATTAAGGATCTGATAAACCTAGACAATGAAGTTATGATGTCATTTGAGGAGCTGGTAGCAAAGTATAATATTCCACATAAGCACTTCTTTAAATCTACATGTAAATACCTACAAGTGAGAAATTTTATTAGGATAGCACAGAATCAATCATCAGCTCCTCCATCACTATCCAGACTAGAATCTGAAATATCAAAAAAAACTATAATAATAGGGGCATAATTTCTACATTTTATAATATTTTGGTTGAAAAGTCTTCAGTTTCAAAATTGTATGTTTTTTTGGGAACTGATCCACCACACAGTGCTTGCTCACTTAGTGTGGCTTAGTATGGCACAACTGTACTCCAGCAACAAACACCAGGAACATTTAAATAGTTTTAAAAAGCTTATCAGAATGGAATATAAGAAAGCAATATGAATCTTGAGCTGGAGCTCCTCCGGTGGTCAGAGATACTGTAAATTTTCTTCTCAGTTCAGTGCCATCAGATGCATATGTTACAGCTCTCTGTATTTTGTGTAGTGGATGGGTCCTTGCTCTTTTGAGTTGGGTTTGTAGTCCCAAGTGGCTCCAGCAGAATATATTCAAAAAGCTGAGAACGTGAGTTTCAACATCATTATACTGAGTGGGGAGAAGTGCCCCCTAGTGGCCAGCAAATTCTACCCTATCTCTTGCCCTTACTGTCCCAGGATTATTTCAGCGTGAGTAACCCAAGTCAAATTCTTTGTATGTATGCATACTTGGCTAATAAAACTGATCCTGATTTTAATAGAAAAGTCCTAACAAATGACTGTTGATTCCTATTCATCATTCTAATAGGACAAAATCCCTTGGGAGCAAATTGCAATATTGAGGAAAAATAACATCTCAGAGGCTGTAGATAACTAAGTTACATTTCAGCACAATAGGAAATGCCCGAATCACCATTGGGGAAATGCCACAACTCTTGACCCACAAAGGTCAGGTCCCCTGTGATGGAGAAGCCCAGCTGGCCCCCGCGCAAACACTGCAACTGACATTCAGTGCTCGATAGCCATACGCTGGGTCACACACTTTGCAGACACTTAAAGTGGCATTTGCTCAAAATTACCAACCAATAAGCTGCTAGGTCTGCTGGGATACAAGGGGTTCGATGGGCCTGGTTAAACTGGTCTGTGTGGGTACAGAAGGTATACACTTGGCATGTACAAATGGTTGCGGGAAACTGAAGGAAATGAATTACACTTAAATAAAAGGAAGTATACAAAAAACCAAATACAAACGTAAACCAGGATTTGTTTTATTGTCTTTCGTCTCAATGATCGGTCTGCCATTTCTACATTTTGCTTTTTCATTATTCTCATGCGGAGTACAGTCTCTGCGATAGACCTCATGCTGGTGTCTCTAGCAGACCTGAGAATCATGGCAGGCGGAGGTCTGGACCTGGGTAGGGCACTAGGGGTGTGGTCGGGGGCAGATCGAGGAAGGGTCACATTGGGACCAGACTGCTGGGGTGAGAAGCCAAATTCCATCTGCCCCCAACGTCATCCTTGATGACACTGTTTGTTGACATCTCACAGAGCAAAGCAAAAAAAACCCTACAAGCAGATCATTTTGTTTGTACACAGATTCTACTGCCAGAAATGGTTTGTCTGCCCAAAATGACTTAAACACATATAGTGTTGCCAGTGATCTTAAAAACTCGAAAGAACAGAATCCAGTCTAAGTGTCACCTTTTCAGTGTGAACCTTAACTTTCACTTTTACAGTGTTGGATTTGCCATCCTTTAAATCAGAGGTTACCAAATTGAGGAGTCACGAAGTTAGGGGTGTGTTGTGATGGCTAAACATAACGTTAGCCTAACCTGGATGCATACATGTGATGTAGCATGGTTTTCCCACAAGACGCCTGATTTCCAGTGTTTGCTGCCATCTCACGGCTATGAGATGTACAGACTTGTGAGATCTGATGGTTTTTGCTCGCTCAATATTCTTGTCGCCACTACCAATAGCAACCTACAAATGTGGGGACTGGCAGAAAAAGTCCGAGAATCACTCCTTTAAATCAGTGCTCCTGTAACTCAACATGACCAATGTTCCTCATCACTGAACAAAAATGAAAATCTAGGATCCTGTCATGCAAATTCAAATTGCACTTCTAAATAACAGTAAAAAAAACACAGATCAAGAAATCAACATGATCTTCATATTAAACACTTGTCAGAAATCATAAAAACAAAAGACATGATCTTTGGCGAAGATCTGGCAGCCATCTCCAGCCTTCAGTGGTAGTGATATCTGTCTGTCTCACTTTCTGTCTCTCTCACTCTCACACTGACACACACACACACTGTCTCTGTCAGCAGACAAAAACTATTTCCTTGTCTTGAACACCTATGGAACCACAGGTTGCATCTCACCAAGAACACTCTAGCTAAGTGATGAACAGGAAAGAGGTAAGGGATGATCATGAAAGGAGTTAGGAATTATCAGGAAGGAGGTTAGGGATGATAAAGAGAGGTAAGGGATGATTATGCAAAAGGTTAGAGATGATCATGAAGGAGTTAAGGCATGATCATGAAAGAGGTAAGAGATGATTATGAAGGACATAACGGATGATCATGAAGGAGCTAAGGGATGAACTAGAGTCACTTCTGCAGAGAAAAATAGTAAGGCAGGATTCTGGGCAGCTGAAAGCGACATGGTGGTGCCTGCTGTCTGCCTCTCCACCCCTGAGACTCAGTGACTCTGAGCTGCCTCAGTGCTGGGTGTTGGGTTATGGCGAAACAAATTCAGACACACAGAAGTTACCACAGCTCTCTTAATGCATAGACAACTGTCTTTTGTAGGAGATGTATATACATAGTCATACACATTTCAGCTAAAACTTTAAAGTATTTGTGCGACCCCTCCACAGTGATTTCAGCAATAAAGTTTTCTCTCCACAAATAAATATCTAAAAACATCTAGGGAGGCTGTATTCAGTATTGTCTCAACACTTAGATGAAGAAATCAGGTGTAACTCATTCAGCACCTCATAACCAAAGTGAGAGGAGAGCGGTTACAAAAAGTGACCAAAAATAAGAAACCACACAGAGCTCCATTTCAGCTCAGATGGAAAAACAGAAAAGGGTTCATGTGAAGTCCTGAATCTCATTCACTATATACAGCAAACATCCATCCATCCATCCTGAATCTCATCCATTAAATACAGCAAACATCCATCCATCCATCCTGCACCTTATTCATTACAAAGTCATGGAGCATACAACAGACAGCTACAAGTAAAAAAAAATCTTGTGATGAGAACCTGCTGATAAAAGGAAAACATCGCACAATGACAGATGACCTAACCTAGACCCTTTAACAGCTGCCCATGAAGGAAGAACCAGATAATAGACAGGCTTATTCTCTAATGCTACACCCTCCGAACACCTTAACTATGTGTTACCATCAGTTTAACTAAATTAAATGTAAAAACATCCTCCCAACATTTATGGTTTGTGTCATACTTGAATTAAATCCTCGCTCTCATTCTTTCAATGGAGAAACCGAAATTATTTTTTCACCCAGATTTGTTAGAGTGTCTTCTCAACTGTGAGAACCAAGACTCCTGATGTCTGAATATCTCGACGTCTCTTGAGTCCACGGAACTCAAACCCAATATAACAGGCTGTTGTGACATTTTCAAATAAAAAAAAATCTTATTTTCCCTAAGCAAACCTGAGATGTAGTTAGATGAAAATTCAGCATTTTGTTGCTTCATCTTCACAAATCAGGTCAGAGGATTCCTATAAAAGTCGTGGGTTTTTTTCTGGTTGTTATAAAGAAAAACTACACATCCTGTCACACAGCAATGTGCCACAAAACTGGCTATATTAATTCAGACCCTGAGAGTGCTGAATAAACACCAGTTTTTCCATTTAGTAGTAAAACCTGAAGGAATATGAAGTGAAGTCCTTGAATTAACATGTTGCAGAACTGCTTTGGGAGTCCAAAACACAAGCATATAGCCAGTCAACATAGGCTGTTCTGTGTCTGTAAACTAAAACAGCCCAGTTTTACATGTTTAAAGGCAGAGAAGGGCCAAGAAGACCACACCCAGAATTCATTGCTTTAAGCCAGGGGTGGCCAACTGGTTGGACATGAAGAGCCACTAACGAGGAGTCCCGAAAGACACAAGCCTATGCGAGGGGGGGCAGAGATTAGAATTGTAACAAAAGGGTTTGAACAGGGGATGGGTGAGACTTTTGTGGACAGGGGTGTGTGTGCCGTGTGTGCTGACATTGTGCAACTGGCCAATGGGGAGAGATGAGCGCAAGAAATTTGTGTGATTGGAGTATAATAATTGTGTTAGTGCAGTCACACAACTGATTTAAGACTGGATGTAACCTCAGGAATAGATTAATATTGGCCACCTGAATGTTGCCTGCTCTGACTGGTTACACGTACACTGGGCGAAGGTAAAAATGAGTTAGTAAGTGAAAGTGCTGGTGTAAGTATGTATGTTTAAAGAGTGAATATTTAAATAAAGTGTTTAAACAAAAACTGCATCCAATACCATATTTTAAAATTTAGTATGAAAGAAAAGTAACAAGGGGAGTTAGCGGCTATTTTTTTTCCCACCGTTGAAATGTTTTTGGTTTTTATCATGGTGTTGGATAGCCTCTTGTTAGCCACCCCCTGCTCTAAGCCCAGCTGCCTGGCCGACGCCCACCTGGCCACATGTTTTCCCACTTTTTAATATCCTAATTAAAAAATCTAATATTATTCTATGAAATAAAATAATAAAAAACCATAAGTTTTCCAGTTTAAAAGCCATAAAGATTTCATGTTCTGCAGATTGGACTAATGACATTTGTAATAAAGTAACCATGAGAACAACAAAAATAAAGACATGAGAAACAAAGATAAGATAAAAGAAATGGGGGGGGGGGGGCAAGACTGAGGTCTGCTGTCTCCAGGAAATGGCTTGTCCCATCAAGTCCAGGGCCCATCCACCTCAGGACGTGAGAGAGAACTGGTCCTGCTCGATGGGTTTCTTAACCCAGGCGCCGAGGCCGGCCTTCTGGAAAGCCTTCATGAGCATCCGCTTGGCTGTGTGGTAGTCCACCGCGGCCTGCTTGGCTTCATGGTATGAGCTGGGCTTGGCCACATGGATTCGTAGTGTCGAGGATAGCTGGGGAATCAATGGCCAAAAGGAATGCTCAACTCGCGAGCTATTGGCAGCCAAACAGGTGAGTGAAGATTCTGGTGAGGGTGGCAATACCTTGGTGTACAGGCGCAGCCAGCGGCGGTAGAGGGCGTGCTTGCAGAGACGTGAGGGACGGCCCAAGTCATCTTTCCCTGTAGTGGCGTTGATTACCTCCAGCGCCTGGTCACCCACCGCCCAGTTCACACTGAAGTTGGGAGCCTTGCCAGGCTGCCGTGCCTCTGCGTTACTGATCCCTGCGAGGGGGCACGGTTAGGGTAAAAGGGTTAGGGTTAAGATGGCTCCCCGGCCTGGCCGTGTCCCTAATCATCCAGCCTCACCGCTGAGCAGGGGCTGGTTCAGGATGAAGGTGTGGGGCAGAGCCTCAATGTCAGCGATGCGCTGGTACATGGCACGAGACAGGTGGTCGGCATGGTACAGGCTGCCCAGGATGATGCTGGAGAAGTAGATGGGCTCTGTGAAGTAGCACAGGAGTGAACCCTGGACCCCGACCACATTCCACCTGAGGAGAAACACAGAAGGCTGGAAATGAGAAAACATGATATAACAATCTGTACAGTTTTGCTATCTGCCAATCAGACAAGGGGAAGGAGTAGGTATACAGCTGCCCCTGGTTTCATCTCACACAGCAACCTGATTTTCTGATTGGTTTTATTCTGGTTGTGAAAACCATCCAAGCAATCTGACTGGCTGGTAATTCCTTCTGATCATGAAGGCTCACCCCTTAATATGATTGACTGGTAGGTCCCATTCTGATCGTAAAGACCCACCTGGCAATTTTGTCACTGCAGGACATGGTGAGCAGACGCTCACCCTGCAGAACCCCATCCCATGTCTGGATGGTGTTATTGGACCGTACAGGGATTGTGCCCTCGCCAGACTCAATCTTGGTGCGCAGCTGACCTCGCGCCTTTCTGTTTGGGTGTCTGTCCCCCTGGTCTGCAGGGAGGCAAATAGGCGCAAGACACTACTGTCTCTGTTAAAACACAACAAGAAGTAAGGTTTGACATACAGGAATGGAGTCAACCTGGGCTCTACATCTCAGCTTTATTTTGTATTCTTATTATGGGATATTAAATCATAGGACGTACTGGCACATCACAGTAACTAAAAAGAATTAAGCGCATAGACTTAATTGGGCACTAGGGTTAAAACAACAATAATTTAAGGCTTTCAAACCTTACTCCAATTAATGTCTGCTGGTAAAGTGTACTTTGTAATGTATATTAAAGTAAAACGGTAATGTGTGATTAACGGCTGTTTAAGGGGAAATAAAAAGAGAGCTAGTAACAGAACAAGGGAGCTTGTCTACTCCTGTTTATTAAAACGCAAGATATTCCATACTTTCAGGAGAGGTGTGTACTTCTGTGGTAGACAGCAGCTCTAAAACACCCCATTAGCTTCATAAACATCCTAATGGGCAAAACTTGCAGGACCAGCAGGTGATAAAATAACTAAAAGTCTGATCTTGTGGTTAACACAAAAAGGACTGACTGTCAGAATTAAAAATGAGATAAAACATGAGCCCATACCCTCCACTCCAGCCTCATGGGGCGAGAAGATGCGGGCATCACCGCAGGGCGAGGTACTGATGTACAGGTGGAACTGCACGTTCTCCTTCAGCCTGTAACCACACCCCTCACACCTGGTGAAGATGGACTTCTGCTGCTCCTCCTTGTTATTACTGCTAGAAGAAACAAGGGAGAGGCAGGGCATAGGCAAGACAGCAAGGCTTAGGGGTGGGGTAATGGGCGTGACATGGGCAAGTCAGCATGGACCAGTGGAGGGGCAACGAGTGAGGCAAGGGGCAGAGCAGCAAAGGGCGTTGGTGGGGTAATGATCAGGGCATGGGCAAGGCAGCAAGGGTCAGGGCAGAGCAATGGTCGGGGCAGGACAGCAAGTGAAGGGAGTGGGATAATTGGTGTGGCATGGGCAAGTCAGCATGGGCCAGTGGACGGGCAATGGGTGTGGGTGGGGTAACGGGCATGGCATGAGCACAGCAGCAAATGTCAGGGAAAGGGCAATGGGTGGGGAAAGGGGCAGGGCAAGAAGTGGAGGTAGGCACCAAAAAAATCAATTCTGAAAACCAAAACCACAGCTGGGCTTAAATTTGGAGCATATCTACTTATAATTAACATCTACAAAACCTTAACTAGACAATGGGGAAAGCCGAGTGATGAGGTGGCAACTGCTCAGCTGGGGTAAGATCACCTGAGGAAAGGCTCCAGCTGGGAGAACAGGTAGCGGATAAGGGAGCGCCGAGCGATGATCTCTGCATGGCAGTCATTGAGTGCCAGCCCACGGTCACTCATGTACTCGCCATTGATGCACTTGGTTCCTGTGGAGACGCAGATCACCTGGGCCTCTTTGCAGTTGGTGCCTGAAGGAGATGGGGCAGGAAAAGGGGATAGGGTGGGTCAGTGTGAAGGAGGCGCCTCAGCCAACGATTTTAAATAATTAAAAAAAAAACAGAATATGAGGAACTACACCAGAGACATTAATGGGGCGAGGTTACAGCTGGCTCAGTATACCTTTGGTAGCCCCACCCCCTGCTACAAATAGGCCTACTGTACCTGTAGTCATGACAACTCCAGCCAAGACCTTCCGCCGTGCATGAGGTGAGGTGAAGTTGTCTGTCAGTTTACTGAACTTGTCCACGACCAGGCGGGAGACGGCGTCAGCAAGGACCTGAGAGCGACCGGCACACGTGTTTCAGACCCAGCGATCCAGGCAGCCGGAGGCACAGCTGGGGGATGGGGGGGCAACGTCCTACCTGTGGCAGATGCAGCTGCAGGCCTTCACGGGGGATGGGCTGGCGGGAGGGCGTCTGGTCCAGCTGCATGTTGAAGAGGGTGGAAAGTGCTGCTTGGGCAGCACGAGCTTTGGCCAGCTTCTTGTTGCGCCCGGAGCCCTCGAAGGTCTGACCATCCACCGTCACGGCCATGACAAAGCTCTTAGCATGGCTCTCGCCACTTTCCGACACAAAGTCATACTTTAGACCTGGCCGCAGCTCGTTCAAGATCATAACTGGATTCTTTCCGCTAGGCTGGGGTGGGCTGGGAGTTAGGGCTCGTGGAGGGGGTGGGGGTGGAACCGGGGCTGGGGCCAGGATTGGGGCAGGAGCCAAAGCTAGAGCCAGAGCTGGGTTATCGGCAACACCTGCAGGCGACGGTGGGGATATGCCCGGTGACCCAATTCCATCAACACCTAGGAAGACGGCAGCCCCGGGGTGGGCGGGTGTCTCGAAGCCATTGAAGAGCGTGTCCGGGAAATCGGCCTGGTCGGAAGTGAAGTCAGTGTTGACGGTGAGTGTGCGACCCATGGCCAGGTGGGCCTCGCATGCGTTAGGGAACTGCACAAAGGAGCGCAGCGCCTTCTCCGCCGCACCCAGCTTGGCCTTCTTCTTGGTGGGGCCACAGCCCTCAAAGCTCTGCCCGTTGACCTCCACGGTCATGACAAAGACGGGCGCGTGGACGGGGCCCGTCTGCGATAGCAGCTTATACTGCAGGCCCGGCCGGATCTCGTTCAGCTGCATCAGTGCATTCTTGGGCAGTACCGGGCCCGCTGTCTTCTTGCGCTTCTTCGGTCGGAACTTGCCATGGGCGGGGCCATTGTTGCCCTCTTCCAGGGGGCGCTTACGACTGCCTCCGCCGCTGCCGTTGGGGAGCTGGGCCGTATTGCCCCCTGCCTCCTTGGAGGACACATTGCCCAAGTGCTGGTTCTCCTTCACATCAGTACTGCACATACCTGCAGGGCCCAGACAAAACAGCGAAGGGTGGGTCGGACACAGGATCTTACAGACACAAAGCTGAACAGCTACTTTATGTCATGAAAGCAAATATTACAAAAAACAAAGACAAAAGCATTTCATCAAAAGATGATAAAACATAATCAGAAAAGATTAATTTAAAAATAAAATGTAGGTAAGCGAAAATTTAAAACTGACAGGTGGGCTGGGGGGCCAAAATGGACTCAAGCTGTTTGTCATTTTCCCGTGATTACTACAGATTACTACAGGCTACAGAAGCCCTGGTTCCACATTAAGGGCCGATTAGCTGCCCAGAGTAATTAAAATGTGACCCGTACGGTGTCTGACCAGAGCCCCTGAGAAATCTTTCTCTGCCTGAACTTCCCAGCAGTGAGGACCTTCACCAGTTCTGAGAAGAGTCCTCCCCTCTCTGTCCTACTATGCAAATTTCTCGAGTACCTGCTTACTACCACAACCATTGTGTTAAGTGGCATCTGACAGAGAGGATAAAGCCGTCCTTCCTGTTAGTTACTCGCTCATATATCCCATAAGCTGGTGTTCCTGACTAGAGGAAGTACAGCATTCTGTTCTGTGTTTGCTGAGGTCCAGCCGATTTGGACTCACTCATGTTCTCCTCCTTGTCTATGGCTGTGGCCGAAGATTTCTGCTGGCCTTGAGACTGCCGACCTCCCACCCGACCTGCAGAGGGCACACAGAAACAGAAAGACCCATTAGACTGCTGCACACATGCTCACAAAGCATGGAGCTCAGGCATCTCTTGGCCTGAAACACACACACAATGCCAAGAACTGAAAGGAAATGAGAGTCAAAGTCTGTAGTGTTTAGGTTTTATAACACTACATATTTATGATGGGAAGCTGACCTCAGCAGACTGAGACATAACTAGCAAGGGCTATCAAGCTAACAGGATAACAGGCTAACAGGCTGAATGGACTGATAGTCTAAACAAGTTAATAGGCTAATCGGGCCAAACAAGCTAACAGACTAAGGCTGGGCATATACTTAAAAAGACATGCAAACTAGCTGAAGTCAAAACACTACCGAATACATCATCTAAGACAAATAACATACTTGAAAAGACACAAAAAGTGTAGTTCATCCTACCAACACAAGGGGGCAAACAGTGATTATGTGCAATTTTGGATCTTTTAATCCAAGTTTAGTGTTGATTTCTTATTTTATTATCATTAAAACTTTATTTAACCAGGTTTGTCCCACTGAGCTTTAACATCCCTCTCACAATAGAGACTTGGCAAACATAGGTTGCAATAAAAAGTTTTGGACACAAAAATAAAAAACTTCAAATGAATTGTTCTCCTATGCACATTTAAAGTCTCAGCACAGCCTGTCATATAGATGTGGATACGATGCCAGCTTTCTTTCCTGTTCATTCATTATGGTTGCAAAACTGTGATCGGGTTGCGCAACCGACTATGTAACATGATTTGACCAATTGTTTGAGAGTGGGTGGCCTCAACCAAAAGAAGCGGTGTACACCGAAGTTCTGACTGACTGCCTGCACAAGACTCAGGGGTCACTGGGTGAACATCCCTTTTTTTTTGCCTCACTGCACTGAATGTTGGGTAAAGGACACCTTTTCGTCATTTCCATTTGAAGTAAACCCCAGCTTAAGAGGTTAAATAGGCTGACTGAGACATATGCAATTGAGAAGGATTCACACAAATGGGACAGCACCAACATACATTTTGAAATGAAAGGCTGGTCTCCAGCTGATGAGGGGGCAACTACTTAGAGCATGAGGCGTGTGCAATGGTCCTGAAAATGCAGATGATAAGAAACAGCTGACATCCCATCCATAACCTACCACTGTCCCATTGCAGCCAAGCTGGGGGGTCACTCACGGGACAGTAATGGTGACGTGGGTCTGTCAGGATTCAGCAACACTGGCTTGGGAGCTCCCTGGCTCCACATGGTTCACTACCACTCCACCATTGGACTGCTGCGCTTGTTAGGGATCAGAAACGAGTGCCAGGCAGCGCTCAAATTCGTAACATCCCCCTAAGTGTCCCTACCGTGTTCATCAATGTGTCCCCCCACTGTCCGAGTCACCTGCCTCCAGCGTCTGACAGCCATAATCCAAAAGAACATGACTGTAATGACGACCGAACCTTCTGGTGCTCCGGCCCGAACCCATGTTGTGCCTTTAATCATCCAGATAGCTGGATGTCCTCTCAGGCTAAAGGTCAAAGACGCATGTCCTAGGATCCAGGACCAGTATGCCACCTACAGGTTACTCAGTCAAACTGCGCAAACTGAGAGCCCCTGAAGAGGTTTTTACCCTTCTCTGGGGCAATGGGGAGCCACATGGAAATGCACCTTCTGACATAAGTCTTTCTTGGACACCTTGAACAAGAGAAGACAGGGTTAAGAAGATCACAAATGCCTGTGGGCAACACGGCCTTGAACATTGTGAGTCTATGTTTCGTTCATTTGGAAACTAAACAGATAACCGTACAGTGAAATACAGGATGTCAGATTTAGATTGGATCCAAAATCTAAATGTGGCTGTGAAATATAGGCTTGGATATAACAGCAAACCTCCAGCCTGTCAGGGTTCTGAGAACCACAGGATGGAGAGCCCACCCGCCTTCAGCTCATGCTTAGAAAGGTGTGAGGGGTGAAACAGGTCAATGTCCAGAGGGGCCATCAAGCCAATGGGCCAGAGGGGATGTCAGAACCACACCCCCCAGCACATCACTGTGATTTGACATTATGGGCATCAGGATGAACCTCAACATGAAAGCGGCCCCCAAATCTGCTTCAGACAGACCATCCCTCTACTCCCTTGAGTGCGGCTTCCACCTCCTCAGGAAGGCCCCCTTCAGACAGGGCTGGCTGCTGCTCTGCTTGATTAGAACTGAAAAGCCGTGGTGGCCGGACAATAACCCCCCTGCCTAATATTACCCCCCCAAGTGTCTGCTCGGTGATAATAAACCTCTGTGCACATCAATCCTCAGCGCTATTATTCAATTTCTGCAAAATTACAGCCAGTAACACATTACAATGAGTGTGAAAACACTACACTGCTAAAAGACGACTATGACTACTTAAAGTTATTTAGGGGTCACATTATCAATAAATGGCCACCATCATTTTCCATGGAGCAATTCACTGCTCCATCATCAAAGAAAACCTTTGAGAGAACATTTAACTCTTTCTTTATTTATAACATACAGGATAGGAAACTATAAGTTAACTATAAGACCTTCAAACCCTAAGAACCAGTTTTACTGTTGTCACCCATCTGTTAATGTCCACTTCTGTACCATTAACTTGATTAGAAAAACAACTTGTACTCATTAAAAACAGTCTTAATAGTCCTTACATCACATTTTCCACACTTGGGTTTAATGGACAGGAAATGATGCAATATTGCTGTCCTAATCAGTGCCAGTAAACACCAGTTAAAGGCCGGCAGCAATGAACTGGGCTGAAGATTCACTCACTGCAGGTTGCAGAGTTATACAGTAGCTAGTGAGCCCATGCCAACTGTGGGCATATTTGTCAAAACCCAATAAAGCACTGACATCTGACACTTATATCCCATTCAAAAATATATCTTGTGCTCTACGAGACAAAGTATAATCTTCCTCGAATTATGACACAATAAATAAGGGGTTTGTAGATATTTGCTGACAATTTACAGGGCAAAGTACTTGAAAGCCTAAGAGTCCACTTGACAGGAGCAAAGAGAAGCTAACTCAGGAGTAGTGAATAGTGACAGAGGACAGGAGCAAAGACAGGCTAACTCAAATGCAGTGAATAATGACAGCCAGCTAAAACACAACACAGTGATACCGGTGTGGTAATTAAAGTTCCTCACACGACTTGGCACGGCTTGGCATACAAGGTTGTGTTTCACACCACCAGATGCTGCCGTGGACGTGTTGCCGCTGAGAGATCAGGCAGACAACAGAATTATTTTCAATTACCGATGGATTCCTACAAATCTCCTGACAGCACCACAGAAAAATCACTAGCTAGCCCCCAAAACATTCTATAACCCCACCCCCACACACACACACAAAACTGTGTAGTTTTAAATACCTCTTGAGATGTGTGAAATGTGACTGCATGCTAAAGGGTGGTGATGTCGCTTTATGGGTTAGGTGTCTGTGCCTGTGACCAAAAAGTTGTAGGTTCAAGCACTGCAGCCAGGAATAGTATCCATGTTGCTGCTGGGCCCTTGAACAAGGCCCTTAACCTGAATTGTCCCAGAGGTGCTGGACAGTGGTTGACCCTTGGCTCTCAACTTAGAGAGCAAGATGGGGAAAACAGAGAAACTATGAATTTCCCCATGGGAATGAATGAAGTAATGATTAATATTGTTATTAAGAGATTGCTACATGCTTCCTGTGGCTGACACTCAGCCTCCGGTCACTCACGTCAAGTCTTTCCATGACATTACAAGGCCAGCTGCAGAACTCAAAGCTTTCACTGAGCGTTACTAACACCATCTGTACTAACTAATGAGGTTCACGCTACCAACACCTATACAAACCCAAATGACACCTTAATTTGAGAAAAGAAAGAGGGGTGTGTTGTTCTTGACTTGGGATAATATGTTAATGACCATGATGGGATCTGTTCAGAGAGTGCTTTTTAGCTGGAGAAACACTGAGGCAATGTTGTTGTCGATGACCCTGTACAGGCTGAAGGCTGACGGTCAGGGGTGGGTCAGTATCTGATAAGGAGGGGTACTGTGTCCGCTAAAGCAGCAAGACAGCTAACTAAGCTCAAAGGTGCAACATGAGGAACTCCTGCCGATTCTCGTCATGCATCAAAGTGCATATGGAAAGACTCTTTGTGCAGGTCAGGGGCCCTGGTCTCCCCTGCATGTTACAAGGTCTGATTTGAAGAGGCGTAACCTGCACTTCACCGCAGCACTGCACCGTGCTCATGGAAGGATTCAGAACAGCAAAGAATAGGGACAGAAAAATACCATTCATAAAAAAATCAAGAGGCAACATTAGAATCACACACAGCTCTGGTTCCCTGGACACCTCTAGCACCACTAATGACTCTTTTGATGTTCAGACAGAGACAGAGAGGACAGAGGAATCAGAGGACAGAGGGGAAAGAGGAAACAGACAGAGAGGACAGAGGGGAAAGAGACAGAAAACAGAGACAGAGAGGACAGAGGAATCAGAGACAGAGACGACAGAGGGGGAAGAGACAGAGGAAGCAGAGACAGAGTGGACAGAGGAAACAGAGACAGAGAGGATCAAGGGGGAAGTGACAGAGGAAACAGACAGAGAGGACAGAGGGGAAAGAGACAGAGGAAACAAAGACAGAGAGGATCAAGGGGGAAGAGACGGAGGAAACAGAGACAGAGAGGACAGAGGGGAAACAGACAGAGGAAACAAAGACAGAGAGGACAGAGGGAAAAGAGACAGAGGAAACAGAGACAGGGAGGACAGAGGGGAAAGACACAGAGGAAACAGAGCAGACAGAGGAAAAAGAGACAGGGAGGACAGAGGGGAAAGAGACAGGAAACAAAGACAGAGAGGATCAAGAAGAAAGAGACATAGGAAACAGAGATATAAGGTACACAGTATAAGGTATAAAGTACCTTTGTACTCTGAGTGCTTCTTGCACCTCCTCTTGCACCTCCACTGAATCAGGCAGAAATAGGCTCCCATGTTGTGCAGCTCACTCAGACCCAGCACCATGCTTTCAGAGGATGGGGAACCTGCTCAGTGATAGTCTCTCTGTCCTGAAAAAGCACCCTGAGCAGCTGAGAGGAGGTGTGAGCTCTGTCTCTCTCCTCCTCCCTCCCGCTCTCTCAGTCACAGTCAAAGTCTCCTGCTCTGGATGGGGTGTTTCCAATGGTGGGGAAGGTTAACCTTGTTGGGGAGAGTTAAGATAGCTATACCTAGCTGGGGGGGGCTCAGGCCAATTCCAAGCCCCGAGCCTGCAGATTAAGGCACTTGCTTATATACCAACATCTCCAGTTCTTGTATGGTTCTTTGCAGGACCATCAATGTGAGTGTTTGGTTCTGCTCAATCTCCCTGGTCCCATTTCCTGATAAACATCTACACCCCAGAACACGGCCTCCATGTTTCCAGTACACAGCCATGGAAACAGATCTGAGGCTGAGGCTCTTTTCAACTGCCTTGTTCTCTAGTGCAAGAGATATGAGAGAAAATACTGCACAAGATTCAAATATACAAATAAAAAGAAACTCATAAATAAAATCTCATAACTCCACGATACTAAGGGATTATGAAAGAGAAATGCCTTTATGGAAATTAGGAATCCAGTGACCTAATAGGAGGTTAAACAGAGAGGGTCATCAGTGAGTTTCAGACAAACAGTATTTAATGTCCCATGTGTTACTGAACCCACTTATGCCACCACAATACGTACATTGGATGGACAACTATGAAATTAATATTGAGCCACAAGATGAAGCTGTTGTTCCTTTCAAAATTTACAGTTTCACTGCAATGGTCACATTTCTGAATTCTGAAGTCTATATTACTATTAAATGAAAGATGATTTGCTAGGCATGCTTCTGACGGCATATGCTACTAAAACTGTTAAATAAATATAAGCTGCAATAATTAATATCCCCAGGAGAGGGCACTGATCTGCGCCAGAAACATACGTCTTTTGCTCTTACAGCTCCAACGTGTTAGATCAAGCGACAGTGCACCCTGGGAATTCACCCACATGCAGCACCGAGGATGAAGGCCTCTGATAATAAACAAGGGACTTCTGGCATTTTTCTGTGACATCTGTCAGAACAACTGCTGTTCATCAAGCTTTTTAACCCGTATGGTTTCCTATAGCATAAATATACCATAAATTCATTATTTCAAAGTACAACTGCAGGTCCCTCTTGGAATTGAAGCTAGTGACCATCAGGTTACATCTGTGCCCTCTGCTCTGTAATGTTATGTTCCGCTCTCTAAGTTACCAACCAGGGTGAACGCAGTACATTCTAGTTCTGAGTCCCCGTGGTACTATGATGTAGAGAACAGTAAGGCAGGCAGGGTGTAAATGACTTGTCTGCGTGAAGCGGATCTGTGCTCTGAGCCCAGGACCCAAGCCAACATGGGGCAGCCTGCAGCTCTGTCGCCCGCTCCTGCCTCAAAGATCGGCTGTCAGCCCAAATCACAGCAGGACCTCAGACTGAGCTTGACGCTCGGCATTAGCTGCCAGAAGCCCACCCTCCTGGCAGCTAATCACAGGCCACAGACCCTGAGCAAAGACTGAACTGCACAGGAAAAGGCATGTCTTCTTCTGTTGCTCTCAGGCACTGGGGGGGTGGTGGTTTACAGGAGCTTCCCCACTCTGCTCATGCCACTTCATCCTAAGCCCCTTATGGTGACACACTGGCTCGCTGAGCCAAATCTACTTCAGGGAAGCCGGACACCATCGGAACAGAGCAGGCAGTCCAATATCAATGTAGCAGTGAGTCTTGGGATAAGCCGAAGGACACCCACGTGGTGGGTGGTGCTACATTTACTACAGGTTGGCAGGGACTCGACATAGACAGAACCATATCTAAATGTCGGTCTCTCAGGGCAGAACCCACTTTTCAGTCACAGAAGAACGCTGTGCTCCGTCCATCTTCTAACCATTTATCCTGTTTGGGTCAGGAGGGCTGGAGCCTATCCCAGACTGCACCAGGCATAAAGAGGGAATGCCAGGCCATTGTAGGGCAAATACGCTCATATACCATTTAAAGATCCAATTATCATGACTGCATGATTTTCGACTGCAGGAGAAAGAGGAAACTGAAATACCTATTGGGAGAACATGTTAGACTGGAATGCCTGACTCTGGAGGTGAGTCAACAGTAGATCCCACTGAGTGACCATGTTGTCCAATGCACTGTTATTGCAACCTTAGATACAATATGTTTAAAAATAAACAATATATTTATAAATTATTTATACATTTCATGTATATATCTGGGGGAGCACTGTGCCTCTCTCCTCCCGGGTTGCAGGTCCGAATCCTACCTGTGCACAAGTTTGCATGTTCACCCCATGCTTTGTGGGTTTCCTCTGGCAGTCTAAAGATATGTGTTGTAGGCTAACTGGCATGGCTAAATTGTCCATAGTGTGAGTGTGTGTATGTGCATGTGTGTGAGAGACTGTTCCTCTGGATGGATTGGCACCCCATCTAGGGTGTCCTTCACCTTATGCCCTGAGGCTGCCCTGGATAGGCTTCAGGTGCCCCTGTGACCCTGAACAGGATGGACGGGTTTATATATCGTTTAACAAAAAACACTCCACTGTCCACCCTTTTCCAGACAGAGGCACTGTGGTATGGGAAATGGACTTAACCAGAGAGTTGCAGCAGATACAGTTTCCAGTAGGAGGCCTAGTGAAGCTGCACACGTTGCTATTACTTAAAGTGAAAGCTTGCACTAAGCAAATATTTTTACAGCAGCACAAGCGAGAAAGAGACGAATGGTTCAGCATGAAGACTGTGATGAAGCTGGCAGAGAAGAGACCCAGCATGTCAGAGTAGACCTGCCAGCTTCACCAAAGCACTGACTAGCCTTAGCATCCCACTGTTACTGCTGCTATTATTATTATTACTACAGGCACTCCGGAGATACTCTGAGTCAGTCTGTTTACACGCATTCATATTTTTAACCAAGCAAATCACACCTATTACCTCACGACTAAATCAGCAGGGTGTTTTTCTATATGAAACTGAACCCACTTTGTCAGGAATCCAGCATTTTAACCACTACGCCTCCTGCTGTCCAACCTCTGTCACCTCCTTTCTGCCCTGAATTAACAGCACTAGGCAATATATACAAGGCTTCCTTTATTACATTAAAATGCTGGGAATAATAAGGGCAATTTAAAATTCAGTGCAACGGATTGTTAAAATGTTTACGATTCCTCAAGAAAATGAACAGCTAATGAACAAATAACACATTTCCGCTCTGAACTATTACACCCGTATCACACATCTGCATGGCTGGAGGACCACAATCCGCCGGCATAGGCATTCTCTGCACCTTCCTGGGATGGGACAGCCTGTCTTCAGCCAATGGCCCGTGACCACATGCATTCCAGAGCTGATCTCTGATGGTAACACATGTAGGGAGCTGAAGAGCAGGAGAGGCTGGGAAGGGAGGGTTAAACGCTGGGATTGTCACCAATCATTCCCCATGTGGGGCCATACACATTTCATTTTGAGACAGCCGAGTGTAAATATTCCTTCTGCTGTGTTACCACGTGCCTCTGAGCTGATCCAATAACTCTTACATGTGGTCGGCTCAGCCAGGAATGGAAATGGCGTAAAAATAAAAATAGCAAAAATAACACCGATAAGGACAATTAGAGGGCGGTGGGAAGCAGACGCCGATGAAGAAACACCTAGGCGGTTTTGTCTGAAGCCAAATTCTTCAGCGTCAAACCCTTCCCTGCATGAGAGCTATTCCAGGGAAGGATCTGGGTCTGAACTCTGACCAGAACCCCCCAACCGTTCAGCTACACATCCAGAGCATTAACCACTGCACTCTCTGCCTGTCAGGTTAATCATACAGACAGCAAGTGAGTATAGCTCTCTCAGTCAGTGTTTTTAGGTTACATTATCTTTGGTGGAGAGGGGAGTGGTGGGGTGCTGTGGTAAAGACAGGAGACCCACCGTCATGGTAACGATTGAAGGGTGGCAGTAATACTCACAAAGCCACTTCTGGGCATCCCAGTCATCCCACATGATGCCCCAGTCATGTAATGCGTTGCAGAAATACTGTAAATGATTACTCTGCTATGAGCACACTTTGCATTCAGCTATAGGCCTGCGAGATGAGTATTGAATTAGTTTGGACTGATTATTGCTTAAGGCCACATGCCGAATATGAAAGGGTGCACATTTCTGATTAGGTGTGATTTTTATTGATCCCTGGGGGAAGCTCGTTACTTGGCAACATTCAGCCCCCAGGTCCCCAGGAGAGTTTGCCAGAGCAGCCAAATGAAAGTTCTCAGTGTGCCATAGCTTTCCCATCTCTGAGAGTCCTCATCATTTTGAAACGTTGCTGTGCCTCCATGGGCTGGCCCAGGTGACTACACAAGCTGCAGCTTCAGCCTGTCGCTCTGTGTCAATCCCAAGGCCATGTCAGGGCATGTGCTTGCTTTCCTGAGGGGTGACAGTGACAGACTGGAGGGGACGTCGTCACTGCTGAGCCCTAAGGCACTCTCCTCACACCTCAGTCCCTGTCCCAGACGTCTCTCACATTCAGAGTGTCACTTTGCAGCTCATTCCTCCAGTACATAACCTCCTGTCCACCAGGGCAGTGCTACAACCAGAGGTATGTGAGTAGTCAATAGGGGGTTCACGGAAAAGTTTTGGAATTTTAATTTTCAAAGTGCAGAAATTACTACTGATCTTATAGTATGGGTAATACAAGCCTTCACTGATATCACCAAAGGAAACCTGAAGGGTTAAGTAACCTTACAGCAGTATCCCATCAAAAAAATCCTCACCACCCCCATATCACCGCTTACCCACATTTTTCATCACCCAATATTTTTGTTGCACATGCTTAGTTTTTTTAATTATTGTGATTTTTATACCGGTTTTCAAGAACACATCACGCTATTTGGAGTGTGGTTAGGTTAGCATGTATAAATAAATAATGTTGATGATGATAATAGTCTGGTTTGAATGAAGCAGGACTTGATCCTTACTAAATCCTGAGTTACATCCAGAAAAAATTTGCCACGGGGGTACAGAAGGCAGAAATGGTTTGGAACCATGTACTTGAAGGCAGTGGAAAGACAGCAAATAGGGGAGATAAAGAAGAAGCCATCATACACACACACACACACACACACAAACTACCAGCCCTGTGGAACTCAAAAAGTTATACCAACAAAAACTTCTTGGACTTTAAGTTTCTTTATAAGGCTTGTTTTGGTTCTGGGATCTCGAAATCACACACACACGCAGACACACGCACTCATGCCTGTTCATTTACAAGCGTTCTCCTTAGAGAGGTCACTGGTCCTTGAAGAAATGGGGTCAGACGTATTTCTCATTAAAGGTGCCCCATCTCATTGTACCAGTAAAAGGACCCAGCAGAAAAGCCACAAACAATGCAGGAGGGGGCAGCAAAGGCACTGGGCTTTGCCAGATACGCAGCAGGTTCGACACAGGTGTTCATATATGGCTAACAATCCCACAGTTGAGGTAAAACTGCCCGCTTCTCTTTTTATCCAGAGATAATTACATTTTCCAAATCAATGTGCAGAAGGTGTAATTATACCTCCTCCAACGTGTGATCTGCAGGGGCAGGAAGTCAAACTCTCCACCTCTGTGAACAGAAAGCTGGGGAGACGCGGAGCTGAAGTGCGAGATGCTGGCCGTGGAGCAGTGGGAGGGGTATGTACTTCCGAAAGCCAGCCCCACCCTGGGCATGGATGGCTGCCACCGTGGCATGGAGCAACATGCCTCGGAAGTCCATCTGACCACTTCAGATCGGCTCCGAGGCCCACGGCTATCTGCACGACTCAGTGCCTCGGCCTGACACGCCGCTCCGGTCAGACACCCCAGAGACCTGTCCTTGCCAAACTTCAGCAGCATGCCAACATGGAGGGTTCAGAGGTGGTCAAACTGGCGCAAGTGCTGAGAGGCTGAACGAAGGCTGGGCAAACTGGGAAGCACTTAGCGTAATTAGCGCTAAGTTCCTTGTCTGGGCTCTCTGGACCAGTGTGAGATGCAACATTTTACCAGTTACTATCTCCAAAGTAGCACATGAAGATCACAGTCTACCAGGTTTCCCAGTTCCGAAATCTACATTCCATTACCAGCCCTCCAGATCTGAGATCAGGCCCTGGGGCCATCCAACATGAAGCCTCGACGTCAGGGTAGCATTGGATGGCAGGATGTAAATCACACACTTGGAAAAGAGTCCCAAACCCTGGCAGTTAAACTGGATCATGGACATATGTGGCTGGGTCAGCCCCGCAGTGATAGGGTCTGGACCTCTTCGGGGTTCTGGAGGACATTCCCGTTATTGTAGTACTGGGGTACCTTCCTGAAGAAGGTACCACCTCTGTGTTCCAGGTCAGTTGCGTTGTACCGTGTTCCACGCTCGGTAATGCACACTTTATCCAAGCTTGGCTGTCTGCACATTCTCCTGCCAACAGTGAATTGTCCTGCAGCTTATGCCAGAACCATGCATGGGTTCGAGCACAGTCCACATGTTAAGGGCATAATGGGAAACCTGTGCAAAGTGGGGGGCCTCACAGAAGGTTCTGGATGACACTTCACAAAGATGCTTTACCTGAACAGCTTTGGTACATTTGCTCTTAATTTGAAAGCTCATTCTGCTCAAACACTATGTGGCAGGTTCACAGCCCATCAGGGGACTGAAGTGCTCATGAATGACGGCCCTTCAGGGCCCCATGGTGTAATCCTTTCCAATCAAAGGCTTTCTGTTGTTTCATCTTTACCGATGTGAAGTGAGGTTGCTGTTGGATACCGCCTCTCCCTAACGCCAAATCTGTCTGGCTTTCAGTGTCATTAGCAAATATGAAACCTTATACTACTACACAAGCTTCACCTGGACGATCAAGGACAACCCCACCACACTGTCAGGTTCCAAAAGCTCTGTGCTAGCAAAGCAGCGGTTTCCAGCGAAGGTGCCCAGCTTCCAGTGATGCCGTCAGGCATTTCTGAAGGACGTCCCCTTCACCGTCCTGACGATCTGCCCCGGAAGCCCTCACCACTGAAAGCTCTCCTCCCTTAAAGCCTAAACCCTTTTAACTTCAATGGGAAGGGAAACCAACTTCAATTTAATTACTATGGGCGTGTTAATCACATCTGAAGCTCCTATTCACGGCTCTCACCGTTTTAACACGCACGCCGTTTTGCGATCTTCAGATCGATGCGGCCGGAGCCCCTGCCAACTAATTACATTATGCTGGCAAACAACAGTCATTAGCGAGGGCTGACTCAGTCAGACACCAGGCAGACACGGGCCAAGGGAGATGTTCTGCCCACAGGACACAGGACCACATTGAGCTCACCCACAGCGGACGCACTCGGACCATAGCCGGGCACAGCACACACTCTGGGAGACGGATTTGTTACAACAAGCTAGTAACAAGTGAGAAGCATACATATTATGTCGATGCACCGCTGGATGATGCAGACCAGGCCCTCGGCATACCGATACCGACAGGCCTTGGGGAACACCCAGGAAGTTGGTCTGATGTCCCAGTATCATGAAGCTCACTGTGACGAGGACGCCGGCAGTAGTGTCATGTCCTTCTATAAAGAGTCCCCTAGGTGCTGGTCCATCCTACAGGAAACATCAGTATAAGAGAGGATAGACCCTGAAGCCATGGGGGAGACTGGCAGATTCATAAAGGCCTTCCATATCACCTAGTACACCATGGATACCAGCAGTTCTCACGACCCCCGTCTCCAGGCAACAAGCCCTGTGTTTTTAACATGCCAAACTCAGTGTCCTATCAGCACTGTATAAACATTGGCTTATTTAATTTTAATTCGCAAATGGATGAATTCAACATGGCAGTTAACAGTATTCTCATGACCAATTACAGAATAAAGAGAGCAGAGCATTACAGTAGAAAGACTGAACAAGCCACTCTCAGAATTAGCAAGCTGATGCCATCCCAGAATGCTTTAGAAACACTTCTCGTCTTGTGGACTTGATGTTGTAACAAAATGTGCCATGTGTGTCAATTCCGAAGTCACAGGCCTGCACATGCAACACACCTGGCCCAAGCTGACCACCACCTTGTCCATGATGAAGTGTGAGGGAGCAGTCATGTCCCACAAATCTCCTCCTCCTCCTCATCGCTGCCTAGCCCTTCTCCACCCTCAGACAGTCCACTGTGTCTAAGGGCTAAACTGAGCAGAACAATGGGCCAGCCTGAACAGCTGGGCCATCCGCAGGTGTCTGAGGACCTCTCATGGGAGTTGGCTTTGTGGATAAAAATACTTCAAAATGACAAATGTTGAGAAAAGCTGTGGGAAATAACCCAGAGGATCTGGTCTGACTAGTCCAA
This sequence comes from Gymnarchus niloticus, assembly GCA_009936485.2. Taxonomy (NCBI): domain Eukaryota; kingdom Metazoa; phylum Chordata; class Actinopteri; order Osteoglossiformes; family Gymnarchidae; genus Gymnarchus; species Gymnarchus niloticus. The sequence continues at coordinate 38,209,939 of JAACJT020000001.1, read as the reverse complement.
AGACACCTGACATGGATAGTGTTAAAATAACCCTGAAGTAAAAAGGCCACAGAAGGTTGCCCATTCAAACAAAAGGGCTTTACTGTGCTTTACAGTCACCCACATGAATACTGTCATTCTGTCCCTGAATAACAAGTTTGTGGCTTTCCTTCTCAGCTGGAGGACAGCGCTGTGTGTCCTGGTCAGCCCTTAAAATGTCCCTCTCACACACACCGCCTGGAACTGCTGTGTCAGAACCAGACGTTGAGTCTGTAAGACGACACCGAACCACCAGATGGAAGTTTAATTATCCATCCCCAGACATGCATGGGGGGCGATCTGGGCATTTCTCAGATTCCAGCTTTGTCATAGGTCGCTTTGAGACCTGTCTAACAGGCACTGGGTGCGGCCTTGGTAACACCCCCGGTTTCTCTTGAGCCTGGAGCCGTACCTTGTGTTCAGTTCAGCGGGAGATGCACTCCAACGGCATTGGATGAAGCAAGGCCCAACTCCCACAGAGCATGAAAACGAACCAGCACATGACTGCAGAATGTTTTGGACTGATGGCCAAAAGGCGGCCTGTACTGCACGGAGCAGCGCTGAGGGGGCACATGGAGTCTTGCCACCACTTTTAGGGAGATGTAAATCACCTTCAGTTTGCATGATAACGTGTCATTAGGCCCAGCATAGACTCTGGATGAACCCATGGCCCAAACCACCAAACTAACACAGGGTAATCCTTTATCATCCCTGCAGTCAATGCGAAGCTTCCGAGGGTCACTTACAGCACTGAAACCAAAGCAGTATGTTAATGTTATCATCAGAGATGGATGTTTTACTGCAAAGCCACTGCAAGCTTTTAACTACTGATTTTCGATGATTCTGGCCTCAAAGGGTAGAATGATTCATACTGAATATCTCACAATTTTCAGCTTGTGGAAAACCAGTTCCTCAAAACTTTGGCATGATCTCAGGTCCAAGACAAGAGGCAGAAAACTGCAGATGCATGTTAAAAGGCGGCGTAATGCTGTTTTACACACCAGGAAGGTGGACCAAGTTAAAACAGATTTAACAGATTTATGAGTGATCGTCTTTTAAACTACCGCCTTAAAACCCAGATAAACAAACGCAGTACAAGGATCTTCGGTAAATATATCGAGAACATGGGCTTGTAACCTGTGATTTTATCTGGAACAAGCCATCTCCAGAGACAGATGACAACCCCAAAACCAAGCTGCTGCATCAGAAGTGAACCTCCATCCAAGGTGTCTGCTTCAGGAGAAAATTTGTTGTGAGGTCGGCCCATTTCTGCATTTGGCCAAACATCTCGGTATTTCTTCCTGAGCCCCCCACCTCTGCCTTTTCTCTCCTTCATGCCTCAGAGGTCACAAAAAGAGCCTGGGCACAGAAGTCAAAGGAAAAGGAACAAAGGAGGTTAAGGCAGACAGGCAGTACCTGCCCACACACCTGTGCATGTAACCCTACCCAAGCAGGCCGGTGGAACTTCATACAAAGACGAGACTGGACGTCACAGCGATACATGGAAAAACACAGAAACAAGCCCAGGCAAGCAGCTTGAGTGTTTTACATCACCAGAGAGACCCAAAGACCCAGGCAGTCTGAACACACCTAGACTATGTACTCCAATAGGAGGAACCTGGTTCTGCAGTGGCTGGATCCAGCCAAGTATTAATGTACTTCTTCTATGACTTCCTCAATCCTGCCTGTGCTTTCATCTGTACCATCTGTCTGCAAACGGCACCTTCCAGAACCTCTCAACTGTTCCCTTCCTCAATCATTTCACTCAGTTTTCAGTCTGTATGAATTCACAGGTAACCTCAGAAAATAAACCCTGAAAGCTATCTAAGAAGTAATGACGTTAAACCGACACAATCCATGTCATAATACTTGGTTTTGTTTGTGTTCATTTTAACATCTTCATAATATCAATAAGTTACTGTTAACTTAACTGTGAATGACTCCACTTGTCCTTGGTGTGATGGAAAAGAAGTGTTGGCAGAAAACAGGGCTGTTTGCAGTCTGTGCTAACAGGACTCTTTTCTTGGGGGTCCCAAATGACGATATGAGTCTTCAGAGGCAGACACCCCCCACGAGACAGTCTCATTATTACTGTTCAAGAGCTTATAAGAACATTAGAAGGGACCGTAAAGTCGCAGTTTGTCGGTTTTTCTCTCCTTAGTTAAAACCTGCTTGGAGGTGATCTTTTTAATTCAATTTATTCCATCACAACAATCAAAATAAATCAAAACACACACAATTTCGAAATAAAATCAAATTTCAATGCAATATAAAAACAACAGACCCTACAGACTTTTTTTTTCAATTTATTCCATTACAACAATCAAAATCAACCAAAACACATACAATTTCACAACAAAATCAAATTTCAACGCGATATTAAAACAACCTCCTCCTTGGAGGTGATGCATGCATGTGCAGAGTGTTTCAGACATGAGCAGTGGACAGCAGCCTCAGAGACATGAAGCAGACATGGGTCTGACAAGCCAGGTGTATCACGGTCCTGTCAACACCAGGAGTCGTGGACATGCGAGGCCATTCGCCCCATCAGATAACGCGGCCGCCCACCTCCTCACTTCAATCCATATTCCACCAACAGGACAACAACGTGCTGCTCCAGCCATCTGCCTGCTGGAATCAGCCTCACCGTATACGGATGGTAACAGTGGGCTCTCCGGGTTCACATGACCCTCTGAGTGACACCACATGGAGGGTCTGGCCCAGTGCACCATGACAGTGTGTGAGGCAGCTTGCCACTGACGATCAGAAAAGCTTTCATTCCAGTTCCTTTTGGTTGTTACAGAAACACTCCAACATCACAGCTACCACTGTTTCTTACATTTCCTTTATATCTGAGGGCATCTGAGTGACAGTTTCAACAGTCTACATATGATCTTCACTGAAACATCTATCCCAAAGGCAATCTTTCCATCCAGCAGGATATACGTAGGATCGGGTACAGGAGAAAGAGCAGTCAGATCTCTCAAGCAGACAGTCATTTGTCTTCACAGGCTCCGGTAAGAACAGTAGCACCTTTCAAAGAGCAGATTTCTGGCTTTGATGTGTTGGCGATTAGTGTTGATTCTGCCGCAGTAGACCAGTGAGCCTGTTTGAAGACCAGCTAAATGGGACTTAGCTCCAGCTGGATGGAGGACACGGGCTCACCCTACACGTGGAGCAGAGCAGAGGGTCAGATTCCTCAGCTCAGTTATGGGAACTCCTTCTTTCTGCATCTTTTTAGGAGCCCCAGATAAGAGAATCCTCAGGGGTGGAGTCTAGGGAGGGCAGGGTACAGAAGTTTTGAAGACATCTGGAGCCTTTCAAGCAACAGCAGTGAACAGGACCTCTGAACAGGACTACTGAAAATGACCTTGAACAGGACCAGTGAATAGGACCTCCAAACAGGACCATGGAATACAACCTCAAACAGGACCACTGATTTTGACCTCGAACATGACCAGTGAACAGGACCTCCAAACAGGACCACGGAATACAACCTTAAACAGGACCAGTGAACAGGACCTTCTAACAGGACCACTGAATACAACCTCGAACAGGACCTCCAAACAAGAGCACTGATTATGACATCAAACAGAACCAGTGAACAGGCCCTCTGAACAGGACATCCAAACAGTCCCTTGAAAATCAGCAACAGGTCCCAGCAAATGAGACTAGTGAACAGGACCAAAAAACAGGACCAGTGAAATGGACCTCCAAACAGGAGCAGCAAATGGGACCAGAAAACAGGACCACAAAGGAAAGACCCCTAAGGGTCTGTGGAGATGAATGAGTCTTGATGGATGGTTTATGGTGAAGACCGAGATGGGGGTATCTCAGAAGTAGATGGGGACATCAGCAGCACGCTTGTGGAGAAACCTGGTGATCCCAGAGATAGTGGACATGACAAATTGAATAAAAATGTGGATGAAGCCTGCAGGAATCACCACCCTGAAACATCTGGAACACCAGGCCAGGCGAGAGTGCTTCCAGACACCCACTTCATTAAACCATCATATAATTCAGCAGTGAGGAAAGCCAGGTGACCCTTCTGTTGTCATAGGCTGAAGACCTCCACCACAGTCAATCCACGGTTCAAAGGTTATGGTGGGTCCAGATCACAAGACCCAAGACCTATTCACTGTAAACCACAGGGGTACAGTTTCTGTCACACACTGCTGTAATACTCCTGAGGGTGAATTACAGTATGACCTCCCAGCATGAACAGAAAGAAAATATAAAGCAAACATCTGTCATATCAACCATACTGAAGAACAGTGAAAAACACACATTCTGGCTTGCTGAGGCAGAAATGTAATGTTGTTTCAAAGACAGCTGTCCGTTCACCTCAGAATTGAAATGCAATCATGGGCAAAGAATGTGTCACCCCAGCCCAACAGAGAGGAGCTGCTCCCTCACACCTTACCAGGGGGGTCGAGAGATCCTCCACGACCGAAGGTTCGCTGTTTTCCACACTTCGTTAAATATGGCACTCGCACAGCCGTCGTGACTGAACAGGACATCCAAACACTGACGCAGCTTTGGATTGTGACCTTCGTCAGGACGGACACTCTGACATAGGCTGTGACACCTGCTGTCCTGCTGATTTCAACTACGCATCAGTGACAGGTTTTGCCTGCATAAGCCACCCTTCACACAAGTGACCCGGCTTGATCCATCACTCTGTAAGAGTCCGACAAGTGGGGTCATTATAACCAGCAGAACCTCCTGTTAATCACCCATCACCTCAAAACCTTCTCATGTTAGAACAAGGAAAATCAGTAGTGCAAAACAAAGTCATTTAACAGAGACAGAGCGACCTGGTTAAGGCAGCGTACATCCCTGACCGCGAGCATCAGCCTTTTCCAACCACCATTTAACGCATGTGTCTGGTTCCTTGTCTGGCCTCCTTTTCAGCATCCCTGTCTACTCCTGGGCGATCGAATGAGCCGACCTCATTACTGCATCATTTGTCGGTTCCCACCATGCCAGCACTGACTGTAAAGCCCACTGACCCCAGATCAGGGACACACAGACAAACAGCCTCACAGCAGGAAACTTGGGGTTAAGTAATGTGTTAATTCCTTATTAGTGAACTGATTGATCTGATTCTGATCATAAGCAGCTATCTTACAGTGAATATTTCACATGTGCTCTCAGTTTGGTGTTCATCCAAAACGTGAAGACAATGGAAAAGGACAGTGTTCAGCCCACCCACCAGTTAACACAGTGCTACTCTGGGGTAAAATTTTAGGGCCCACAGACGAAGTGTGCAGATGTTTCTCAGTTTTGTACTCTGTTCCCCCCCTGAATCTCACAAGGGTATATGAAAACCGGTAAGGCACTTGGATAGAAAACAGAATTTGGTATGGAGTCAGGCTGGAAAGGGAAGGACAGACAAACAGAGGGGGAGACAGACAGTTAGACAAAGGTGTGAAAAGGGAGAGAGGGAGGGAGACAGAGAGAAAGTGAAATGGACACTAAGATTGGAGAAAACAGAGACAAATGGGGGAGAGATAAGGCCGGGGGGCTGAGAGGATGTCTGACTGACTGTGACCGTCTCGCTTCCCCTCACTGGCCTTGACCCACGAGTGAGACCCGATTCGGCACAACAGCCAGCTATGCGTAATCATAAAGAGTATCATATAACTACCATGTAACATCAGGCAAAGAACTGCCAGCAGGGGGCACTGCACTTTTTCACTCATATTTTATTATTGATAAATATTTTCGTTTTTATCTGATATCAGTCTCTACGTATGGAACTGGTCTTTCAGCTTTTTTACAGATGTAATTGTAACTGATTACACAAAAGACAGCGCAGGTGGAATCAACGGGTGCATCCTTGTGGTGAAAACGCCATTTCACATGCAAATAATCCATCTATCTTCATGGTGGTTTGTGGGGGGCCAAGAGCCTATCTCTGGAATGTAATAATCACCAATCCATTTATCCATCCATCTTTTAAGTGTTTATCCTGATCAGGGTCATGAGGGGCCTACAGCTTATCCCAGGCGTATGATGTTCACTCATCCATCCACACTTTCACTCATCCACCCATCCATCATCTAAGTGTTTATCATGGTCAGGGACGTGGGGAGCATACAGCCTACCCAGGCATATGATAATCACTCATCCATCCACTCATCCATCCATCCATCCATCCATCCATCCATCCATCATCAAAGTGTTTTTAAACTGGTAAGGGACTTGGTGTCCTACAGCCTATCCCAGGCAAATGATAATCACTCACCCTTCCACTCATTCACTCATCCATCCATCCATCCATCCATCATCTAAGTGTTTATCCTGGTCAGGGAAGTGGGGAGCCTACAGTCTATCCTAGACATATGATAATCACTCATCCAACCACTCAATCACTCATCCATCCATCCGTCCATCCATCCATCATCTAAGTGTTTATCCTGGTCAGAGTCAGTGGGGGCCTACAGCCTATCCCAGGCAGATGATAATCACTCATCCATCCATCATCTAAGTGTCTTCCCCTGTTCAGGAATGTAGAGGTCCAGGAGTAATAATCATGTTCACAGTTTTCAGCTCTTCGCTGCTTCCACACAATGCATGCCTTCTCCAAATAAGTTGTTTAATTAATTGCTACTCATTGGACTCATCCAATTTTGTTTTTGGCATAACTACTTTTGGTAACATGGAACAGTATGAGTCACATCCCAGCTCCCAGATTTATGGCCAGGACTTTTGCAGATGACCTCCAGGGGGCAGTGTTAGACACTTAGGTCATAATAGTTGGCAGGTGGTTAGGGTGATAGCCTACAGGCTGGAGTGTTAAACAGGCAAGGTTATCAGTTCAGACCCCTCACCAGCTTCCGACACCAGACACAGAAAGGCCAATGAACTTTTGCTTAAAAAGTTAGCTCCGCCTATCATCTAAGTGACTTCCCTAGATGCTAATCAGTTTCTGGGTGTCCTGTACACCTTCACATTTCTCTGCAACACCCATGTATTAATTACGGTCTTTGTATAACAGAAATAACAGGCATCACAATTGCAAGGCTTGTATCAGGGTAACACCTATAATGTAACGAAGTTAGAACAATCACAGGCATGAAAGTGTAGACATCTGAGCGGGAATTGAAGGATATGGGGAGAGATCAAGAATACAAGGAGGATCCTCGCTGAACTGATTCCGGTACATTTGCTGTTTCATTTTCTTCCCCTTTAAAGAAAAGGTAGAGCTGCAGGTCCTTTCATAGGTAATGTACAAACCAGGCCAGGTTGCCCATGGCAGAGATGACAACAGGGTTTGGGGGGGGGGGGGGGTTCCACATAAAGGTCCCTGGCCATATGATAGAAACTCCTCAGTCAGCATGTGAAAAAGTAACACTTTTCTTGTTATCCAGAGTTGTGGCATCTAAGAAAACCCAATTCCTGGATCTGATTAAAAAGAACCTTTTCCTTTTTTTAGGAAGGAGTTATGTTAATTATAAAGCACTACTCTACAGCTACACATTTAAAACCACAAGAATGTATTATCACTGGAAGATGAAGAGCCAGAGAGCGAATTATTTAGGTGACGGCTCTCGCACAAATACTTTTTCTGGAGAGTTCCGGTCACTTTTTCCTGTTCCTGCTTTCCCTTATCAAATGTGTCCAGGGAGGCTGTGGACATGCAAAAAGCAAAAATACATGTATCGCCATTAAAAACCCAGGGTGTGTTTTCAGGACAGACAGCATCTTTCTCTTGCTCCCTAACTGCTGTTTAAAAGGTCAGTTTTTCTTTTCTTGCGGTCACCAATTATAGAATTGGTCACCAGCTCTCAGAGAGCCATAAACGTCCTTCCATGTGGGATCCTCAAATGGAGCAGAGAGGGGACCCCTCAGGACAGTTATGACTCTGTGGGTGCCCAACTGGTACCCAAGGGCACTTCCATGCTTCCACACGAGTGTGGCTAGAGTTTCTGTTTTGATGGAAAAGTTTGGGTTGAACAGCACAGCAGAGCTTAAAACTGCTCTGACTTGATGCAGCAACCCTCTGATGGTATGTCATGTTCCACAACTTAATTTAACACCAATAAATGTAATGATTTAACACAGAGAGATAGCTGACTATGGTTTTGGTATGGGGTGATGGCATCTGAACTCCCTCCTTCTTCACAGATACTAAGGGAATGTTCAGGGCAAAGAAGATAAGAGGAGGACCCATTCGATCTCAGGACATTGTGCATTAAAGGTGGTCTATCTAATGTGCTTCTGTGAAGGACAGTTAGAAGAAGAGCGAAATGTCCTAACCTGTCACTGCACATTCACACACTTTAGCCAAACAGGCCTACATACGGTGTTCACAAGCACCTTAAATCATCCTACAAACTCCTAGAAAAGCACAGTTTTCTTCAAGGCCCACGCTGCATGCTGTTGATACAAGCAGAAAACAACAAGACAGTCTCAGACAGTATCGTAGACATGATTGTACATCATCGGTGTACTTGAGAAATTCAAAGACTGTTTAAGTATTAAGAGCTCAGGATATTTCTTGATGTTTAAAACACAAAGGTCATTTAGCTAATCTTTGGTAATTAAGCAGCAACACAACAACAACAGTTTCTTTGGTTGAGGACTATCCAGTACAAGGCCATCAAGACTAATTCCTATGCACTCTCCGACACTCCAACCAAGTCCGTTAAGTGATGCGGTAGAAGTGACAAGCGACATGCGTAGAGCTCGGCGGCGGGTCTCGCCGGGGGATGGACCGAGCGCTGCCGGACTTTCTCCGTGGAGAAGGTAACTCCACTGCAGCAGTAAAATTTAAATCTGGCATCTGGCTACGGCGAAACCCTCGCACTTGCGCACCAAAACGTCACTACGCTAAAGGCAAAGCCTGTATGGTGAAACACGGCTTCTCCTCCTGTTCTGCGTGGTTCCGAGGCTTTAAAAGCTGCCGCTGCCCCCCGTACTGCACTGTAATTATGCTCCGCAGTTTACATCACTGGGGTCCGAAGATCGCTCACCGGGGAGGACGGTAGTCTAACATAAGGGGTTTGCAAATGTTAAATACTCTGTTCATAATAACACCTTAGTGTTGCTTTAGGCAAATGTTGAGGAAAGACACGCGCCTATCCAGCTTTCACATTTGCACTTCTTAGAAGATACTGCACATTATACATGGAAATATGTAATAAGTTACAGGGCTATATGAAAAAGAAACAGTTTTGTCAATCTCTATAATATTTAGGCAAGCTTGGGTGTCCGGTTCGCAAGCAGCTAAGGTCGTGAGTCGCTGTGAGTACAGTAATACAAAACAAGACCCGAGGAAGAGGACAAGTTGACAGAATAACACTGTTACCCACATATTTCATAATTCATAAAACTCGGGATAACAGATAGCCTAACGCATCTGTCCACGGAAAAGTAAAAAATCACTAAGCTGAGTCCCCACGGCAGCGAAACGCCTTACTGCTTTAGAACGTGGATGTGCGTTAAACAGGTATGTATGCAGATTATTCTCCTGTACGATGAGAAATGGCCAGTGCAGGCATATTACAGTGTCATCGGTACACAGATAACATTTACGGACTTCATTCGTGACAAGTGTCAGCCCCAAGATGATTTCACATGCAAATGTGCACGACAGACGAGCACATGAAATAACAAACCTGCTCAGCCAGCAAATTGATAGAAACGGTCATTTCTTGTCAAATTAAACAACTAGATTTACTTAGGATTTCGGAAAATTAGAGAGAAAAATAAAACTGCATCTAAAGAAGACCATGCATAGGTGTCCCCGCATTACTGCTGTCAAGAGAGAGAGATGTCGACACTTACAGTGACAGCTGATGTGGAGTTGCAGCAAACGTTCTCCAGACGTACCCGAAACGTTATTAAGCGAGGATCGCCCGCCAATGCATCTTAACCTGGAGACTGTACTCGAACGCGAAGCACGCGCGTACACGCACTAACACTGGAGCTGCCCGGGACTCCCTTACGTCGCTGGAGGTCGGGGACGAGCACCGACAACACTGGCCGTCTCCTGATTGGGCGAATGAGCGTTAGGACCGCGCTCCTCCTTGATCGTAAGGCGGGAGCGCGCGAAGACCGTACGCAGTCCGCGCTGCGCGGACTCGACTGGGCAAATAGAAAGAGAAGTCACTAAGCTGAGAAGACACTTTGACCCTTAACGTTTTAGGGCCTTTGTTTTATACTGTGAACGCCATTTTCATCAATGGGTTATAGGTATTCATAATTACTTATGTTGAATTATATATGCTGGATGTATACACATAAACACATACACTCACAGTTTTCATAAATCTGTGTACACTTCAGCGCGGACATCCGCACAAAATGACTCATAGAGTGGCTATTAAATCATTAAATTCACTACATATTTCTAAAATGGAAAATGCTTCAAAGAATGTCACAGGAGAAGAAAGGGGCATTTCTGTAAATAATGGAGACGGCAGGAAAATAAACTGCCCTTCTTGTTGGGTAGCCAGCAAATCACGGCCCTGCCTTTCAATTGTAAATTCGCGGTCAAGCTGACATCACTGAGCAGTCCAAGAGCCGCTTGTTTCCTTCTGTCTATTTTTTCCGCTCATATTTTTTATGGGATTTTCATAGTTCTTCCATGACTAAGCCTTAGGGGGCACTCTATTTGTATTTGACTTCTAACTTCACTAACGGCCATAAAATCAGATACATATAGCAGATGCCATAAACCTCGAAGCTGAGTGTGATGTCACTAAGCAGAGGAACAGAGGTGGCTGAATTGAGGCATGTCACTTGGACTGCTTTCACAGGGTCGGCCGATCAATCGATGTGTCAGGCAGCAGAACTGAGATCCTCAGTAGCTGGGGGACAGGAAACAGCAGGAAAGCTTAATGGCTCTTTCTAGGCCTCAAGGAAGCTTTCAGAAAATACACAAACACAGTATGTTTTTCTTCCTCTCAGAAAATGCAAGAGAAACTCATTAACCTTTGTAAATAACAATATACACTAGGTTAAAATCTTGCTCAAAGGTACAACAGAAGATTTCCATCAGAGATATACAAGAAAAAAAATTAAATTTCTAATATTTGTCTCCTTTGAGCCTGTAGCGCTTATGGTCAGGTTGACACACATCCACTAGCTTAGAAGAAATTAAATTTAAGTAATCAGATTACCACTGGGTAAATGTCTCATTTTTGTTAACTTTTCATATAAAGTGCAGCTCTGGAATCAGGTTAAGATATCTAACAGTTTAACATAATCTAAATTGCTCTTGAACATTGAAATTTTTCTGAAACTTCAATGCACTCTAAATTAGTTAGTTTCAACATCACATTCACACACAAGTGTGAAGAATTCAAACTTGAGAAATTTAAGGGTACGACTGCACAATGCGACACATCATTCTGCAGTGCAGATGTTTCTAATCATATCAGAACCTTAAAGCTGCCGAATGCAAATCGATCAAACCGAAACAGCAGGAATGAACATGAAACGGCTGAGGAGGTACATTTCTGGCACTACAATGTCTTTCGTTTCCCTGCCAGTCTAAGAAAGCAGTCATTCTGTTTAGAAACGGGCCTGGTGAAAAACAGCTAACGCTGCCATCCTTCCCATTTCTGCATTTCAGAAATCTCTCATTACTCAGCACACCTGTTTTAACAGCCTATTTTCTTTAATGCCTGCCTGCAGTATATTAAACACATAACATCATAGTGTCTGAGTGTATTTTTTGTTTTTTATTTTTGATCCAGCATATAATTCATGTCCTAACAAAGCCAGGACAGTGCGTTGTGAATTCAAATGATTGCTGCCAATGGCGATTTAACTTGGTATTGTAGCTATGGTGACCTATCGAACTGTGGCCCCGAACAACCAAGGGACAAGCCAAATCACTAGTGTGTATGTTTTGAGAGAGCTGTGTTTATGAATCCAGGATGTAGCATGAGCGTCACAGTGCACAAGAAAGCCCAGATCTCTCTGGGTGTTCGGCCATATTGGGGCAAAATATCCCACGTGATGAAACAAGCTCATTTCAGACAGGAAAATCACCTCCTGCTGAAGAATTTCACAGGAACTGCAGCTACAGTATAACAGAGGCAGCAAATACAACAGCTACATTTGTCACACATTTACAGATATCTACTCCCAGAGCTTACATTTCATTATTCATACACATTAACAATTTTTCCTTACAGATCCTGAGCTTAAATTCCTCAACAACAATTTCTGAAAAGTAGCTCTTCTCAAAGTTACAATAACCACTCAAGGGTATTAACAGTTTCTAAATATAAGCATACAGCTTAGGGTAGAAGAGCACGACTTCTCTAGACTTGGGTGCGAAACCCTAAAAACATTCAAAATCATTTAAATGAACTTAAGATCTCTGGGATGTACTACCAAGCAGGTTTTACATAGCTAGATGTAATGTGGTTGAGCCAGGTTAACTAACCCTAATTGCCACAATAAGTGAAAAATCGCACTACCACTGTGAGATACAATTCATAGCACATAGTACCAGTAATCTCACTTCATAGTACACCCTATGGGTATGTAAAACTTGCTTTGTAGTACACCACATTCTTCTTCCGAGAGGGAAATCAAATGCCGCCCGTCCTTGCAGCAAAATACAGCCTTTATTACACCTCCAGGCCATGAACTGGGTGAACATCTCAATCCAGTTGGACACTAGTGCTGTCAAGATCACACAAACGCTACGGTGAGATTTTTCTATTCCATTTTGAGTGCCGTTCTGATAAACAAAACAAGCATTCAGAGTCCAAAAACAAAGCGGTCATTGGACTGAGAATGAAAATAACACACTTATACGGACTCACAGCATCTCATGCATAAATCAGGAATGAACACAGCGGCACACGCTGACTGGACAGACAGAATCCTACTGAGGAGCCGTACCAGTTGTTAGCGTGCACTTCTTTATTTGGCAGACGTTCATGATTCAGGTCATATGCATCTTCACAAGTGTGGAGAAGATGTATGGTGATTTTACCATAAACAAAAGGGCACCAATTCTTAAACAAAAAAAGATAAACATTTTGCCAAAAAAGACAAAACCAGCAATTATGGAAATTAAAGTGAAACGCCATAGGTGAATGGGCTTGAATTTAACTACATTTGAAAATTTCAAGACACCTATTGTGTGTCTTCTGAAATTCAGGTGGGTTGTGCTGCACAAGGTGAGTTTTGAGCCCTTTCTTCTGGAGCCAGAGGTATTCAGCAATGCTGACGAGGTTTCAGAAACCATTAACCAAGCAAACACTGACCGAATCACAGCTGGCTTACAACATCAAAGAGGCAACGGAGAAGCAGACGGCCAGAAGCAGCCGTATAGCTGCTGATGAGGTAAGAGAACATCTTCTGGGGGCCACAGTGTAAATCTCACGTGCATTCCTTCGGCGTGTTGAGAAATTAACTTTTGCTATTTTTTTTCCCATTATCATGCCGCTTTAAATCGCTGCTCTGCTCATACACATTCTCTTTCCCACGCGTCCCCCTTTTTGGGGTGCTTCCCTCAGAGGTTCGGATTCAAGAGATCCCCGTATTGTCTGCTAGCCTACCACTTCACTTCAGCTGTCCACACTGACTGGCTTGCTGCCTTCTGAGCCACTGAACCTGCTCTGATCACTGGACTGCATCCTCCAATACCCTGTTGTCCTCCTGACTGTTACAACATTGTTCTTATTTGTATTAATTGATTTGTCCTGCCTGGTGCCGACCAGAGAATGATGGGTGTCCTCCTTGAGTCTGGGTCCTCCCAAGGTTTCTTCCTTCTGGGGAGTTTTTCCTTGTCACTGTCGCCTTTGGCTTACTCTCTGGGGTCTCTGGGCCCGGGACTATGTAAAGTGCTTTATGACAGTGCATCTTCTTAAAGGCGCTATATACAAACGTTTGTAAATAAAATTGAATTAAATTGAATTAAAATGATGCCTTCAGTTGTGGGGACTGGTGCTTAAATCCATCTCCTCTTTGTAAATTACTCGCGGTAGAAACGCGATTAAGAAGCATACATCACTGATAACAAACAAGGTGAATTCTTGAGTGAACACTCCGTCTGGATGGGAAGAGGCGATGCCATTGATTATTCACCCCTTCGCACTTTTTTTAATTTGCTTCTTGCAAGCAGCCATGAACACTCTGGAATGTTCTTTCTGCTTACGTTTGTCTCCTCATGCTGAAAATGCATCCATTATTCATGGTGACCCAGGGCAGAAAATCAGAGGTATTTTGCTATAACCTCAAGCCCTTTGGCCAGCTGATGACTAACTGAATGATGTTTCTTTATGTGGCTGTTAAAAATAAACAACAACCTCTGACACTAAGGACAGGACAGGTATGATGTCATTTTGAAGAATCAGGAAAGAGTGGCTCAAAAAAAAAAATCATCAGAGATGTAGATTGTGAGAAACCGTCTGGTGGCACAAACCCTGAACCCAGCAGATAGTCACCAGGTGCCTCTCAATATCAATGCTCAGTCTCTCTCATGTGACTTGCCCTCAGCCACAAAGCGTGGGCACATGTGCGTGCATGTGTGCGTGTGTGTTGACGTGCCATCTGTGTAGTTCTGAGCCAGGCGCTGTACTGGTTCAGTCACGGTCGAGTCGTACTAACACACAGAACCCCGAAATTAGCTCTAAAACTTGAAGGGGTAAAAGGATGGACTCCATACAAAGTATAGATGCGGACCGCTATTGTAATAGATATCACTGGATGATTTGCTTTCTGTGTCCTCCAGCTCTCCGGTGACTCTGGTCACTCGGCTCTATGTCTATCAGGCCAAGTGGAACTGGATGCCCTCTTTGATACCGAGGGCCAAAATCCCTGAGCCTCTTGGAGAACCCTAGATTTACCTGTCAGGTGAGGGAGGAGGAGGACATGTGGAGGTTCTGCTTGTAACGTACAGGCGACACCATCAATGTGTCAGTAAGCAGAGCTGGGCAGCTGCTGTGGGAAGGCCGCTATAAGAAAGTGAATGGAACTGAATTAATTCTTGGCAATTTACATCTCAGAGAGGATTAACAGCCGAAGCTCCTACATGCTCAGTTCTCACCAAGGGTTTTGGAACATGCACGTGTGTTTGGGTGGGTGCGTGTGTGTGTGCGTGCGCGAGTGAATCACCTGACAGCCAGGAAATTCTGGGAAGTGAGGAAGTAAGGAAAGGAGAGATGGAACGCAAGGCACGTCGGATTACAGTGCTGGGAAAAACAGTCTGTCAGGCTAATTGCGCCAGAATAAGCCTCTGCAGCAGTCTGAGCTATTTTTAGGTATCAACAGAGTTATTGACTGCATGCTCATTTTTTAAAAACCACTCTGGCTCCAGGTAGCTGTCACCCTGACGAAGTGTGAAGGTGCCCATTGGGTCACATGGAATATTTCTAAAGACTGCCTGCCCCATTCTGTTCATTAATTTCTCCCGACCGTAACCCCGTTTCACCCTTAGTTTTGCCCATAGGGAGTGAGCGAGTGAACCAAGGGCTTAGCCAGGGACACTGAAGTATCACCACAACTGTTCTTTGAATAACTCTCTCCAGGGACCATCTCAGGAGGAGAATTTCAAATCTCATGCTGTTTATGCATTGGCATGATATATAATAGCATTATGGGATATCCAGAGAGGACCTGTTCCTGATAACCTCAACTCTGTGACGCTCTCAGTGCTAACTGTGTATGCGGCTCCCCCAGCGAACTGCCTCTTTATACACCAGCTGTGTCAGCCACCCTCTGCATTGGCCCCCGAAGCCTCTTGGAATCCCAGCCAAAGACGGCGAGATGCTTTTTTTCAAACCCTTTCGATCCGCTCCACAAACGCCACCTGCTGTGTGCCTTTTCTTCATGAGCTAACGGCTCGCGGTGAAGTGAGAAGCAGCTCAGGAGCAGAAACCAGCCACTGAAACAGCCCCTACGTTAAACGGACAGAAACGTAAACCACGCCGCTAACAGGAACCGCCTGCCACTCTGGGCACCACCCGGGAAGAGCTTACTCAATATGGAAATTGTCTGAACGTGTGGATGTGATTTTTCTTTGGCCACCATAATGGAAAGTGCATAATTACAAGACACTCGTAGCCGGAGCAATCCAAGGGGATGGTTCTGAAGCTGGCGGCGCAACTCTGAGAAGTGAGCCGGCTGCGAGTGAGCACCAAACAATCCGCTTCACAGAGGAGGTGGAGGAGGGCCGCTCCACCTAGACCTTCTTGCCACTGAGTGTGACGGGCACACATTCATCTGGGAAATGAACATCAGCCAGATTCTCTTGCCATTACCGGGGAACGTGGGAACTCAAACTGAGCCTGAATGCTCAAAACAAACACGGCAGCAGTCACTAGTAGCAGCTGAGTTGAAACAGTATAATAGGAGGATAATAGGAGACAGCATAATTCTTTACAAAGCATGAAAGCTTACAATATGTTTGTCCTGCAGGATAATAGCCCTGTACACACAGAAATGATGCTGAAACATCTTCCAGAACACTATGAAACAAAAGGCATTTCTGCCATTATATGATGTGCTGAATGTGAACCCCATCTCCGTATCAATTTTTGGACTTTTCCAGAAGTTTGACTGACATCCATCTCATCTAGACTGTTTTCCAAGCACCTTGAGGTACAAATCAAAGTTTTGAGTGATTTGGGATTTCTTCCCCCACAAATCATCTGTGCAATGCAGAAAGCACGTAAAAGCGATGACAACAGCCTTCCGGAACACTAGCTTATCCACATCACTTTGGGCTGTGTATTTAAGTCACCCTTGTGAAGTCAGAAGAGCAGCGTTTAATTCCATCTGAAATATACGACCACTAATAAACAAAGGCATGGCAGAGGAATATATATTAGGAAAACTGTGGGTGGCTGTAAAGTCAGCTTCGCTACTGCAGATTCAGAGGAGAAGCAGCCCATCTATCCGCTTAGGATTGCTGAAAAAGAATCTGCTTTGAGAGGCTGATCAGCTTCTGAAACACCTGATCTGTGAAGTCATTCGTGCGTGCGTGTCACTTGTGCTCCCACACAGTCTGAAGAACAAACTTGCTCCACAGCAAATGGAAGGGAGGAACTGCATTCTTCCCGTGAGACAAATTAGCTACCCAGTTCAGCAGTCACCCCACAGTCCACCGCGATGTGAGAAATACAGAATGAAGGGAAGCAACACCCACCCGTAAGCAGCATGACACCTCGTGGGGCAGGACCCCACGAACCATGTGATCATGTTTTTCCACAGGGTCCTGGAAGGCTGGGGTCTGCTGCCAATATGGTGCGGGGGGGGGCACCGAACCAATCAACGACAGTGCCATAGTGAGACAGCAGGGCCAGATCAAAGTAACGATGTCAGAGCAGACCTCCACACCTCCTGAAGGACAGGGAAGGCTTCCTAAAGGAGATGGCAGCTCCATCAGGCACTCACACGTGGGTCGGACTTTGAGGCTGATGGAGGCTCACCCACGCTTGGAGCCCCACAGACCAACCTGGTTGCTCATTAAATACAAGATGGCACATCCAGAAGTCCCTTCAGTCCGTTCCAGCCTGCTCCACATTACGTATTACCAGGAGCTATTCCACTCCAGCAGCCTTTACAACTGTTTTTGGAAACATGGTGCTTAAATTGGATAATGACTTTGATTTTTTTTTTTTTGTTCCCTAGTACTTGATCGGTACAGGGCCAAACTGAAACGCGAATGCTTATTTTTGTTGTGGTTCTGGCCAGAGGAGACAAGTGTTTGGGATCATTGCCCGCCCCAAAGATGAGCACTGGGGACTAAAATAAAAATGAAGGTGAATGGTTGTGAAAGCAGGTGACAGATGGTGCACGTTATTCTGCTGGCCTGTGGGACGCTGGGAGAGGAAGAGACCCATGTGGCGTGAAGCTCCTCCCCGCGCCCAGTCTGTCCTTGACTGGGAGTGAGCTCATTCCAGTGGCAGGTGCTCAGGGTGATGGCGCCATAAACAGCACCACTGCCAGGATGATCCAGACCGAGGCAGGTCAAAGGAGTGGGAAACACTAGTCTTACGCTACATGCAAACACTGCTGTGACAGCTAACAGGACCAGCTGGCTACTCACACACAATCAAGCCACTCTGCAAACGGACACTCCTCCAATTACATCTCAAACTTAGCAACATGGCCCTGCACCTTTCAACAGGGTCAGATGTAGGAAGAAGTAGGACCACGCTGACAGTGTATCTAAAGCCCAGGAGTCCAGAGGGAACTCTCAAACCTCATTTTCAGGTACACCCTGCCTGAACCACTGAGACCAGGGGAGAAGAGGCCCAACCCGACCCATTCAATCAGGTACATAACATTCAGCAGAGCCTTTCCAAAAGATGTTGTACCAGCTCCTACAGATCACTGACTCAACACAATTCAGTTCGTCAGCACCAGGAAATTCGATGAACAGATACCATAACTATTGTTATGTGTAATTGTTAACAGCTAATGGCATCTTGCCCTCAGTGCAGCACCCTCCACGCACACACACTTTAATCCTTCCTCTGTTTGAACCCGAGCTTTGGAGAGGATACTTCTCTTTCTCTTGTTACCCAACAGGATTTTCAGGTTTACAGAGCAGCCTTCCAACCAGTCTGGTTTATGTTTGTGCTTCATGTAGTTGCTCTTGGTGGTCTGCTCTAATTGGGTCCAGAAGGCATAGTGTTGGCTTCTGTGGCGTGCCACGGCTGACTGAACCACCCAGCAATCCTGTAGGTGGGCAGGTCTGCTCCACACCCACAGCTGCCAGGGGATGATGGTGGTCCACTGAGCACCACAATTTAGGGTGATGTCTGAAGATCAGTGATGAGCCTGGATACTTGGAAACCAGGCTGAGGGCATTTTCTTGGTCTGTGATGTCCCCTGCGTTTGGGATGGTCCTCCATTGAACCTCAGAGGACTCCGAGTATTTCTTCAGCTATACCTGCAGCAGGAGGAGCCATGGGTACGAGTCTATTCAGCTCCCTACAGGTCCTCATAAACAGCAGCTCCAACATACCAACCCAAGAACAGAAGGAAAAACCAGGGACAGCAATTGACCAGAGCTGTTTCTATGGCAGAGTCCCTCTCCACCATGTTAATAAAAGAGCCTCTTCTTGGCCTGAACTGGCAGGGGAGGCAAAACAGGAGTGAAGAGGGGAGGAGAAGCACTATGGGAGAAAACTAGCTATTAAGCATGGAGGTTGTCCCACAGAGCCAACGGCGCTCTTAGTGAGAAGTTGCCGCCTCAGCATTACTCATTGGGGGGAATGTAATTGACGCACCCCCTCCTGGCACAGATCAGTGGACTCATAGGCTGGTAGAGGTGTCTGCCCCATGCCCGTACTAAACAAAACAAGCCAGGAGGAGCCTTAGGCAAAAAACCCTTAGCCTTTTTGTGATTTTACTGTGGCAGATATTCAAGCTGACACACCAAGAGGTCCTGTGGCTGGTATCTCTGAGGAGTCTTTGTCCAGCAAAACTCTCTGAATGTCCCAGTGAGAGAGAGGAGGTTCAAATGAAGATCCCTGTGTGGTCTGAGAGGTGCAACTCAGTGTGGGGCCCAGGTGGGTTCCACGACAGAACCAGTCATGATGTTGAGGTAAGGCCCTAACAAACTTCCAACTCCATAAACTGTTCCAAAGAGGCAGGACTGGTGCAACGTTCCACAAAGGTCCAAAGGAAAAAGCCCTCCAAATTTGCCGCAGCCCCGGCTGGGGGCAGCAGGGAGAATGAGTGGTGAGAAGCCCCCTGATATCGACGTGGTGGAGCAATCAGCAAGCACATAAATTACAGACGTGGATAAACAGGCTGACCGGGACATGGCGTCGCTCTACTTATCTGTCAGCCCATTTATTTCCATGTCATCACCCCAGTCTCTCGGGGCAACCATGTTCTAGGTCACTTTCACAGGCGTGATCTGCCCTTGTGACAAGACCGCCACTTGGGGGCCCCGGTCTCCTTTCCTGAACCACTGCCAGATGGGGGTCAGGTCCATCAGAGAGCGTGGGAGGGGACATGGAATCTCTACAGCACTCGTTAGCGGCGTCCTGGAGGAGCTTGTGCGACAAGGACAACAGACGGTGTGGGTAGGAAGGAGGCTGACAAATGGAAATAAAAGTACAGCAGATTTCAATGGGTTCCTTCTATGGATGTTCATACGTTTATTATCATGTCAGAAACAGAAAAATCAGTCAAGTGAAATTCCTAGACCATTATAACACCAGCTAGTGGGGAAATCGTGAGAGGTAGCCAGCAGTAAGAAGCTGACAGTACCCAGAATCCTACACTGCATTTCTGCTCACTGCAGATGGTCACATGGTGTCACCCCCACCTGAAACACTCCCCTCCGGGCATTCGCTCAGATTCGCTTTTAGTCTTTCTTTGATCTGTGAAGAGTCATGTGCAGCATTCAGGAGTCAAAGTTCATGGGCATCCTTTGGGCAAGAGGGTTCCTGAGGCTACCTAGGACTCTGTTCCTCTTCCTCCCTCAGCTTCTTCCTCAAGTGTTCACCAACGGCAGATAAAGGGTTGGCCCTGAAGGCAGGGCTTTTCAAAGTCTGGCTAAACCTGGAGCTTTCCATCTCCCTGGAAACAAAGAGATTAGAGATGGGTCTGAGTAACAAACGAGAAAGATTCAAACTGCCTAAAGGCATAGAGCGGTGACATTAGATAGGAGTTAGAGTTCGAATACCCGCATCAGATCCAGCGCAATGTAAAAGGAAAAGAACAAACATATCTATGATTCTGGTGGTGAACTTGAAAGGAGTAACAGACAGCCTGAAGGAGCTAGCAACCCACAATGCTTTGCACCAAGAAGGAACCAAATTGACTACTTACAGAAGCTTCCGCTTTTGTCCTGGCTTCATCTGACTGTAATCTGTTCCTTCGTGTTTCTTCCTCACCGCTCTGGAGTGGGAGAAGGGACACAGTTGCATGTCACATGACACACGTATGAAGGGAGGACAGGCATCTGGGATGCAGAACATGGTCATATGCAATCTCCGGCTGCAGAGAATCGCAGTCAGAGCTTAGTAGGTGAGGGTAGATTAAGGCAGGCAGACGACAGGAAGACATCCTAAAATGGGAACAGTGACAATGGCCAAGTGACCTTGACATGACCCCAATGTCAGGTTGCTGCTCACGGGGCGAATTTCACATGCGGAGTCTGCCAAAGCTGCCCACGGTGGGCTCCGGGGGGGCGGAGATTAATGTACGTGCTACGGGCAGCCTTGAGCACTTTTGCCAGCGGGGCGGTCACGCTCCAAACCAACATTGGTTGCATGTAACACACGGGCTGGCCAGCACCAACCAGGCTATGTCTGCTGCGTGTGACATACGCCGCTGGTGAGACGGGAATCAGATGGCCGAGTAGCGCTGAGCACCAACTGCTCCTCGCAAAGTAATTAAACATCCTATGGGGAATCAGCATGTTGGGGCATGAGGCCATCATGGAGACGAGGACGGCAGGGTCCCCAAAGGGCGCCAAGAGCGCCTATTCCTATGATGAGTTAGTTTACGGTGGAAAAGAACACTACAGAAGCAAAAATGAACAAGCTCTTTAAGGTTGAAAGGGTCTTTTAAAATTTGGGTCAAGAATGTGTTTGATGGGTCACCACATGATTCTGCACGGCTCTGTGGTCATTGTGGTGATCCTCTTCTAGGGTCCCAGCACGGTACCAAGTTTCTTATTTGTTTAAGAATCTCTGCTCTAAGCCAATATTAAAGCAAACCCAAACAAGAACCAGCGCTATGGCTAACAGCAGGGAATGGGGAGCCAGAGTCAACTTTTCAACCACATCGTTAAGGGCGTCCGTGGAGTTTAGCCCATGGCTGGAGGAGCTGCATGGGGGGGGGGGGGGGCAGAAAAAGAACACTTTGCCTTTTTCTTTTTGGGGTTAAACCGGAGGCCGTCGATCTTCGAGTCGCAGGTGGTGGGGTTTCGCTAC